>CALNVZ010002974.1:8038811-8076311 GCA_940671915.1 Paracentrotus lividus
GCCTAAAGTCGAGTTGCGGAACTTCACTTTGATAAATGCATTTTGCAACATTCGACTTTTTACTTTTCTCCATATTCTGATATTCTGTGCGTTGAAGCATGTCACAATCATTACAAATAGGATATCAATAAAAAGGGAAATTAATTATCTTTCCAATCGTATTATGAATATCAGGAATAACTAAAGCGTACCTGAAAAGTAATCATGGTATTAATGGCCCAAAGTCGATTTGCGGACCTTTTTGTAAGGGGTTTAGTTAGATGGGTCATAATGTGTGATTGGCATGTGATGAAGAAAATGACGGACGTAAATTGAGAATGACTAGATACATATATATCTTTTATTCATTACCTCAGAACTCTGTTTCAAGAGGTTCTGTATTCCATACAGTGGAGGAAATCCTGGACGACTTTTTGATGATGTCATTGATAATTAGTTGTAGCTCGATTATAACAAATGGTAATGGTCATTACTGCCACTTTATTGTGTTAAAGGACTCATCCGGGCTGGAGATTTGCATTATTAGAAAAATAAAGTAAAATCCAAAAAGCACAACACTGAAAATTTCATCAAAATCGTATCACAAATAGCAAAGTTATGAATTTTCTTAGGTTTTGAATTTTTTTGGGAAACAGTTTTTGCCATCTTCAAATTGGCAAACTAATGATGTCTCAGTCCCCCTACTTTCTTTGTATTTTATTGTATGAAATACCAATTATCAAGATTTTCTCCCCCCAGGACATAAAAACAGGGATTAATCCTTGCGGAATGTTCAAGGTCACTAGTGCTTTTACCTATTTCAGTATGTGGAATAGATTTTCTGTACACGCAATATATGAAAAAATGAGAAAAATAGGATTTCATATAATAAAATACACAAGAAGTAGGGGGACTGTGACATCATCATTTTGCTCATTTGAATATTCAAATATTCAAATGAGACAATTAAACAATGCCAAGAACTGTTTTACGAAAAAAATTCAATACCTAAAAAAAATGCATAACTTTGTTATTTCTCATCCGATTTTGATGAAATTTTTTGTGTTGTGCTTGTTAAATTTTTCCTTTACTTTACAAAACCTTTTAATTTCAGCCCGGAGTCCTCCTTTAAGGCGTCTTCTCCAATCAAAAGGCGTCAGTTTCCCGCGGCTTCCTGATCGACCGCGCGGAACATTCGGCTTTTAGCTTTAAACGTGTTTAAGCCGTATTAAGATTTCGGGATTCTATTAAAAAGCCGATAAATCGACTTTTGAAACAAAAGACGCGGGAAACCGCCACCTTTTGAATGGAGAAGGCGCCTAAATAAGTTTTGATGATATAATGTGCATTTCCATTTTTTTTTTTTTTTTTTGCCTCCGTTTGGTCATGTTGACAGGATAACAATAGGTGGTATCTGATTGGTATTGTAAGCTGGGGAATCGGATGTGCTAGGCCAGGCTATCCAGGCGTCTATACACGAGTGCAAAGGTTCCGACAATGGATCATGGATCTGGTACAACAGGATATGCAAACATGTGAAGGTAACTTCTGGCAGATGAAAATAATATAGTCATATCTCTTAACACAATTTGGGGGGACAGCTAACATATGGCCATTGAGTATATTTTGTTAAAGAGTGTGAAAACGAGCCTTACTTTACACTTTCATTATTTATGTTAGGGCTATAACAATGTTCATTCTCTACTTACTTACTTACTTACTTAAGTGTTCCCGCGTCGTCCGACGCATGAGGCGGTAGGCTTCATCCAGCTCGATCTATCGTTGGCTAGGTTGTTAAGATCTCTCCACTTCACAAGGGTGTATTTAAGATCTCGTTGAATGGTCTGTTGCCAATTCATTCTAGGCCTTCCTCGACGTCTTGTCCCCTGGGGGTTCCACCAGAGTGCTTGGTTGGTAGGGCGAGCAGATGGAAACCTTGTAGCATGTCCTAACCACTTGAGGCGTCTTTTGCAGATTGCATCGGATCCTTGGGGTTGTTTTGTCCTTTCTCTTACTTCTTTATTAGTTATGAAGTCATTCCATTTGATGTTTAGTATTCTGCGGAGACACTTTAGGGGCTGTCCCACTGGAGGCGATCGTTGTTGCGACAACTGGCGATCTTGCTGTTGCGAGTGTGGTAGCAAGTTGTTGTTGTAGCCTAGCTTAGATAGAGTCGTATGTAGGTTTATAATCGCCTTTTTAAAGACGAACTGCTTGTACTTATGAAATTATCAGGTTGTCGCCACAACGATCGCCGCATGTGGGACAGGCCCTTTAGAGTCGAAGGCGTCCAGTTTGTGTTCCTGTGACAGCTTAAGGCCCCATGTCTCAGATCCGTAGAAAAGGGTAGAGAGTCTATTTGTGTTGTAGAACCTCAGTTTAGTCTTGAGGGATAATTTTCTGCTTGACCAGATATTGTTTAGTTGGTTAAATGCCCCTGACGCTTTCCCTATTCTGCAGTGGATTTCATGAGCAATGTTCCCTTGGTTGTTGATCGAACTGCCACGGTAAGTAAAGTCTTCTACAACATCTATTTTAAAACGGCCAATCTTGAGGGGAATGGGTTCCTGACAGCATGTCCTTTGTCTTCTTTTGGCTGATGATTACCCTGCTGGAAAGAACACACTCATTCACAATGTTAAATTGGGGCGTTTTCACATTGTGAAATCAATTTCACACTGCACTGTGAGCTGGTATATTCACACTGTGAAATCAATTTTCACATTGTGAACAATGTGTAGTTTTCCACATTGTGGTGCTCCACAATGTTAAATTGGGGTATTTTCACATTTTGAAATCAATTTCACAGTGTGAACTATGTTTTCACACTGTGTTCACAATGTGAATGAGTGTGTTCTTTCCAGTAGGGTAGACCCAGTTGTCCTTCATTCTCACCTATCGAATCCACCAGCTCTTGCAATTCTGGTTGAATACGAGCAAGTGCTGCAATGTCATCAGCAAACCTAAATCTGAGATCTTGTGGTCACCTCGCCAGTCAACCCCTTTGTTGACAGTTGCCCTCTTCATCACCTAGTCAATAGCTATGGCAAAAAGGATTGGTGAAAGTATGCAGCCTTGTCGCACTCCTGTAAGTACCTGGAACCGGTCACTCAAACCATCTTCCGTTCTTATGCAACATCTAGAACCCTCGCAGATCATCTTGATGGCTCGGACCAGTATCTGGGAGACCATACGAAGTGAGCACCTTCCACAGTGATGGGCGATGTATGCTATCAAAAGCCTTGCTAAAATCAATAAAGCTGATTGCAAGGTGGACTTGGTATTCTTGGTATTTCTCAATTATACGGCGAAGAGTGAAATTTGCTCAGCACAAGATCTCCTGGGCCAGAAACATGCTTGTTCTTCCCGTAGTTTCTCATCGATAGTAATTCTTAGTTTGTTCAATATCATCTGGCAACAGACTTTGCCAGGTATAGAAAAGAGGGCTACTCCTCTCCAATTGTCACAATTCAATAAGTTTCCTTTCTTTGGTAGGCACACAATGGCGGCATCTTTCCAATCTTGTGGTACGTTTACATTTGTCCACGCCTCGCTACCGATGAGGAGGATCCAGTTAGCTACCGTCTCTTCACCTGCTTTTAACATTTCGGCCGTATTGCCATCAATACCCGGTGCCTTACAGTTCTTCATCTTTTTAATGGCATCCCGAACTTCTGCAAGAGTAAAGGCCTGTGTGTCAATTTGGAGATCTCTTTTGGATGGCTCTGCAGGTTCAGCAGGATTGACTGGCTGGGGCCTGTTGAGTACCTCCTTGAAGAGGAGTTTTCCATTTTTTGCCTTAATTGGCGCAGACCTTGAGGAAGTATTGTTGGTTATCTTCTTCGCAATGCGATATAAAGTTCTTATATCATTGCGAGCAGTTGTCTCCTCTGCAGCATATGCCTGTCTATCAAGCCATTCTCTCTCGTCTCTCTGTGCGCTTCGTTTCACATCTCTGTCCTTAGTCTTGTATTATGAGAGAATTTGTTGTTTCCATCTTGAAAATTTGAGTTTTGGCGCTTGTTGTTCAGTTTTTTCCTTTCTTCGATTAAACCTCAAATATGGTTACTGATCCAATCTTCTTTGAGAGGCTTCTGGTAACCAAGGATTGATTCTCTATACCGGAACTTTAAACAATATAATTAGTACGTTCATAAAAATTGATAGCTTTTATAAAGACGGATAGGTCTATCAATTCTTAAAAAGTCTTTCACTCTAGTAAACCCCTCTCCTTTTCTTTTCCTGATACCAGCAGTTGTGAATGGCTGTATATGAATTTGTTTGTTTACCCACCCCCCCCCCCCCCCTCTCTCTCTCTCTCTCTCTCTCTCTGTCACTCTCTTTCTTTTAGAGTCATCATTTGAGTTAGGTGAAGACTTCCGGGCCTCTGTCAAGGAATCGAATAACCTTCGTCTGCTCAACCAAGAACAACAGCGTCAGATTGAGGATCTCCAGCGAGAAGTAGATCGAAAAAACGAGGACATATTCAATCTCTATGGTAAGCCACGATGATTTTTTTTTTTATACAGGACGGATCCAGGATGGTCGAAAAGATGCAAAAAGTAAAGATAGATGGAAATAAAAATAAAACAAAGTCGATTACACTCTAAAAAACTGAAGTGCTAATTTCTGGGTGCTCGTATAGTGTATCAGCACCTGAAGTGCTATTTTAGCACTTGCCCAAGTGTTAATTTATCAACCATAAAATGTTCAATGTCGATATGGGATTCGAACCGGGATCCGCCTAGACATGGAAAAGTATCGCTGACGTTACCAATAGACCAACGGAGATCTCGCTAAATGGATTTAATTATGACAGCATAGTAGATGATTATGGCAAATTATTTTGAAGAATGTTCATCATGCAACAATAATCTGATAGCAATCGTGAGATGTGAATTGGTCTAACGTGCTCGTCAGCGCTTCTCATGCTGGGGACCCAGGTTCGAATCCTAACGATGTCACGCCGTTTTTGCCCATTTTTGCTGAAAGTTCAGGTCACGTGAAAGTGCTAAAACAGCACTTTAAGTGCAGTTAAACAGCACTTTGAATGCAGTCACTATGCAAGCTCTTAAAAAGTGCTGATTTCAGCCTCTGAAGAGCTAAAAACAGCACTTCAGTTTTTAGAGTGTATGACCGTTAGTGTTTTTCCCTCTTAAGATGGTTGAGAGGGAGGGGTTCATTATTGTTGTCGACCTTTTCAAGTGGGGCAACATAAGACAAACACGGCAAAGAATGTTGCACTCTGGCCAGGAATAGGACAGGTTGAGTAGTATACAGTTAATGACGCTGAGTATCGGTAGGTTTTGTGAGCATGAACTGTTAATCCCACGAGGCGCAACAGAGTGGGATATCATTATAGTCTCCATAGTTACTGCATGCTCTCTAGCCCTACTGATGCACGAACAAACCTGTGTATCGTTTATTTAATAGAATAGTTGAATCTTTTGGCGTAAAATCAATATTTTTACAACCATGCATAAGACATTACCGACTCTTGTCAAATTTACCGTATGCATGTCTGGCCATGCGTCGGTAATTACTTATGCATGGCGAGCCATTCTGTAATTGAGGATGATACTGGCTGCTTGATCTTACTGGCTTCAAGACACTATCAATATGTTATTCTTTATCCTAAATTCAGAACGCATTGAAACACTCAACTGTCCTGTTACAACAACCGTTACAACATCTACTTCTGAATCACCGCTGTCAACCACCACCTCGATGATGACTGATTACCCGGTGATCACGGAGAGGAGACCATTGACCACGAGAGCGCCAATGGAAGAAGATGCTGTAGCTTGTCGGCATAATATGTGCTGGCATGTCAGTAGTATGGCGCGTTGCCATGGAGGATACTGCATTTGCGAATCACCTGGTTTCTCTCGTGTCTCATGCCTACGTAAGTGTAATTATTTATTGTAAACAAATTGGTTCTCACCTGGGGGGCATTTCATCAAAGGACTTGTCGGACGTTTTATCCGACAAACTGTTATAAGCTACTGAAATGCTTGCATCTGATTGGCTGAGAGCAAATTTGTCGGATAAAATGTCCGACAAGTCCTTTGATGAAATGCTCCCCAGCTTACAATTCAGCACCTAGAGGTGGACGAACGGCACGAAGGGCGTGTGCCACGATGCCCAGTTTTTTTTTTTTTTTTTTTCCTTAGGGGTTTATTCACTGATCGAAAATGTTAATAGGCCTATCAGAAAATATTCAGCTACACCATCCTTCCATCTCATTCTGCCACCTCATTTCAAATCTTGGATTCACTCCTCTTCGTGCCAGAACTGAAATAATAATCATGATAATAGTTTTCTTCAAATTTCAAATATATGCTTTTCAAGCTGACTGAGTCACTCTTAAAAAAAAAAGAATAATTATCATCTTTATAAATAACTTAAACTGCTCTGTATATTTGCCAATCAATGCCCATCCATTTTCTACTTTCTTTCAGCAATCGTTGGATCTTGTCGTATATATCGTAACAACTCTTACGCACTGGCAACCGCCACTTTTCGAGACGATTCTCGTATATCTGACACGTATGCGTGTGAAGGCAACCCAGAGTCTAACGTGCACATCATCAGTGTATATGAAGGGCCTGTTCACACAAGACCAGCTTCTCCTGGGGATGTTCGAGTTAGAGTGACGGGAGGAGATCAAGGGCCTCTAACTCTAGTATTCAGCTCGTATGAACCCGTCCGATGGCTTGTCAGTGTGGATGAAGGCATCGTCGTTACGAAATTTGTACTGGTGAATATATATTTAAAAACAACGGATTATTAACAAGGAGATTTTCTATCATATCATTGCTCGCTCCCGTAAATTTAAAAAGAAAACAAAATGTGAATTGCTGCCTCACAAGAGTTGGGCTCACATAAAAGTACAAAAGGGGAAGGCGAGAGCGGGTCCAAATAAAGAGCGAAAGGTTGAAATAGAATCTTTACATCGGCGAGCTCCCTTACGAAATCCTTGATCCGCTATGTGTTGTAAAAATTATTGTATGCATATATTATTCATCTGCCTCTACAGACTGGCTACTATCTTGACCTCAGCAGCGTGGAGCTCGTATCACTGTCGCAGACAAACGTGACAGTCGTGACGGTCAGTCGTGTTCCACTCGGCTATGGTTCGGATGCTGATACTGCCGAGTTCATCAAGTACGTCCAGAACACGTACGGTGACATCGGATCTTTCTCGGGTACTTATCGGGCTGATAGATGGGTACTAACCGTCCCTGGGGAAACACCAATCGTTGATTCCATGAATCTTCCGCTGCCCATCATGCCAATGGCTAGAGGTACAGTAAGATTATGTTTGTAGTTGATTTTAGGGACCTTTTATTCTGTAAGATAAAATTTGGGATAACGAAAAATGTTATTGATTTTTTTTTTTTTCGGGTCATCTTTGACATGTTTCCACAGTTTCCCAATAAAGGCGACTGTCTATCAGGTATAGAGGAGAACAACCTATCATTACCTGTCAAAAAATCCTTGAAGACATTGCAAGAGCGAATTTTAAGAAAATTCCAGTATAGTTTTCCCATATTTCCATTCACAATCAACACTAATAAACAAGTTATATGTCATATCAATTAGCATTTGGTAACAACATTATTGGTGGACATCATACATAATGAAGAAATACGATTAAGCCCAAGTTAAAAACAAGGCTTGTTAAATAATCGACTCCGTGCGAAAATAGGCAATAAGAACTTGGTTCAGAATAAAAGTTGTCTATAAATTCCATCGAGACGGTAGATCCCGCAGTGGATGAAGGTGATAATAATTGTGTAATTCATTGCCCGTCTTCTTCTTCTTCTTTTTCTTCTTCTTCTTCTTCTTTTTTCCCCTTTCTTTGCTTTCTTTCTTTCTTTCTTTATATCTTTCTTTCATTTTTATTCTTTGCAGTACACGCGACCCTCTCACGCACGAGTTGGACCCCCTTTGCGTTCCGCTACGATCCTTCCTTCTGTGCGTGTCACGGTGACCAGTACGTGAAGCTACTTGATGGAACGGGAAACGAACGTGATTATGGTGTCCGTTATGTAGGGGTCGTACTTTGTCAAACACCAAACCACTACAAAATCTTCCTCGCCAACGATCTTCAAGAAACCTTCTTGTATGTTGATATTTTTTGTTCAAAAAAGAAATAAAAGAAAGAAATATATATTCGTATTTCCTATAATATTAATGAATAACAGTATAACGACATCTCTTTGTATTAATATCATTAGCATTGTTGCCAATACGAACCAAGAGCTTTGTATAGCATCACCTCAAGTCCTCAGCTACTCAATTCTGCCCTGATTCCTAACCCATAATGCAACATCCTGAGCAGTTTAGTCTTATAATGCAGACCCATTTAAATAATACCGCACTTTTTTCTACTCACTAGATTCACATCGCGATAATTATGGTATCAATTAATAGCAATACATAAACTTTTCCGCCACAGAACATTTTAGTTTCCCAATAAAAATTACATTATAGATTAATTTATGTATTATTAATAGGTATCTCAAAGGGTATATTTTAAGACTATAGCTATTTATAACACAGTCAATGAGAGTGTTGCTTAGTTCGCTCTCGCTTCGAATAAAACGTTTGTACTAGACCAACAAAATTGATATACTATGACCATTAATATCAATAAAAATTCTAAATTAGGTTTGAAATGGACTATTGCCTTACACGGACAAAATTTATTTATCTTTTTATTAATTAATCAATCTATTATTTTCTAAGTCGTAGTCCATGTATATACAAACGATATCCAAACGGTAGGATTTGGAGGAAATGAAGTCAAGGAATCAGTTGTGTAGCAAGCTACGGGAAGGGCAAGGGGCCGCGTGCCCCTTCCCAGATAAAATCCGTTCGCCCTTTTCGCACTCAACAATATTTGGGGAACTAATTATATTTTAAAGACAGCAAATAAACCCCTGTTTCACTTAATCATATTGTTTTTTATTGCGACTATGACCAAAAAATAAAAAATAAAAAATAAAAATGCAAATCTTCCACATTGTAATGTTTGTGAGCATTTCTTATTCAAACAGATCAACTTAATATCTACATTTCAATTTTTTTCCTTGTTTCTTCTGTTAATTAATTTATTTTTGGGTTATGTTTATTTTCAAGAAACGTTGGAGATGGGAGTGGTGGAGGGAGTGATCACTGCGAGTTTGTTGGCGGTGTACCCGAAAACGAAACCATGGTGGAGACGTCACGTGATTGGCTACTCATGCCATATGTATCAGGTGAGAAAGAAACGAGGTTTACGGTCAATATGAAAGGGGAACAGAGAGAAAGTGTGTGTGTGTGTGTGTGTGTGTGTGTATGTGAGTGAGAGAGAGAGAGAGATAGAGAGAGAGAGAGAGAGAGAGAGGGGGGGGGGGGGCGGAGAAAAAGACAGGATGAAAATAGATAAAGATAAAAATGCAAAGAGAAGATAGAGAGAGAGAGAGCGCGCTATAATTAGCATATGGGTACATGCAAGAACTTATCAATTCTAGTTGTAAACTTAAGAGGAAGAGGGCGCTATCACTCTACGCAAAGCGAACGCGGCCATAGACATTTTGTATTTTGCACAATTTTTCACTTTGTTTTCTTGATTATGGCAAGCAACTACCTTTTCAAAGAAATGATCAACTTGAAAAAATACGCTAAGAGTCTGATTTTTTCAAAAATAGGAATAACTTATTGCAAAGGGGAAAAAAAGTCCTGTCACTTGTATCAATTCGAAATCCTAGTCAGATCAAATTCCTGTACAATATGGCCAATTTTGCTCTCAAAATAGCTCATACGCCGCATAATCATCTTCCTGGATAACGCATAATTATGTTACAGCTTACTGATCAAGCAGTTTTTAAAAGCTTGAATTCTCAGCTTTCCAAAGATGGTACATTCATTTCGATTGGTTAAGAAAAAGTCCTGTCACTTTGAACATTATCACAATAGAATCTTTACTCGATGGGTCGATATTTCAGCATATCACATGCATATCGCATGTGGACGTCGTCTTCGCAAGAGGTGACAAGATCACTATTTATATCAATAATCGTTTGGAACATCAATCTATATGAAATAAAGATTCTGATTACAACAAAATGTCTTTTTCCCCAATCTGGTCTGAAGCATCTACCTACGAAAACTATGATAAAAGTTCAATTATTTCTTTCATGTCCATGAGTAATTTGCTCAAACAGATCGACGGACAAATACCATTGAGCCACAGGGAAGTTTTCTTAGGCGAGTTTTTGTACGCTAAGTAATAATTGCATGCAGTTGTCAACTGTTCGCTTCCCGTCGTCGGCGCGGGTTTAGTTGACATTTATGTGGAGCCGTATAAATTTCTGCGCCGCTCAGCTGTATTTCCACTAAACTCATGAATGCAGTGTTGCGTTTCCCCTCCCCAAATAATGGACGCGTCTTTATGTTAAGATTTAATGCCATACGTTAGATTTACATTTCACGTGGAGTAGAATTGATATGGTCGCGGTATTAAAATAAGTTTCAGAGAAATATTAAAATGCTTTTAACTTTTTTGTATTTTTGTATTTATTTTCTTTCTTCTTAATTGATTTCTCTATCTCATTTTCAGGATACTACAGGAGTGTATGGGGTGAGCCTGTCTCGTTTGGTCCTATTGGAGGTGGGTATCACACGTGGACTGGCAAGATAATAGTCAGCTGGTATGGCTGTGGTATAGCGATCCCCTGATGGTGAAAATCAGCTAACAACACTATGAGCGAAGATAGCATTTTGGGGTGGAGGCATCATGCCACCCCTCTTGGAAATGTGAATTTGACATCAAATGGCTCTCTCGGGGTCCAGAAGGAAGTTCCTTTCGCAACACTCCAGCAATATTTCACAACGATCATGTTTTATCTCTGTACTCCAAAATAAAATCAGATCATCTCCCCACTGTGTAAAGTACTATCCAAAAGTTTGAAGTATGCATATCAAGCCAAGTGATTTTAAGATATCGCAATAACAAGTTGAACACATGGAAGTTCATATGACATCTGCGACCCTGGAACTTTGACCTACGCTCTCCTAGTTTATAATCAGATCGCCTTAACATGGTAAGAGTCTTACATTCTCATTAGCACAGACCACCTGCAAACCAATCGTTGTGATACATATATTTTTTTTTTATACCAGGTATTTACATGCAATTTGTTTTGTTATTATTTATTAATACATTTCAAATACGGTTAAAGTGAAACTGATCTTACCTATAGAGTACATATTGTATATACTAGGAAAGATATTATTATGTCAACCTTCAAATATCCTGACATAATGATGTATTATGGGATAAATAATCATTATCTCTACTTCACATGATGTACCAATTAAGGCTACATGCTGTACATTTAATTGTAAAAAAGTAGTTGGAATGATGTATATATATTATTCAGATTAGAAATCATATAGTTTGTGAAAGTGAAACAGATATTTTACATATTGATCTTGACGCACTGAATGTTTTTTTGCTTTTTTGGGGTTTTTTTCGTGATAAACCCATGTACTGATGTACATAATTTTTTATAACTAATGTTGAAATAAATTGACTGCAATCTCATTAAAAACATTAGCAAGAAGAAAAAAAGTATGATGCCTTTCATGATTCCTTCCATGACTATCCATTAATCTCTCCCTTGTTCTCTCTTATTCCCTCAATTGTTTCCATCATTACCCTCTTGTCCATGTATACCTTCTCTTGTCCCCCCCCCCCTCCCCTCTTTTCTCTCTCTCTCTCTCTCTTCTTCATATTTGTTGTTAGAAACGAGTAACCATTTTATGACTGTAGCTTCATGGGAGGAATTTTAAAGAAAGAATATTTATGTAACTCCCATTCTCTGCTGCATATTTAGTGAAGGAAAAAAAACACACTCAGAAAAAATAATTGAACCCATATACCTCTATCCAGGAAGTGATTAACTGTGCCATCTCTTATTCCTTTTCTTGTTTTTTTTCTTGAAATTCATTATTAACAATATCATACCATTTGCATTAAAAAATATCCTGTAAAATTTAAAGCGTAAGTTGTATTGGTATATAATTCCATTCAAAATTATAATTTGTGGGTTTTCTCAAGAAGGCTTTCTATAAAAACTATATCCAAATAATCTCAATGCAATTGATCTAATAGTTTGAATATTCAGAGGTTTACTTTGTATGTTTGAAAATGATACCTAGTTCAAACAAGTATTAAATGCAACAACATGCACAGAAAATTGCAAAAATCAACATGTCAACATGTTTTTAATTAAAAAGTAACAATATTTCAAAACATCAAAATATACAGAATGTTTATAAACAGTAACATCAACAAACACCAACATTATCAACCTTTAAAAATGGCATCTAAAATCCATTTCCTTCAAAACAAGGAACTATGTGAAGCATGATTGTCACTGATATCTGCATGCTCTCCAATTTTTAGGATTGTATAATCAAGGATTATGAATATCTGATTTAGACAATGATAAACACTGATCAGAATAATAATCAAAGTCAAGTTAATATTTTCATCTTGGAAAGATTTAATTACTTTAATCCACAATCCTGAAAAAACCCTAATATTTCAGTCTTACTGGCAACACCCAAATAAGAAAAAAAAATGACACTATTTCCCTGTAACACAGAAACTTTCAATTAATAAAAGGTTAAATAGTTCCGATTGATTTTTTCTCGGTAGCCTCATTAGTAAAAACCAGGTGCAGTTATGGATTAGGATTTGGATATGATGAAGATTAGGGCTAGGGTAAGGATTAAGACCATAAACTTTGGAGCATCCTCTCCATGATGAGGCTACCACGAAAAAATCAATCATAACTTTTTCTCAATTGTAAGTCTTTGTGTTACAGGGCACACTCCTTGTGCAAACAAAAGGAAAGTTAGAGGTCTAGTTTGAGTTCATCGTGAGTAGGTTTACCAGGGAGGTTGGGGACTGAGGTAAAGTAGACAAGTTAATCTTGAGATATATGCATTGGTGTGTGGCTAACAGAAGGTGGTAGAGTTTTAATATACATGTAGCATGCCCGTTATATGCTTTACAAACACTTAAAGGGGAATCCAACCCAAGGAGAGAATCTACCTTACAGGAAAGAGGAAAATGAGAGGAGCAATCTAAAAAAAGTTTCATCAAAATCGGTTATAAAATAAGAGAGTTATGGTAGTTTGAAAAGTCTAGTTATTCCTTCTATGGGGATCCTCAAATTGGCATCATCGGCTTCAAAATGGCCGATCTCATGGACAACTCTCCATTCATTTTGTACACAAATTTTCAGATTTTCCCCATTTTCTTTCGAAATATATCTTACCTCCTTCTGAGCTCAACATATGTCATGGGAAAATATATTTCACACGACATATTTTGAGCTCAGAAGTAAAGAAAACAAATTTTGAAAGAAAATAGGGAAAATCTGAAAATTTGTGTACAAAATGAATGGAGAGTTGTCCATGAGATCGGCCATTTTGAAGCCGAAGATGCCAATTTGAGGATCCCCATAGAAGGAATAACTTGACTTTTCAAACTTCCATAACTCTCTTATTTTATAACCGATTTTGATGAAACTTTTTTAGATTGCTCCTCTCATTTTCCTCTTTCCTGTAAGGTTGATTCTCTCCTTGGGTTGGATTCCCCTTTAAAGACCGTGTCATCCTTTTGCAGGCAAAAATCTTACATTTCTAGTTTTTGAGAGGATATAGTAGTATATCAATGACTATATCTTCCCACAACATGATTAAGCTCAAATGTGTATGTTTATCATTTTATTGCTATTATCATAATTCCCTAATTTTTCGTACTTCGAAAAAAAAATCCCGCACGGTGCGATATTCAAATCGACGGTTGACCGTTAGTGCGGGTAAATGCACGCTGATACGCCATGTGTATATTGCTGTGTGTGGCCCGTGCTAAGCAACGAGCTGCACGCGCTGTAATATCAACGATATTGATGGAGAGCTATTCGAGGTTGGTAGTCAGATTTTCGTTTCATATTACTGATCTAGGCAACCCATGACAGCTACCGGTAGATTGAAAAGACAGTATAAGGTCGATCATATTCTAAAGTTATGCCAAGTTGCATTAGTTTTTTGCAATTTGTGTAAAAGGATGACACTACCTTTAAGCCCTTCTGCCAGCCACAAAAAGAAAATCTCCTTTATGCCTCTACTTGAATACATATAATATAAACTTAGTGGTATTACTCTTTTTACTTTTAGCCTCTTTTGGGGGACAATTGTTTAGACATTTTTAAATTTTTTTTTTCAATTCCAATGCAATATTTTATCTGAGCTCTGCTAACAATGTAGGAGCACACAGATAAAAATGTTTTTAAATGCATTAAAGGAACTATCTGCTCTGTCCAAAAAAAAAAAGAACTTCTTTTTTCAAACATTTTGTAATCTTTAAAACATTTTTTTACATATGTGATGCATCATATCAAAATGAGAGACTAGTCGCAGAGAAAATTCACTAAAGGGTAAGGAAATCCATAAAATAATAATCAATGTCAAATTTGGGGGAAGGTATTTTTTCAATGTTTCATGTGTGCTCTATAAGAAACCTGAGCAAAAAAGATAAAGTGAAAATAATAAAAAAGGGATTAATTTGCCAATATCTTTGACTCTTTTCTGGCAACTAGTCTCTCATTTTGATGTGATGCATCACATATTTGTTCAAAAAATAATTTTGGAACCTTTAAGCATGGCAGATGAGTATCATCATTATCACTTATATCCTAGGCACACAAAGCAAACATTTGAAATTGTCCACATTCATAGTTTGATTTCTGAAATGTCCCAATTTAGATGTTTATAGCTCTAAATAAATCCTCAGTCTGATATTTTTTTTAAAAAGTCAGTCTCTCAATGCAACAAGATGGCAGGGTAAAGATCCCTGATGATGTAGAGTTAGTATCGCCAGTAACATGTCAAACATGACACAAATGCTTCCAAGTTCTTCATGAACCATTGATGAATCAATATTTTGGAAGAAGCCTTTCCTGTACTGCAATAATATGGTGGTATATTGAAGATTGCTGATGAAGCAAAGCTTAAATAGCCAGTTATGATGGATCAGAAACTATATTTAAAAAAATAAAAATAAGAATAGCCCCAAGTTCTTCATGGACCTGCAAGATCATATTTTGGAAGAAGACTGTCATTCATTCCAACACTATGATGGCGCAGTGAACAAAGAAGAGCTAAAGGCAGAAATGATCGGTCATACATATTTTTAGTGTTCCACTGTGTTTAAACCTCTGCAATCATTTGATGGTTGAGGGCTCTGTTCGTAATGTGCTGATGACGTCCTGGTTGACGAGGAAGATGAATCGTAGGCCAGCAATCTGAAAAGAGAAGAAAGGTATATCAGTAATGTTTTTATCATCAAATGAAAAGTGTTGCACAAGAATGAAATGAAATTCACACGAGAATGAGTCAACCATGATACAATCTTCCATCTACATACTGTAAATTTCATATACAGAGTGTATAACATGAAAGCTTTTCCAATGGATTAAAAGCCATTTAATTTGAAGGGGGAAAACGATGATCGTGTGATTAATGTATTGTATTAATATATAGCCAGAAAGTTGTTTAAAACAAGCATAGATACAAGACTTTGTTGTTCCTAGGCATATTCTCCTTATACTTCAGGGGTGTACAAACCTAGTATAACAAAGTTAGTGGCTTGGTCCTTATCACCACATTGAGTGGACTGTATAATTCAGATATATTTTACAGATTGATTAAAATCTCTACTTGTTTCCAATATGTGTCAATTAAATGCTTTACCTCAACAACTGAGTTATTGGTGAGTTTCCACTTCTGTCCTTTGAGCACTGGTTTACCATCAATGTGAACAGCCCTCTTGCCCTCATTAGCCAGGTAGAATTCCCCATTGTTCCTGAGTTTAATGACCCCTTGTTTCCTTGATACCTTCCATGCCGGACCTTCCAGAGATAGATCAACGTCTATGGTGTTGTCTTTGCTCGAACGACCAATAGTAATCTAGAAAAAGAGATGAAAAAAAAAAAGAGAGTAATTCACAGTGTAATATAAGAGCAGCATAAATGAGCACTTGAAAATAAACAAAATATTGTTATAATATAAATATTCAATTCTCAATGTCATAATTTAAAGCCAGTACGAACTGACAGCCTTGTAGCACCACCTCTGCCCTGATTTCTAACCCATAATGCAACATCCTGAGAAGTGTAGTCTTATAAAACAGACCCAATTTAATGATTTAACACTATCTCACTACTCGATACATTCATATCCCAATAATAATATTAACAAGTTGTGAACCAAGTACTTCCCCCCCCCCCCCACAAAAACATTTTAGTTTCCTTGATACAAATAAAATTAAAGGCTATTTTAGTTGATGCAATATTTATAGTTATCTCAAAAGGTATACTTTTAGACAAGCTATTTATAACACATAGTCAATGAGAGTGTTGGTCAGTTCGCTCTCGCCTTAAAACAAGTGCAAACTTATTTGTTCAGCATAAGGGATTCAGTTAAGGCAAGATAAATTTGGGATGGTGTTTAACACCTTGTTATAACAGGAGTAAACTATAATTTCCTTGTTATCATTGAAAACCAACGTTTTCTGTTTCCTTGCCTTTTCATTTTATAGTTTTTAAACTATAAAATGCAGAAAATTATATTAAGGAAAGCCTAGATCAAGAATTTTAAAGTGATAAATGAAAATCACAACATTGTATGTGATTGTAAACTGCAAATTAAAGAGATCTTATCTCTGTATTTTTTCTATATGTACTTTTTTTATGCTACGAAATGAATCCTAGGATGGATCATTTTAACAATGTACTTTCAACTGTACAAAGTAACTCCAATAAATATTTAACAGCCAGAAAGAGCTTCCTCATCAAAGTTGGACCAAATAGTGCTAAAAATGCAAGAGCTGGCCTACTGGTGAAGAAGAGCTCCAACCTGGAGCTGCCTAAGTTTGCCTGAGCGGAGTTGTCTAAACAGGCCGAGATGCGATATTGTCAAATGTCAAGACACAACATGTCACAAGTGTGGAAGTAAACCTCTAACTATGCTGTATCTACTGAGGTGCCCTAGGTTAGAGCGGGCATGCAATACAGTGGATTTGCCAAATGTATCACACATAAAAACGTGAGCCAACTATAGTATGGTCACGATGAGTGTTGTTTTACAATCAGGGTATACTGTCAAAAAAGCGCCTCCGGTGCATCATAAACAGGGATATATGGGTACTGTAATCTCAATCTAAAATGACAAGCTATTGGGCACTCTTAGAGTAACCTACAAGAGAAAAAATAAAGTACATGAAGTACATGTTTACTTCTCAAAATTGACCATATCTCACATTTTAGGGCCAAAATTACGGTCTCATTTCGTTGTTTTTTCCCAATTTCGAGCCTACATATCTTTATTATGAGCAATAATTAGGCGTTACTCTACAATAAGAATTGATTATTGAAATGCGATTGTTTAAACATTGAATATCCCAGAAGCTAGCCTACAGTTAAAAATTGATTTTTTTTTTTTTTTTTTTTTTTTTTTTGACCATCAAACAAAAAATGGGGTGCCAAATCTGTCAAAATTGTCGAATTCTGTCTTTTTACCCATAATTAGACATAACATGATTGTCTATACGAACCCTTGTATATATGCAACATACAAAGATTGAGCAGAATTTTTTTTTTTTTTTTTTTTAATTATTTATTTATTTTTTTTGGGGGGGGGGGTGTGGTCTAATGAGCCATATGGGTATACCCCTAAAAATAAAAAAAAAACATAAGGAGAAGACATATAGAACAGCCAGGCACCTCCTCAAAATGGGCACAGAAAATATTATTTTGACAACGCTTACAGAGTTACGACATATAATCACTCTACCCCAACATCAACATAACTTCAATAACTTACCTCTTTTGATCTCATGAGGTACCTAACCAGACGTCCTCTAAGAACAGCTAGCGTCTGGCTGTCAAACTCCTGCGATGTCATACCTAGTACAACATACAAAACACATCCATGGTCAAGAAGCACAGATACTAAGCAAATATGTGACTCATCATATCAAAATCAGACACAAGTCACCAGAAAAGAATCAAAGATTGCAACAAAACCATCCATTTTTAAGGGCTTTCCCCTGATCATTTCTACTCAAGTTTTTTACAGAGCTTACACATTGAAAATTCAGAAAATCAAAAAAGTATTTCCCCCTAATAAGCCAAGTTTTATTATTTTGCCGATTTCCCCAACACTGCTGAATTTGCTCGGCAACTTGTGTCTGATTTCGGTGTGATGCATCACATATTCACCGTCGAATCAAATGATGGGAAGACTATCACTTTTCAGGCAAGCTGGATAAGCTATCTTCCCCGAAGCAAAGCTGAGGAGAGATAGCGTGTACATCCAGATTGCCGTGGAAGTGATAGTTTGCCTCGTCATTTGGATCAAGAGGTGATTTTTTGCTTTATATTCCACATCTGAAACATTTTAAGAGCTTGGGAAAAACCAATATTTTGATTATAAATAAAAGATTTCCTAGAGATCCTTAAAAAGAAAAATCTACTCAAGTAATCGATGCCTGCGCTTGTAAAATAAACGTGTACAATTAAAGTGTGCGCAATTTATTTACCAGGAAGGCCTAGCTCAAATGGGCTGAAGTGATTGTTACTTATCAAAGAATTTTTAAAAAGGAATTGTTTCGTCACAGAGCAATTCATCTGTCGCTGCATGTGATGGAAAATGATAGAACATTTGTAATAGCTAAAAAAACACCAATAAAATATCAATATTTGTGTCCAATGCTCCAATGCTCCCAATTGTATTGTCCGAAACAAAGGTGAACAGATATTCTTGCTGCCCCTTTTCTTGTGGGCCCGGCAGCCGCTGAGCAGCGCCTGATGGACGTTGCTCTTGGCTGATTCAGGGATTCTGGATAATGAAAGCACAAGCTACCTCACATCATATTTCTGGTTTAACCCTTTAGCACCTAGAGACTGCGTGAAAAGTGTCAGTTTACTCACTTGCGGAAAGGGATATGCTGTGTTTCAATCAAGTTTTTTTCAATAAGAATTGCTCTTAAAACTTATTTTTTTTGTGCAGAATTGGACAGCACACATCCAATGGGTAATTTACAACAAATATGGGCATGCTTCATTACGTAGTTCTGATACTATCTGAACTATAGCGTTCTAAAGACAGGGGCAGTTTGGGGCGGTTTAGTGAGTAAGCTGAGGGGCGGTCTCGGGCGGTTTAGGTGCTAAAGGGTTAAACCCTTACCTGTTACGTTTTCAACCAGGACCTGCCACTTTGGAATCTCATTCTCCAAGTGTCTGATCTGTTTCTTCTGTCTTCTATCGAAGGCTGCAAGCTCTGTAAATCACAAATAGGTTTACAAATAATCTTCATCTCTGATATAGAGAATAACTCCTCACAGAATCAAACAAAACTTTTGGTAAATTGCTAATTGGCCTAAACCCACTTTGACTTCTTCCCATTTGGTCTCATCCCACATGGTCTTATTCCATTTCGTCTACAACCACTACGTCTAATTACCTGTTGTTTTAACTGCCACTTTGCCTATTTACCATTTTGTCTTAATCCCATTTCATCTAATGTCCACTTGGTCTAAAAGCTTGGTCACTCTCAGTAACAAACTGGTTATAGACCAAATATTCTTTTGGGAATTAGACCAAACTGCAATTAAACGATAGGACTATTAGACAAATTGGCAGTAAAACTAAGCTAGAATTAGACCAAATATGTATTAGACCAAGGAAAACTTAGCCCCATTGTTAGTAGAAAAAATAGGTTTAGCCCATGTGGTAATAAAAAAAAACAGAGAATAGGACCAACTGCTGTTAGATCAAGTGAATATAAATCATAAATTTTCAATTTACAAATGATTGATACATGTAATTGATAAACCATAAACCAGTTTTTAAAGGTTCTACGACAGCTCCCAGGAGGTCAACTCAAAGGGGTCTTCAATGTGGGAGTTGCCCTAAAGGGTCCTCCAGGAGCAGTCCTATAGGGGAGTTGTAAGGTGATAGTTGTCTCTGTGAGAGTTATACACAGGGGGAGCTGTCCTGATATGGTTTTTATAACACGCATGACTGGTGTTTATGTCCTTTCCAAAGCAACCAGTCCTGTATTGAATGATTAAAACAGTGAGCAAAGTATGCTACTGTCTAAGCTTAGCCTTACAAATCTCTCAAAAGTTTTTTGCTTGTAATGAATATGATGGTACCTATTCTTAAAGGGCCCTGAAAGTCGGAGATCGTGGGGAATGCGCGTTTTTCCTGAGCTCCATTGACTCGTACACAATCGACAGTGGCTTACGCAAGGGTCGGCCTACTGGGGATTAACATTCGGACAGCACGAACATGACGAAGTTGACCGAATTCAGTCAGTAAATAGGGTCAGTAGCTTTGGATTTACGAGTTCTCAACAATTCTTAGTTTATAGACTCTCAACGGGTCTCTCCGTATAAATTCAAAGAGAGGACTTGCATAATATGCTCCATTTCAAAAACAAAACATAAGTTAGATTTACTTCAGAATTCTGGTTTGTTAGCCTAGCCATGAAGGATTAACTCCAGACGGGTTGGCGCTGAAGATTACGCAACACGCCTCAGGCTCTGATTGGAATGTTATTATTTCATCCGAGATAAGGTGATTTCCCCATGTTTTATCAATTATACGTCCCTTTAATAATACAGGGACACACCTCTAAGATTTAAATGACTTTTATGAGTCTATTTGTAACTACTGAGAGGCAAGTCAAGAAACTAACAAAACCATAGCCCCCTCACTTACCATGCTCCAAGATTTCATCCCTTGGATCTCTGTTGATAAAGAAGATAAAAGTATAATTTACAGCTAGGAGATAAGAAAGTTCTACTAAAATATTATGAAAGTCATCAGAATAAGGCTTACCCACACAGTATGTGTGCAAATTCTACACCCTCTGAGAAGCATTGCAAACAGCCAATTTTTTAAGTTGATCCAACCGAAATTTTTCCTTCCGTATACCAACCTAGGCTGTGTTTCACCAAGTCTTTATGACTTTATGAACCACTGCTGCCCAATTCTTGTGATAACTGATAAAAAACTTTCATTGGTATAGCACCCAGGAATATGTTCCATTCGTTTGTAATGTCATTTGTAACTTTACAAATGACTTAGTGAAACACCCCCTGGGTGGAGTGTGGTTAATGCAGATAAATGTTTTTCTAAAGGCTGTAGTGAAGCATCAAAGATTTAAACCACATAGTTTGTCGACTACATAACAAATTCAGAAATGAGAATTCTGTGAGGTATCCTGGACATGACATTCTATCAGGTTAGTTGTTCTTGGAGAAAGATTCCCCTGGTTATTTCTACTCTTGTACTGAAGAACAGCTACAAAACATTGAGGATATTTCATTTTCCAGGGGGCATTTCATCAAAGGACTTGTCAGAAATTTTATCCAACAAATTTGCTCTCAGCCAATCGGATGCAAGCATTTCAGTAGCTTGTAACAGTTTGTCGGATAAAACATTCGACAAATCCTTTGATGAAATGCCCCCCAGGTATCTTCATGTATTTCTTGCAATCAATGGAACAAATTCTCAAAAGCCGCCTAACTTTAGGCCCAGCTTAAATCTGTGGTTTAACTATGGCTTGCTAAGAGGGAATCAATCACAAAAAGTAGATGTGCAATTCATTATAATTTTTGGCAGTGAAACTATTAAAAACTGCTTGGGAATGATAAGTACAAAATTTTCCCTTACAATTAAAACACAATTCCAGAATTCAGTGAAGGTGATAGGAACATGCAACAAAGACAGATTGATTCTCTTTTAGCAAGCCATAGTTAAACCACAGATTTAAGCTAGGCTTAAAGTTAGGCAGCTTTTGAGAATTCGGGCCAATAGCATTTCCTAAGAATATACAAAACTCAATTGAAGGCCGAATGTGAGAACTTACTGGAGTTGCGAGTCATCCATCATATCCTCAGCATCAGAGAAGTTTAGCACATGATCACCTCTAGGCATAGGTTGAACTGCAAGATAGAGAGAAGGATTAAAGGGCCTTGAAACCTCAGAGATCGTGGGGAAAGCGCGTTTTTCCTGAGCTCCATTGACCCGTACACCATCGACAGTGGGGCTTACATTTGTACGCATGGGTCGGACTACTGGAGATTAACATTCGGACAGTACGAACATGATGAAGTTGACCGAATTCAGTCAGTCAATAGCTTCGGGTTCTCGATTCCTCAACAATCCTTAGTTTTTAGATTCTCAACGGGTCTCATCGCATAAATTCAAAGAGAGGACTTGTATAATGCTCGATTTCAAAAACAAAACATAGATCAAGTTTACTTCGGAATTTTGGTTAGTTAGTCTAGCCATGAAGGATTAACTCCAAGGTCACTCTCTTCCCTCGACGAGGTGTGTTATCGCTGAAGATTACATAACACCCCTCGGGCTCTGCATGCCATGTTGTTATTTCATCAGAGATAAGCTGCTTTCCCTATCTTTTATCAATTTTGAGTCCCTTTAAGAATTATAATAATACTGTTCACTCCTATTGTATCGAGGTGTGCAGGACCAAGACAATTACAATAACTGACCACTTACATGTACATGTAGATTCACACATGTTCGACGTGGGACCAGAAGAATTCCCTAATTTATCTTATTGTATTTGTGTTTGTTATAACACAAGATGACCATACTTATTGAACTTACAACAACAACAAAAAATAAATAAATAATTCAGTAAAGAGTTACTAAATACTGTCATCATCCTAGCTCTAATTGAGGTTCCATGACAAATACTCAAACATTTGATGCATATCTTCTAAGCAGTTTTCCTTTTCCTTTACCTGGATGGGGGGTTGCAAATGTAAATTAATGTCTTTCTGGAGACATAATAAGTACAAAAATAGAGATAAATAATCTTGATATTTACCTGTTTGGTCAGGTAGTAAGTGGTATTGTTTCATTGTCATCCAATGCGTATGCAATCCCTTGGCTGTTCTCATCGGATTAAAAACAGTACCATTTTTATTAATCAGCTCCTGGAACGTGTCTACCGTGGGTTGACTCGTCTGTTACAAAGAAAAAAAAACAAAAGGAATAGAAAAAAAAAACATGTACATATTAGTTAGACTTACACCAGTAATTGCTTACATCTAACATGTGTCTAAAAAAGAATAAAAATTGACAATTCAATAAATTTCAGTACCTGTACATGTACCCCATGCAATTCAAGAACGAAAATGAAATCAATCAATAAAATCTCTTAATTGTCAATGTTAATTCAGGAATTTATATTGTCACATCTCATTTCGAGGAGATCCACTTGGAAATGTTCATTTATACGGATTAATCAAATGTAATAATGCATTTTGTTAAAGAATAATATAAGGGTGGAAGAAAAATATGAATGTCAATTTGAGGAGAAAGCACAGATTAATTTCAACTTCGGAAGATTATATGTGTTAAAAGAACATAACATATCATAACATAACATAAATTTGTATAGCGCGGCTTTTATATGGATATATTCAGCTGTGCTGAATATATCCATATAATAGGATACCATAAAATATATACCATATAATATATCCATATAATAGGATACCATATAATATATACCATATAATATATCCATATAATAGGATACCATATAATATATACCATATAATATATCCATATAATAGGATACCATATAATATATACCATATAATATATCCATATAATAGGATACGATCCACTCCTGCAATAATAAGGTTCTCAGGACGAAGCGATATGCCAACTACTATATAATTCAATCAGGCTCAACACCAACTGAATTGCCGTAACACCCTATAATATCTAATATCAGGGGATTTATCACCAATATCCAGACTAATCATACAATTTCTCAAAAATGTAGGAATACCAGAGCAAGGTTTTATGGAGTTGTGCTCCACCCTCTTAAACTCTGCATCGCAACAATAGAAGTTTAAGTGAATCCATTTAGGAACTCCCTTTTAACTTGTATGCTGTGCAATAACCTTTAACCCTTTGTCTACGTGAACCTGGTGTCCATGTACTAGATAGGAAGAATGCACTTAGCCAACTGATTAATATTCCATAATGATTCATACTTAATGAAATAAAAGAGCACTTACCGAAGTGATAGATCCAACAATCTTTTCTTCTTCCTCTGAGTAGAGTGCTTGAGACATGATAGCAATCTTGATATCAGGATGGAGTAATCTCATGGCTGTCTGTGAAGCTCTGTCATAATCATGGAACAAAAAAACAACAACAACTATGAACCAGGAAAATGACACTTTTAGGCTGAAGTACTTTTAAATCCATTGGTGAATGGATTGGTCAAATCAAAGGGGCCAAAATATACAGACTAATGCTGCTGTCACGATAAAAAGCCTGAGAGTCGTACAATATGCTATGCATCACATCGAAATCAGACACAAGTCACCGAGCAAATTCAGAACAGTGTCAAGGAAATCGGCAAAACAACAAAAATTGTCTTATTCGGGGGAAAATATTTTTTGGATTTTCCGAACTTTCAATGTTTCTTGTATGCTCTGTAAAAAAATTTGAGTAGAAATGATTAGGGAAAGCCTTTAAAAATGGATTGTTTTGTTGCAATCTTTGACTCTTTTCTGGCGACTTGTGTCTGATTTTGATATGATGAGTCACATATTTGAACTTCAAAGTATGATCACCTTGTACATGTATCAAGATAATAATTATTATTGATAATGGGATGGACAAAATAGTTTCACAATTTAATGGGAAAACTACGGCACAATTTCGCAAACTTTTAGACCTGTACGCTGGATTTCAGTCCTAAAATCTACTTCTAGTTTGATCATACAATAGAATCGCACAATTTTAATGTGATTGTATGATTATATTGTCCAATTAAACCTGAACTTGAGGTTATTTCTAAAAATGCATTTCAGAATACCAGCCACAGGTTTCCAACAAACTGAATTCCATTAAATATGATTAAACTTGTTTACATTTCTTTGCTTTGAAGAACCAATCTACAGCATCATAACAATTTCATAATTCTTATTAGCTAATTCATTTTATATCACTAATCACTTCTTCTTCTTCTTCTTTCGTGTCCACCATTTACAACATTAAGTATAAAATGAATATATGTACATGTTATATAACCCTAGCAAAATTATATATTTGGCCACGACTTTGCACATAGTACTGCCCTCTCATTTGCAGCCATCAGATCATCCTGGTTGCAATGTTCTCTATTTGGACATTGAAGGAGGTGTCCCATAGTTTGCGGCATACCACAATCGCAATTTATGTTATCGTCTTGAGTGTAACCCCACTTTCGCAAGTTAGCTTTACATCGACCTACTCCTGTGCGAAGTCGATTAAGAGACTTCCACGTCCCCCAATCTTGATGCTGGCCTAGGGGCAGCTGTTCTTTAGTAGGGAGAGGGAGCTTGCCATTATGGTGACTCATGTTGCGTCTCTCTTCCCAAAGTCTGCATCTGGCCACGTGAGGGGGTTCAGTCAGGGGTTGGACAGATTGTAGAAAGCTCTTTCTTGACTAATCACTAATATCTGATATGCTATTATCATCATTAGTAGGAGTTTTAAGATACTTTTAGGCTTTTATTGCAGAAGAATTTTATTTGGTTTTGTTAAAGCGATTCCAGGAAAATTGCTCTGCTTCAAATTCCATACACTAATCGAATTACCAACTACGACACTGTACTGAACACTATACCCTTTCCTAAAACCTAACATAAAACTCTACACTTCAAACGAAATACGGCCAGAAGCAATTGTCAAAGGAGCAACTGCCATGTCAACGCTAAAGCTTATAAAGAGTAAGATTGGATACTCACTTTGATGCAATGGGATCATAAAGCAAGGCATACCATCTCTCCTCAATCTCTTTCATAGAGAATCGGTGTGAGAACTTCACGCCCTGGAACACTTGTTCAAGGTCATTGGTCTGTCAAAGAAATAAAAAGAAAAGATCTGTAAAGTTATCCTCCAACCTGAACTGTGACTTCAGTCACACTGTTTCAGAGGAAACATGAAATGCAAATGTCAGTTGGTTTTCCTACTGGGGACTGAATGGAAGCCCAAACATGTTTCAAACAAAAAGTCTGAAATACTTGATATGGGAAGGTGTCAGGGACTGATCAAATCATACATAAGCCTGAAAACTAACATCCCTAAGAGAGAGGAGTCATCCATATTTGAAATAAAAACCATGTAGAAATATGCAAAAGTGGTTTATACAGTCAAACATGTCCTTTTGTCCACCTCTCTGTAAAGGTCGACTGTCTAAATATAGGGGTCACCTAAAAGTAAGGTGTTGTCTCCCAATGGAAAAAAAAACATGTGGCAGAACCTTCCGATAAAGGCCACCTATTTAGAGTGGTCAACTTTTCTGTATCTGGTTTCTAGTTTATCTGTTTCTGGTTTCAACAGACAAGTCTACATGTAACTGCACTTCATCAGTAAATATAAACTGGCCCCAAGAGATGGACAAATTTTAACTCCAGTAGATGCAAGGGTAACTATTACATCATTATCCATGCAACAAAAATAACTTCTGATATTACTGCTCAAATTTTAGAAAACAAAAGAAGTTTTTATTAGAAAAGAATGTTGAGTTTTTTGCAATTACATGTTCATACAAAGTATGATCAATGGCCAAAAAAAAAGAGAATAATGAAATGCAAAATGAGACAGACAATAGACAATTAAGTCATATATTAAAAAATATCACAAAAATACATACCTGGTGAACTGCTGTGATCAAAGCTAAATCATCTTCAGCTGTCCAACGGCTTGTCTCTCTAGCCAAAGGAACAATCGATTTGGATTTCTTTGAACGACTAGATTTGGAAGAGCTGGATTTGGAAGCCTGGGCAAAGGAGAAAAGTATTGCAATGGAACTTACATTAACTACAACACTGTAGTTCGAAAGGAACAATTCATTTTATTATATACATGTAGCAACAATCCTAGTTTATAAAATTAATGAACTTGTCTTTAATTTTCATATCATCTCTTTACACTTCATAGTTGACAATAATTCCCATTGAAATTAACCTTCATTTCATTCTTAAACAGATATAGATATATTTGTAATTCGTTATTTCAAAATAAGACAAAAGTTGCTGAGAGTAAAAAAAAAGAGTAAAGGAAATCAGCAACTTAATAACAATACTTTTGATTCCCTAAATCTTTATTGTGTCATTTGTGCTCTAAAAAAAAGTATTCAAAGATTGATTATTTTGCTAATTTATTAGACTCTTTGCTCATCAACTTGTGTCTCAATTTTTAAATGATGCATTGCATTTATTAAATAACTTATATCTTTATAGTTACACCGGTAGAACTGGTAGAATTCTGTTATTCAAAACATTTTGAAACAAAATATAATGTTTCATTATATTTTATTGACATTTTCAAACACATTTGATACTTGGTAACACAGAGGGATTTCAAAATGTTTACTAGACCTGACACAATCACAAAAATTAGATTTTTTCTTAAAGTGGACTGGTAAAGACTTATTATCATATACGAAACGAATCAGTGGGGTGTGTAGAACAACTTGCTTTTTATTTCGTGGAGTTAGAGGACATTATCTGTCCCCTCCCTGAAATCTTAAACATCAAGTACAAATTTGGAGGGGTTCTTGATGACGTCATAAGTGTGAGGGAAAGTTCCACAGCTTGAATGCTGCACTATATATACAAGTGTTATACATGTATTGTAATGCATTACTTTTTATCCCTTTCCTTATTTCATTCATTGTTTTCCTTACTTTCCTTATGTTATTTATTGTTTCTCTATTTCCTAATGTAATCCGTTGTATCTCCTTCCATACACATGGTGTTGATATTTCTGCTTTCCTTATGTTATTTATTGTATTTCTCTCTTTCCTTATCTTATTTATTGTTTTTGTCAATTTCCTTATGTTATCCATTGTTTTTCTATCTTTCCTTATGTTATTCATTGTTTTTCTCACTTTCCTTATGTTACTCATTGTTTTGTTGTTTTACTTTCCTTATGTTATTGTTTTTCTCACTTTCCTCATGTTATTCATTGTTTTTCCCAATTTCTTCATGTTATCCATTGTTTTTCTATCTTTCCTTATGGCCATGTGTTTTATAGTGGGCCCCCATACAGGTGGTGTTGTTACATGTGCACGACAAGTACAGAAATAAATAATTATATAAAATGCTAAATACATGTGCTGTATGGGTATTCGTGGTATCAAGTTGAAGGGAATTAATCTGGCAATTACTTCAATGTAAAAGAATGGCAAATGGTTAATTAGTTTATGAGAAATTAGCATTTAATTAACTCTGAGTAGCCATTTTTGCACGGTGGAGGAGGAGCATAAATTTCTATTCTTTAACAAATTAAGCTTTTACCTTCACATTACCTAAACATTAAACAGTTTAATTGGAATATCATCCATTTATGAGTAAAAATGGATCAAAGTTGAACTTAAGGATACCTTATCAAGCTAATAAAGCTAATTAATTAATTTACCTAAATGAGTAAGATGGTACCGGTAGTTTCAATTAAAAATTGGTGTCAAACTTTAAATATGGAGGCTATATAGGCAGTACTGCCAACCTAAAATCGTATTTTTGTCTTTTTCATTTGGATAAGGGGTACCAAACTCATTAAATGTCAATAATTATTCAGATCATAAAAATGTCAATCCCCATCCACCTGTCGACCTGAAAACCTTTTATTATTCAATTATTTTCAATAGAAAACAAGGTAAATATGCCAAACATTTTGACAAGTGTGTCATCCCTGCACCAAAGGCATTCGTTCTGGTAAATGAGGGACATAGACAATTCATTGAACAATTAAATGTTTTCTATGAAGACAGGTGCGATGTAGTATGGCATGATGGTGATGTGCATTCATAGACATCTATAGATCTTAGTACCCCCTTAAGAAGCGAAAGAGGATAGAAAAAGTACGGAATACGATTTTTTGTTGGCAGGTCTGTATAGGTAAATTGGGTATAAGTTTGAAGGGAATTAATCTAAAAGGGTAAGAAAATACCTGTGGTCAATTTATTTCAGGGCTCGAATTACCCGGCCGGCAAAAGGCAATTTGCCGCGATGCCCCCTCTACTTGCCGCATCGCCCCTCTCAAAAATTTGATTACTTACGGCAACTTGTAGCCGTCCCTTTTTCAGTTTGCCGTAATGCCCTTTTCCCCTAAACGTACGGAAACAACATTTTTTCGCACCAAACTAATAACAGCTTCGATTCACAAGCGCATCAGAGCAGTGTCGGTTCAGTTGCAATTCAACATCAACGTTCAGCGTGATTGCAGCCGACTCGACTCGTGCATGCTCGCACCGCAGTGAATGGGATTTTTTGTAAACACGCTGCATTCTATTACCCGAACTCACTCCCTCGTACCTTCGTCCGAATAGCCTATGTACGTTACATACCCGAGTACAACTTCAGGGGGTAAATGCGATGGGAGAGTTTCGTAAACAAATGCAATGGACATTCCATTTATTGAACTCAATCCCTCGTATTATTGTGCCCTTCGTGTCAACGTTATCTGCATCGAAGTTAAGTTTACCGCGGGGGAAAGTTTCGATACAGGCCTGTTACATTACACGCTATTTTCCATGTGCGATGTTTCGGCTCGTTGATCTAGATTGTGAATGAATACGAGCGAATGATTTTGTTTCGAGTTTATCGATTTGCGTTTGAAGAAAAATAAATTGTCTGGCTTTATTCGGCAGAAAAGGTAAACTTTCAAAAGGAGCGACACTAACTCAAAATAGGTGAGTTCTTTCAACTGTAAGAGGCTCACCTCCGTTTTGTATTCGACTAATCTAGTGTTACCAGAAACAGGAGCCACCGTAGGTGTTCATCCACCATCGTTCATTGCTAATAATCCCTTACTTAATTTTACTGGTATTACCAAGGGTTTGGGAGCCTTTCATATTTGGGGATTTGCCTTGGTGCCCTTTCATAATTGTCGGTTTTTGCCTTGGTGCCCCTCTGACCTAACTTGCTGCCCTTGAAAAAAGTGAAAAAAGTGCCCCCCAAAACTAAAAGTTGCCTGCCCCTAAAACAGGTGACTTCGAGGCCTGTATTTATAACTAATTAATGATTAATTAACTCGAAGTACCCATTTATGTACAGCAGATGATCGAGGGGAACATAAATTTCTATTTCTCAGTTAGACAAATGAGTTATAAATATCATTGAACATAACATGAAACAGTTTGATTGGATTGTAATTTATGAGATTCAATAGTGGGTCAAATTTACACACATTAATAGTTACTTAATTAAGCTAATTTTCTGGAAGTACTTTTTCTTCACCTTTTTTTCACATATTTTGATCTGTAACTTCTTATGACTTAACCCTATCCCTTTTCAGAATGATTTTTTGAATTCTTCAGACATTCTCTTCAGAATATTATACTTTTATGGGTATAGGGTGTCAAATATGAGAATAATACTCTATTAAATAAAAATGGTACATTTCTTTGAAAACATATCATGTAATGAAAGCCCACCTCAAACACATGGCTTATGTTATTCATTGTCTTCTCTCACTTTTCTTATGTACTCATTTTTTTTTTTTTTTTTTTTTTTACTTTCCTTATGTTATTCATTTTTTTTCTTTTTTAACTTTCCTTATGGTATTCATTGTTTTTCTCACTTTCATTGTTTTTCTCTCTTTCCTTATGTTATTCATTGTTTTTCTCTCTTTCCTTATGTTATTCATTGTTTTTCTCTCTTTCCTTATGTTATTCATTGTTTTTCTCACCTTCTTATGTTATTCATTGTTTTTCTCTCTTTCCTTATGACATTCATTGTTTTTCCTTATGTTATTTATTGTTTCTCTATTTCCTAAACATAATTATTTGTTAAACGTAAAGGAATTTTTACGCCGTTGGGATGTTAAATAGACAATTAATTTATTCATTTGTCTCCAACGGTAGAAACCATGCAAATTGGTAGAAACACACGCAACTGCTGTGTGATAAATTTGTGTTTCTACCAATTTGCATGGTTTCTACCGTTGGAGACAAATGAATAAATTAATTGTCTATAATTATTTGTTGTTTCTATTTTCTTATTCATTGATTTCTCTTTATTCTTAATGGTATTTATTGTTCTGTATCGATTGTTTTATCTTTCTATTATGCATTATAGATAGTAATAGATATGCTTCATGCATTACTTCCGGGTTTGCTCCTCACACTTGTGACGTCATCAAATAGCCCTTATAAATATCCACGGTTCTTCCAATTGAACCTGATTGTATGTACAATGATCAAAGCAGCATTTCTTGTGAATGCAATATGCTAAAGGGATCAACTAAACGGTGTTCTGTTTCTCATGTACTAAACTTGATACTGCAATTGAATTCAACCAGATTGGCCTCTTCTTTAATATTCCACTTAAAGCCATCGAGTAATAACATTTTCAAATGCAATCTAAAATGTAGGAGTCATAGTCAAATGAGCCTGATATACTGAATGATATACATTTTGGAATAGTAAGTTTTGTTTCAAAATGTGTTGAACAACCCCAAATCTCCCCAAACGTCATGATCATAACGTTTGAATCCACAACATGTGACCTGCTCCTACTACAAAACCGCCAATCAGTTGGCAATAGAACAAGAAAATGAGTGTTCAATGCTATTGGAATGCTTAGAATCTCTAATTTTTTAATTTTTTTTTAAAATACAGTTTCAAAAAACATAAAACCTACATTTGAATGCTGGCAACTTATAGCTTGTTTTTAACTGGAGGGTCTCAGCATGTACTTACGATTGCCTTGCCTTTCTTCTTCTCAGGAGCGGAGCGTGTTGGTTCTATCTTGGAATGCCTAAGAGCAGATGGAGTTGGCTTGGGTGGTTTAGGGGTCGTTACGGCTACTTCTATCTTGGGCTTCTTAGGCACAGGAGGGACTTCTGTTTTCTTGGGAGGTGGTGGTGGGGGACTTGGTTTGGGAACCTCAACTGCCTTTGGTGGGATTTTTACCTATTTACAAGACGAAAGTAACAAAGCGTACATTGTATCATGCAAATAAAGGCTTCATACAGGATGTTGTCTTTACAATCAATTATACATGAATCAATATACAGAAAATTTCTGATCTGTATATTGCTGATAAGGATTACATTAAATTCCCCAAAACATGATACATTGTAACTATTATATTTTGTGAGGATTTTGTTACCAAACAAAAGGCCATATCATACAAAAAAAGATCAAGTGAAATATAAACAGTCACAGTAGAAATTGATGTTGGGACAACCAAAACTTTTGATTTCACTTTTCAAAAATGTCACAATTCATAATGTCTACAAAAAACATAAACGACCAACAACAAAAAAACCCAAACCCTTTGTAGGATTTATGAGCACCAAAAATTTACGCACTCAATGAATACAACAACATTTCTGATTTCCTTTTTTTCCCCCTTTAATTATACAGTTACAGACACATTTGGGAATGCATTTACAATCGTGAAACTTGGCTAAACATACCTCAGTACGTGGTGGGTTAATTCTAACTTTCTTCTCTTCAACCTTGACTTCTGGAGGTGGTGGTGGAGGAGGTGTTGGTTGGGGCTTGGGTGTTACCGGGAGTTCAGGTGGGGGTTTGGAGGGAGTTGGTGATTGATGTGGTGTTGTTGTGTTCGGCATGGTCTGGTGTGTCAGAGGTGAAGGAGGGACCTTTCCCCCACGAGTCGACTTCACCAGACTGCTCTCCACAAGCTCATCATCAAACTTCTTCCTCTTGATCGACCTCGAAGAGCTTCTACGTTTGATGAGACTGTCCTCTTGAGACTGCGGGGTGACGGGCGTGGTGGGGGTAGACATAGCCCTCCCACCAACGGTCAAACTGGTGGTGCTGCCCAAAGACTTAGGGGTTGTTACCCTATTGGAATGTCTGGTCTTCATTGTTGGAGTGCTTGGACCAGCTGGATTAGGGTTAGTCCCACCTCCTCCTGTCGAAGCACTTGTTCTAGTCTTCATGGTCGGTGTGTTTACAGATGGCTCACGGGATGATGTTCTTGTTACCATGGCAGGGCTGGTGTGGGTCTTGGACGTCGGGGAGGCCTCTGGTTTATCCATGTCTTCTACAGTGTCTGGTTGGAGTGTAATCTCAGGTTTGATAGTAGCTACAAAGACAAACATACACTTGATATTCACTGAGTGTTATTGAAAACTGCTTGAAAATATATTGGGAAAATATAAATAATTTTAATGAATTCAGTCTTTGTGCTACAAGACAAATTCCTCTGTCATCCCCCACCCACGAGACATTTTTACCAACATGAGACAGCATTAAAAAAAATATGTGAGTGAATATATTTCTTATCAAATACCAAAGTTTCACTAACAGTCCAATATATATATTTTTTAAAGTCCTTTAACCCTATTCAGACTGGGCTTTTCAAGAGGAGATTTTGACTGGGGGGGGGGGGGGGGGGGGGGGGGGGGGGGGGGTCAATTTGACGCCCCCTGAGATCTCGGCCGTGGATGGTCCGCTCGCGCCGAAATTTTGCGCGAACGTCGCTGCACATGTAAAGAGTGTCGCTGGTATGTTTCACGTATTTAATTTATGCTAATTTATGCATACTCATGTATGCAAATTAGATGCTTTTTTATGGAAATCGTTAATATTTCATTAATAAATATAGTTATGAAGCCCAAATTTTTTCTAAAAGTTGCTGAGTAGCAAAGACAACAGTATTGAATTGACAAATTCATAAATTTCAAATTAATTCTTTTGTATTCTATTGTTTTATGAATTTCTTATGTATTCTATTGCTTTTATTTCTTATGTATTTCTTTGTTTTTGTAATTTTTAATGCTTGAGAAATGTATTTTGATCAATATAAAGACAAATTTAATCAATCAAAAGGCTCAGAAGGCTCAATTATCAGTGTTATAAAGAAATTTAGAAAAAAGCAGTATTTTGTACACAAACGCATGCAAAATGACGATTTTCGTTCAATTTAGGCCTGACATGCGATTACGTAATGTTGCGTAACGCGACAACGGAGTATCCGATTTTTTCGAACTTGGTGTCAAAATTTGCGAGAAAAAAGTCATAAAGCGCCGGGTTGCGATTCGCAGCGGTTGCGCATCAGTCGCGGATTTCGTACAGGGGGGTCAAATTGACCCCCCCCCCCCCCCCCCCCCCCCCCCCCCCCCCCCAGTCTGAATAGGGTTAATTATATGAAATGTAACATTTGGAACAGGGTATTAAATCTACTACTTTGTAATTAAATGGCAAACTTGAAACTCCAACAAAAACTCATGCAGATAAAATATCAAACACAAAAATGAGTGAACAGAAAGAATTTTAAAAAATACATGCAAAGGGAAGAGTAAATACTAGTATTTTTACATGTACATGTGCATATAAAATACTAGTAGTCTTTTGTGAAATATCAACAACAACAAAAATGGATTTTTAAAAAAAATGGGGAAAAAAAAAGCAAAACTACATGCAAATTGCAATGTACATAACTTTGACATATATATGCCAATATCAATTCTGAACCTGAATGTTTCTGAGGTGCAATCACCGATAACAAATCTGAAATCCGAAGAGGAACACAACAGCCTATGACAAGGCTGAACTCAATTTAACTCCCTACGTGATAATCGTCTTCCTCCAACGACCAGGACAATCAGGTCTTTGTGGGGCAGGAATCTGGGAGGGGTTCTCCACTTGGTGGCACTGGGCAAGGTTCGCTGACAGGGATGAGGTTTGATAGGGGTATACTGGGGTTTCTCTTTGGGACTCTTCTTGGGGAACTTGATGGGACTCCTCTTGGGGGACTTGATGGCACACTCCTTTGGGAGGATTTTTATTTTCTTGGGACTCCGCTGCTTTCTGGATAAAAACCTGTAACTCCTCTTTTTTGTAGGTCTCAGGTTGTGCACAATTGCTAGAAATAATAAATACATTTCTTTAAGTAAGTTAAGTAGCAGATTTTCAAGCAGTAAATGTTTGTTGTGTTATTATAATACATTCTCATTACAGACAACCATTAATTTTCTACTACACAATCTTAGAGAAAGGATGGGTGCCTTTACAAAACAAAATACATTTTGTTGATATGTCAAATGGTAAAATTCTTAACCTGACATGTTCGAAAAATCAACGAATACAAGTACCAGGTAAACAAATTAAGATTTCTTTTATCAAAATTGAGCTTTTATAACCATTACTGCCATGTAAACTTTTGCAACTCACTTCTTTTAAATTCCTATAGGCAGGACTTCACTCTCGCTTTTTACATGTAGGTGGTTCAGACGAGTTGTACATTGCTCATTCTTATTGCACAGTCTACATGCCATTTGAAATTCCCAAATTGGGAAAGGAGGGGGTAGGAACTTTGAGGAGGTCCTCCCCCCCCCCCCCCAATATGTGAATGGTGCTTTAAGGCCACCACACACCATACGACTTACGACTTGCAATTGACCGACTTTGGATCTGAAATATACTTTGCAATACGCTTAGTTATTTCAGATCCAAAGTTGGCACAATCGCAAGTCGTAAGTCGTATGGTGTGCGGTGGCCTTTAGACAACATTTGGCAAGTGGTTTCAATCAATCTTGTGACAAAAGCAACCTTTTGAAGACAGACTTACCCCTCCGTGAGACCATCGGTTCCTTTGAGGAACTGGACTTATCTTCTTCTGCTGTTGTTGTTGTTAGTGTTGACGGTGTTTCTACGACGAGGCTTGATGTTGCTGTCTGTTCTGGACACATAGGTTCTATAGATGTGGTGATTGTGGCAGAAGAGCTGGCCTCTGTTGATGCAGATGTTGATGAGGAGCCGGAGGGCACAGGGGAGACGTCAAACAGAATATCAGAGGAGGGAGGGAGTTGTTCTTGCTTCACCTCACTTTCTTCTGACATTTTCCTTCTCTTTTCTCAGATGGATATGTAATCATCTGCATAAAAATAGAGAAATATGGTTGTCAGGATAATGAAACTAATTAGGTAAAATATTTAAGTTAATGTAAATACAAGACATTCAGTCATCCCCTCCCCCCAAAAATTGACCTCGTATGTACATGTAGCTATCAGTCAAGGTACGAGTGGCTCCATCAAAGATATTCTCAGCATCCTCCGCCAACACCACATCTCAAATACCGGTAGCAATATATTTCTCCTATCTGCACACATCGAACAATTGCCCATTGACTGCGATGAACGGATAGCCATGCTCCGCAAAGCTCACAGCGATTCAGAGAACGCTTATTGGTTCATCGCACGCATCACGTAATTGTCGCGTGATGCAGAGCTTGGCTACAGATCTATGTACTAGGCCTAGAAGTCTATATCCGTTCAACACAGGCATGCCAATCCATTGTTCGTTGCACGTCGATAAGTTGCAATTCTCTACAGCCAAAGTTCTGGGGTGCTGTGAAAGAGGAGGTAGGCTACTTGCTCTGATCGGCTAATCGCGCAAAGGTGCGCACGCACTCATGTTTATTTAAAACCTATGTGCATTGAACATAGACGGAAACAATAGCTGGGGGCGTAGGTTATCACAAACACGGAGCTGATATATGCGCATGCACCCACTCGAGTCGTAGTCTAATGCATGCGTGTAGCCACCGCACAGCAGTCAATCAATACCAAAATAGAGACCATTTTGCAAGAAAAACTGCAAGACTCGACTTCCCAAAACGTGTCACTGGAAAGCCACTCTTTCAATACTTTTTAGAATAAAGAAGAGAAATATAAATTTTAGGAACTTCAACGAATCTGACAATCTCCGTGGCTGCAAATAAAACGTATGAAAAAATGCATACAGCTGCAAACCAACATCAGTCAGTACTGAAAAATGGCTGTCTGTCGCCCTCTTGGTTGCTGAGGAAACTTCTCAATAATAATTAGCGAAACCAGCTTTAAACCTACTTCAAAATAATTTAAGATAATCTAGACCCTATAGTCTCATTGCAATATAACTTTTCCATTAGATATTTTTAATTTTGCTTAGTAGAATTTTTAAACCCTTTTTTGGATATGCCACCTTGACTTGGCTGCCAGGCTGGGAGCTGCTCAAGACACTCTTCTGCATTGACTTTCCATTGGAAGAAAACTGCTGCAGAGTCTACTTCCCACTCCCAGTGCAAGGTCAATTATGATTGACCATGCATAAGTGTAACTTAGATCTAAGTAGAAAAAATGAGGACTTACCGCTTACCAAAAAAATAAATGACGAGTCTAAATTTCATCGTAACTATTGTTCATTGGAAGGCACAATGGTAGTGTATTTCATATGCTAACGTGATCATTCGAGCGTCGTGCATACTTGAGGAGTAAAAAATTCAACGTGCGTGCCGTTGTGCATGCCATTGTTTTGGCACTGCACATTTTCATTCATATTTTGCCTTTTAGTTTTGGCTTGTGATCAAATGGGCAAATTTAT
>CALNVZ010002974.1:8081311-8086497 GCA_940671915.1 Paracentrotus lividus
AAATAACGGAACAAATCAATAGTCTTGCAGAGCTATACTATATACACCTGCATAAAGCCCCTTTCACAATAGTATGGTCTGCGACCATTTGCGACCTTTAAGTCGCGCGACAGGCTGCAACAGGCATCAATCGCTATTTATCTCATAAGATCGCACAAAGGCTTTCACAAATGCAAAAGCTGTCGAAAAAACCAATAAACACCGTTGCACGAGTAAGTCGCATATGCTCGCATATGCTCGTGAGTGAGACAATGCGATCGCTCGTACGACTGAACTTACCGGTGCGAGTGTTCGTGTGAGAGATGTGTGGGTGTATTTGAAGAGGGACGACAACATCTTCTTTCTTTTTTCTTCTTTTTTTTCATTGAAGACCGAGAACGTTCTGAAGCTCATTTTTAAATCCTTTTGTGTAGCCCCTAGGAACGGTCGCTCGCTAGCGCATGTGCAACTGTTGCACGATCTCCAGTCGACTAAATCAATGCGCCTGACTCCTTAGTCGTGCCAACTCTCGCATCAAGTCGTACAACGTTGAACAACATTCATCACCCGGCGACTGGTCGTACGATCTAATGCGAGTGAATCGATCGTATTTGATCGCGTTTGGATTTTGAACAATCATGTTTAGAGTTCAGATGCGGCCAGTCACGACCACCTCGGATTCGTGCGATCGCCGAATCAACAACCGCGAGTGGTCGCAAGTCACCAAGCGATCGATCGTGCAACACCAGGAAAAAACTGTTGCAGGCGGTCTCAAACTGATCGGGGATCAATATGAAAGGGGCTTTAGGAACAATTCAAACTCGGGTGAATACCCTGTATGGAGGGATCTTTTTTGATGTCCCCAATTAATTAGCTCCACCCCCTCCCCCACCCTGCCAACTTTTTACACGGTAGAAAAATGAAATTGAAATTACTCATACAAATTTGTTTTACACTGGTGAAAATGTACAAATGAATGCACACAAATAAATGTCATAATTAAACTTAAGCAAAGTACAATGTACATTGTTCATAATAAAGTAGGCAAATGTTGTATAATATAGAAACATAATTATTCAGGGCAGTAACTAACACAGAAAAGTTTATTGCGGAGGAAAAAAGAGCTAGTGTCAAGTGAAAGGGTAAAGCCCGCATCACACTGTCCCAAAGTTGAGCAAGGATGGACACACGATCATGGAAAAAAAAAATCCAAATTTTGCTCTGATCACGAAAGCATCGGGCCATTCGTGTACACTTCGTGTGTTGTCCGAGTGCAATCGTGTAACCTTATGAAGACAACGTTCTCATTTTGGCTCTTGTTTGGCTGTTGACCAAGTTCGGAGCTAACTTCGCTCGAACCCTAGGGGAGACCGGGGATGGACGTTACAATTTTCATGTGCTGTTATGTTTTCATTGACCAGGTTTTGGGACTTTTGCAATATTCACGTTTATGTTTTAATTGTAATTAATATTAGATAAGGGTTAATACTTGAATTTGTGTATTCAGAAAACCATAATATACCCATCATTACTTCCCTTCTTGATTCCACACATGTTCTCGTTGAATTAAACACAAATTATGATGTAATCGATTTATCATCATGGTAAAAAAATTAATAAAATAAAATAAAATAAAAAATAACCGAGCTATAGAATAGAAAATAATGTGCCTCCATGCATGCCATGTATATTTCATGAATTCATCGTAGCATTCGGGTGGCATTTGTATTAATTTCAACTATGCACGTATACCTCTATAAATCTGTGCTAGAACGATCTAATCAAAACCATTTGAAAAATTCAATTTGACCTCTTCCACACGGTTGCTTATATAGTTACTCTCATTGTCATGGCAACCAATGGCCTCTTATTCAATTTGTTTCTATGGACAGGGAATGGACTAGGAGAAGTTAGCGTTTTTCTTCATTTGAGAAATATTTTATGACCGATATGACTACCCATTCCTGCTATAGTATTGGAAATGTGTCAAATCGATACGACCTTGCATAACCAAGGTTATGGATTTGAAAACAATTTTTTTTTCGCTGGTGCTGACTGTCTATCAAATATTAGAATGAATTTAGCATTGGCGAAATAACATGTACAACAAAAACAATTTGAATGATACCCCTGATATTTCTGGCTGGTCTATCGAATCTTTGAAAAATATTCCGAGGCCCATGAGTCCGGTAATAGGCTACATTTTTTTAAACTCACGTGAAACACAAATGGAAACCGTTTCGTTCCATTCGAATGGGTTACTCTTAATGTGTAGATTATTTATTGCCAAAAAAGTAGACTTTCTTTTTGAAATCTTTTGAAATGGTATGAAATTGTCTTGCTTGGTGTCAATGACTGGAAATTGATCCACAGACACAATACAATCGACTGTGCTATTTGCAAAGCCTATACTGCTAGCAATCTAGAGAAAATGAATTATTACGATTGTATAGATAATATCAATTGCACGAAAACGTGTCCGTGGCACGCTAAGGGTTAATGCCTTTCCTCGTTCATATCAAATGGCCTTTTAAAAGGTGATATAAAATTGTCCATTACTAGTTTCCGTTAAAATGGTACATATGGAAATAAGCGATGCTGCCTTTCGCATCACGTAATATAAAGTACCTTATAATTTGATATAATAATCAACTTCTGGTAAAGGACGCACTGAGGGACACAGCAAGTCATCAGGGGGGAAAATCCACAATATTATTATAATAGTATTCCCCAGTCATCGATTCAATGACATTAAACGACATGTGCCTCATACATTGTATTTGATCTAGCGAAACATTCAATAAAATGCTCCAAACGCTTAGCCTTTACAAATAATATATACCACAGGACAGCCTCTTAAAATAATGGACATAATGAGGCAATCCCTGCCTTATAATTGAAATTTCCTTCAGGCGACTTGCTTAATGAACCATTGTTCATTTAACTTGCAAAACCTTGAAGGAAAGACAAAATTCTCTCGGCCACGGTACACGTACGCAGGCGCGGATCCAGGGGGGGGGGGCCGACGGGCCGGGCCCCCCCCCCAAAAAAAAAAAAAAAAAAAAAAAGGAGGAGAAAAAGGGAGAAAGAAGGAAAAGGGAAAGAAAAGAAGAAAAAGAAAGAAAGAGAAGGGAATAAGGCCCGATGCTTAGTCCAACTCTATTCAATAAGAAGCGCGAAATAGGCTTTATTTGGTTCTAAACGACCATAACTAAGGCCTTTAATGTGGGGAGGGCCCACGAGGCCGATTTTTCTCATATTGTATTTTGCAATAATTGCTCAAACGCCTTTTTTAAAGAAAAAGAAATACATCAGTGACGAAAAGTAAAAATAAGGAAAATATTTAAAACTTAAGTTTCAAAATTTCACAAAGAAAAGAGGCCTCGTGGACCCTCGGCCTCCTCGGCAAAATAGTCGGCCTCATGGGTATACTAGAAATTGCCCCTTTTTATTCAAAATATTTGTTTTGAAACACGGGCACATTTTTGACGGGCTTTTGGTGTATTTTAAAGCCCAACTGCTTAGTCATGGCCGTGCAACACACAGGTATAGAGTTTGGTATCCATTGAAAAGAATAGGAGTTGCTTTTTATCATGATATATTCTAAGGTCACACAACTATATAATATTTTATATGGGCCGTCTAAAGTTGGGTATACTTTTTTCTGGGACGCACTGTATAGCAAATTCGCTCGCGCTTCGCGCTCGCATCATGTTTTCCATTGAGTATTACATTGTGTTCCCGAGGAACGCATAAAACGTCCCTGTTTTCTAATCATTCGAATACATCAAAATTTCCGAGTTCTCTCTTCTCACACGCCTGTGTTTTTTCTTTCTACCATCAAATTCTTGTACAATTATGGGATTCCTAACGCATTCAAAAAACATTTGAATTTTTTTTCACGTTACATTTTTTTTTTTTCATTTCAAATGATCTTAAACTTATTAGCTGACGCCAAATTGAGCTTATACGTACGGTCGCCAAATGGCCTGAAACTTATGGGGGCGCTGAATGAAGTTAAGGGGGTGTCAAATCGATTTTTAAAATTAGTGGCGCCGCAAATCGAGCTTACACGTATAGGGCGCCCATGACTGAAACTAAGGGGCGCGGATTTACCTGAAACTAGGGGGCAACACATTGGTCTTTAAAATATGGTCTCCTATCTAGATAGAGCAAAATTTTCAAAATCCATAGCATCCGGGTCTGTATATACATTGCAAAATTCTAGGCTCGCGCTTCGCACTCGCATAACATTTTTTTTCAAATGAATGAATACTTATGTGTTCCTAAGGAACGCATGAAATGTCCTGCATGTTTTCAAATTTTCGAATACATCTCAAATTTCCGTTAGTGCCTTGCGCTCGCCTGTGTTTTACGCTCTTACCAGAATTTACATTATGGAGGATTCTAACGAACAAATCATTTCATTTATTTGATTTCCACGTTACATTTATTTTTGCATTCAAATTGACCTATGTGGGCCGAATTTACCTGAAACTAAGGGGCAACAACTTGGTGATTTGATATATGGTCTCTAAAATTTAAATTCTCTCCTGGTTTGTATGTACAATAGCAAAAGATTTTGGCTAGCGCTTCGCGCTCGCGCATCATTTTTTTCCAATGAGGTTATTACACCTGTGTGATGAAGAAGCAAACAATGTCATGTTTTCATGTTTTCAATGATTATATCAAATAAGTAACAAAAATGATTCTAAGAAACTTTGGAAGGAAGTTCAAGTAGATCACAGAAAAAATAAGCACTAGAATAATACATGCGAGGTTGACTATGATAAAACAATGACATTTTGCTAATAATGGACCGAATATCTCAAAATACTTCTCTAAAAAGAAACCTTTACAGTGGGTCACCCTGATTGTCTATATATTTTTGATTTTAAGATATTGAACAAATAATATCCTGAACCATTTGTTGTATTTTGATGTAAACAGTAATATGGTATCTTATACTTAGCACAAAGCTTTTAAGAATAGGTAGTCATATGTTTATGAAATCATTAACTGTGAGATATATGAAGAAAGTTTACTTCATCAGGCCACAATCCCTGATGATTGGAAAATAGCGGCGACAACTCTATCTATAAAGGTAAAGGTGCAAAAAGGATGCAAGATCAATTAAAACCATTGTCAGAGTCGTCGTTAAGTCATGAATAGGTGGACGAATAAGTTGTAGTGAAAAGGAGTGCACA
>CALNVZ010002974.1:8093734-8098734 GCA_940671915.1 Paracentrotus lividus
GATTTTGGTTTGGGGCTTTATGACAAGGCTGTAAATAGTCATATTATTGATAATATTTTATTTTGATTTATGTTAGGTTGAGATTTTACAATTCATTTAGGGAAGATAGAAATTTCCATGGTGAGAAAATGAATGAAATGAATGGTTGAACCCCAATCAAATAGATTTTGACCCCTTCCCCTAGACAAAAAGAGTCGAGCCTGTAACCATAAATCTAGATTTAATTTAAAACAATAACAAATCTCCACCTCAGACGTGTTTCCTTTGGGGTAGGACTGTAGGGGGCCTTGGTGGGTCGCGTGAACAAAAAAGAGGCCCCAAATATCAGAAAAAATGACGAAAATGGGCCATCTTCTGGGGTGACAAACTTTTTTGAAGAAAATCCCGGGAAGGGTTGAGGAACGTCCAGATATACCAGGATCCCAGAAAGTAAAAGCGGTACAAACACATTAAAAAATTAATAACGGAGCAACCTAATGTCGCTTGAGCAGAAAAAAAATATTCCACCTTTAATGACGAACAGTGTACTGAAACTCATCTTGGATATTGGATTGGACACCATTTAAATATTTGCATCGAATACTCTCTTGAAAGCCATCTCAGCCTTGATTAAATAAGCACCTCCAGTACTCAATATTAACATTGATTTGAGAGACTAATCTTCGAATCTTCTACAACTTACCTGTATTTTAATCAATCTCATCATCGATGTCATCTTCAACATCGAACTCAAACATCTTATTAGACATCGTCAGTGAGTTCGTCATCGACATCATATTAGAGATCGTATGGACATCGATGTGGAATAAATCGCCCAGCTGAACTTTTGAACTAAATTGGAATATTGCCCAGCAGTTTTTGATTGTAAGCCACAATACTTTCCTTATTCTTTTGTTGATATTGGATGTGTGATCATTAATAATAAATAAATCTAGATTAGTGTAACTTATAATTTAATTTGTTACGTTCTGATTTCTTTGTTTGAACTTGGCATCGCAACCCCCCTCTACTTTATGATCTAAAGAAAGGGCAAACAAAATTTAAGGGGAAAATGATGATTTTTAAGGATTAAAGGTGGGTTTTCATTTTTTTTGTTTTCAGCATAAAGATGGAATAAAATATTACGATTTTTCACCAATCTCGTTTTTTTACTTCAACCCCTCCCCTAGACAAGAGACCTTAGCCTGTCCCCAGATATATAGATTTAACTTAAAGAATAATATAAAACAGTTCACCTCAGTCGCGTTTCCTGGGGGTAGGACCGAGGGGGGCTTGATTGACCGGGAAAACAAAAAGGGGCCCAAAATGAGAAAAAAATGACAAAAATGGGCATCACGGGGTTTGACAAAACTTTTTTGGAAAAAGGTAAACGTGAAGGGTCGGGAGAATGTCCAAGATATAGCCAGGGTCTCAAAAAGTAAAAGCAGGGACAAACATATTCAAGAAATTAAAGTCAGAGCAAAATCATGTCGCTATAGCGGCAAAAAAATATTCCACCTTTATGACGGACAGTGTATTATCCAAGGTTGTATACATTAGATGGTGAAGGAGAATTTACAATGTAGCCTCAGCTATACTCCAAATAAGTTCCAATCAAGATCTTGGTAAATTCTAATTCAATCTTTGAATGTCCCATCTTACATACAATTTTGGAGCCACACTAGAACATTCAGGATCCTTAACTTTCCTTCCAGGAAATCACTAAACCTAGAAGCTTCTTTTGGCAACGCATGGGGCTTAATTTGTAAATAAAACTCCCCTGTGACATATTTTAGTAATATTACATTTTACTGAAGAATCTAGATTGGTCTTTTACATCCGACAATGAATGATCTATCTCCCAGAACCGTCTAGGATTGTAATTACCTTTGAAAGACCTAGAAATTAACTTCTTCTGGAAGACTCTATAATTATGTACATGACATGATTCCATCTATAACTGTAACAAGAGTAAATCATTCCTGTTCTAGAATTTTCTACATAGCTCTCAACTCTCTCTGTTATGATTTATTCTTCACTTAGGTTTGTTCAACAAATTATAACATCAATAATTTCTTCACAGAATGTTCCAGAATGCCAATTATTATCTGTTATACAACTGATGTACTTCATATTAAATCTCTAACCACAAAACAAGAAGAAACTTAGTTCTAGAAATGTCTACACAAAGCAAATGAATAAGAAAATATGAAGATGTGTAAATTAAACAAAACTTTGTTAATAACCATTGGTTTTCATAACAGGGGGGGGGGATAATCCGATCGCGCTTCGCGCTCGTATTTAGAATTATTAGTATTTTCATTTATAGCAGTAATACCTCATATTCCTATAAATTCTTTTCCATGAACTCACCATAAAAAAAACCTTCAAATAAATTATTATATAAATCTTTCAACGTGCATTTAAGCCGTAGGCCTATGTTTGCCTGGGGGGGGGGGAGGGGGCGCCATATTTTGAAAAGTACACAGGGGGCACCAACCTGTCTTGTAGTCCGTTAGCTTAAATCTCAAACTGAGGCCTGCAATAATTAATCTTATAACATATAAGAGATTAATAAATAAACATCCATGGAGAACATTCAGGCGTTCGTCCAGTGAAACGTGTCATGGTCATTCACATTATTTTAATAATCGTATTCCCTTCTACAGCCTCTAGTGCTCGCTTGGTGCTTATAGATTAATGTGGTTTTTGACACTGTCCTAAAAATACAAGGGAAAATATCGAGCAAACACAATGAGGCAAGGTTCTTTCATTTTTATGTGTGTTTTTTTTTTTTCTTTTCTTTCTTTTTTTTTTTTTAATAAAAAAAAATAAGGCCTTCGACCTTTCCATTATATCTTCAATGTTCGTGATATTGAAGAAACATTTAAAGGTTTCTTTTATCTCCCCCTTTCAAAAAATCTCGGTAGACGATTTAGTGATTGGCATATTAAATTTATTCCCCTCTCATATGTCAGAAGGTGTTTGTATAACCACTTCACATGCTTCAAGAGAACGTGAACGCTTGCATTGATGTTGAAGAACCTTGAAAGCTCGGATGTGTTTTGTACCTTAGCTCTACGATGTAGCCACGGCCTGGCAATTTCTGTAAACCCGTCCATCACTTTTAGAAAAGCGCTCCAGAATAATAGATAGATTTGTCAGTAAATTCTTTCATTGCATGCCAGGCATTGACAGGAACATCATATTCGTGTGCCTGTTTTCAAAATCAAAATGCTGACAATCAAAACAGTCGAAAGTATTACACTCCACATATCTAAAAATCAGGCTTGATGTTATACTAGTAAACATTGCCATGGATCCTTCGATCAACTCTACGGTCTCAATAAGTACATTGAAAGTTGTAACGACAACCATTTATTCGCTTTTAGGATCAGTTGGCATCCTTGGAAACGCTCTGGTTCTTATCGTAATGATTGCTGTCAAAGAACTTCGAAGTATTACCAATCTGTTTATCATTAACCAATCAATTCTTGATTTTATGTCATCGTTGTTCCTCTTTCTTAATCACATTGCTCCTCCTGCACCTGTGCCAGAACGTGTATGGTCAGGGAGGTTCATCTGCTCTATCTGGAATTCTCGCTATATCTTCTGGGGTTTCACCATCTCGTCATCTTATAATCTAGCTCTACTGTCTTTAGAGCGCTACATTGCAGTCGTTCATCCGGTCTTGTACAGGAGCAAGTTCAGTTACCGGCTTGCTGCATCCGTTGCTGTCATCCCTTGGATGATCGGTTTCGGCTACGAAGGACAGTGGGCAGCGGCCAACAAGTTCTCCGGAGGGCAATGTTTTCTTCAAAACAAAAGCCCCATCGTTCAGATTATAAGTGGATGCTTGTCAATCTTTTTTGAATTCCTTTTACCGATGACTCTTATGACATTTGCCTATATCAAAATCGGTATGTCCCTTCGATTACGGGTTTCCGACATTACTCCCTCCACAGACACAGCGAAATCTACTGCAGAGAACACTGCCAACAACGGAGCTGATCGCCCTGTTGCACCAAATTATCGAGAGAAGGCCCGTAAGAACGTCATCAAAACAATATTTATCGTCGGTGTTACATACCTGATATGTTGGACACCGAACCAAGTTGCCTACTTCTTTATCAATCTTGGTTGGTCTGTAGATCTTGAGTTGTTTGCATTTACTGTTTGTACAGCCTTTCTCAATATGTGCGTTAACCCATTTATTTACACGTTCAAATATAGAAAATTTCAAAAGGGTTTGAAAACGTTATTTAAAATGAAGGTAAACTCATCTCTCAATATCTAAATCTCACCCCCTCTATGCCCATCTCGGCCTTTTTTTCAGGTTTGGCGACCCATTTTTGTTGACCTGGCGTCTGAGATGTACTGTTGTGATCTTGTATTCTTTAATTGGAATTTGGGTATATAGCATGTATACTTTCGAAAAATACCTTGTGATATTCAGATATTTAACATAAATATTATTTATTTATAAGTTTAAAAACTTAAGTATTTATTTATTTATCATGTATAACACATACGTACTTACACAATCAGATTTTTTTTTTTTTTTTTTTTTTTTTATATATCGGAAGTGTTTTGTAAATACTCATTAGCTCCATTAGGAGTCAACAAATGGTTAAAGCTAATTTAGGTTAGCCCTGTCCCATTTCATTATCGTGCATATACATTTACATAAGTGAAACATATGTGAAACATACTTTATATTATAATAAAATTATTCTGTCATAGTTTTACGATATTTACAATATTTAAATATAAAATTAATGAGATATGAATATGTTCTGTTAGAAGAATTTTCTTAGAATTAGAAGGATAGAGGTAAGGCAGACAATGTACATACGTTCATTTATATGCAGAGTGAGTAAAAACGAAAACACACCAAAAAAAAAAAAAAAAAAAAAAAAAAAACATATGAACATGCTTTATATTATACCAAAATTATTCTGTCATAGTTTAACGATATTTACACTATTTACATATAAAATTAATTAGAAATGAACATGTTC
>CALNVZ010002974.1:8101234-8106725 GCA_940671915.1 Paracentrotus lividus
TGGATATGTATGTACTTTGTGTATGTGTAAATTAATGAGGGTACATGTAGGTGTATGTCTATGTGCGTGGACATAAGTAATAAATTCTCAATTTGTTTATTCATTACCCAGCCACTTGCCGCAAGTGAGACTTTATCGTCCTCTGAAGATTGTCTCTTATTCAGTCATGAGTGCAAAGATCCAAATGAAAATGGCACCAACATAAGCTAGGAGGAATACTCTACAAGTACATATCATCATTTATCACCTGGTTATGGCTCGTCATAAGCAGGTGATAAGGGATCAAAAGTAATAATGAAATAAATCGGCTAACAAAGACAACAAAAAAAAACTCAGGTCAAAGCAAAAATCAATGATATGAAAACAGGACAGTAGTAAGCATAACGTTTTTGCATAATATTGATTGTTTATTTCTGAATTTTGGTTTATCTTTGACTCTGTTAGCTGATTTATTCCATCATTAATTTTGACTCCTATATGGCGGCCCATAAACCAGGCAATAAATGAATAGCGAATAGCGTCCTCTACAAATGTGGGCATTGCTCACTGAAGCATGCGTTATTTTCTGAATTGTTTGTGTCATAATGATAGTTGAGGATATGAAGCTTTTATACATTATACTTTTTCTCCATGAATCATATTTCTTTTTTTCTTTTTTTTTTTTGGTAGCCCTTTCAAAAGTGTATAGTTCTTTTTGGGACGCACTATATATATGTATATAAGTTCTGTTTTCTAGAATGATAAGTCTGACTGCTGTGTTCTGTATTCGTTGAAGGGGTGCAATATGGCTCCTTCATATTTCTTTCTTTTACGCACTACTAATGTCATTCGTCATATAATTTTATCAAAAATAATGTATTATATTGATATTACATTTTTGTTGTTTTGTTTGATTTCAATATGGAATAAACTAAACTGAAACTGAATATGAGATTGTGGAATATTTCCTTATCATGAGAGTAATCATTTGCAAGAAGCTATTCATAAAGTCTTTTAGACATGATAGACATGCCCTTTACATGTGATATTCTAGTTTAATGGTACAGCCAGAACAGGGGTGACGAAAAACGTCATCAATATACCACAAAAATTATATAAATCCCAAACATGTGCTACTATACGAGGGGGAACAGTGTTAAGACGCTACTTTTAGGATGATAGCAAGACTAAATCATATATCATTTGTAAAAAGTACATGTTCCAATAATCTATAGTCCTGCAAGCAATGACTTAGGGAATGCATATCTGTCTATGTCTAAAATCAAAACGTTTGAAAAATAATCAATAAACAAACCAACAAACAAAACAATCATCAAAGTATTATAAACGGCATTATACATCTTTGTCAAAACATTTTACCTGTCCTTAAATGATGTTTATTCTTGTTTTTGGCCCAGTGAAATTGCCTTTGTTGACGATATAATGCTTATATTAGGTCATTACAGGCAATCATAAAATAGCACTACTTCGTTATGTTAATCGTGATATAAATATGATGATAATATTAATTTATTAATCTATTTATTTCGTCTTCTTTTAACAGGGTAGTCTCATCTGATGAGGCTACCCTGTTAAAAGAAGACGAAATAAATACTGATTCAGTAATATGATTCAGTAATCAGTCATTACTGATTCACTAATCATGTACTGTTTGACAAGGAGGCCATGTGTACATTCAAATACAAATAATAATACATACATCAAAACATATTTACAAAACAATTACAAGACTTATAGAATCGTATTACAAGCAGAGAAGTAAGGGAAGGTACAAGTAAGGAAAGATACAGGTAAGGAAATGTGCTAGTAAATACCATATTGTTAATACTCAATTATATAATTATAATTGATGTATACTCATTTATATAAAGGTATAATTTATTTTTAACATGACATGTATTGTAAGATCAACCATTGTTCATCATGAATGTTTTATTATGTATTTGAAATCTTTTTATAAAAATGTATGTTTGCTGAAGTTGGAAATAAACTTAACTGAACTTATGTATAAATCAAAGAGCTAGTACGGCGTTACAGGGGGGGGGGGAGCATAAAAGGTACAAGAAAAATGTTAAGTGTATGCATTCTTTAAAATATAAAATGTACATAAATCCATAAATACTCTATATAACTTTATCGATGGTGTCAGATTTTACACAAATGTATGTTTGACAAATAAAAAATAACTTAATAGATTATATCATAACAAAAGTGTCAATGTAATTTGTTGTAAAGGTTGGTACACGGATTGCAAAGTAGTAATGTCAAAAGTTCCACCATTGATCTGAAAAGAATATGTAAACGTTTTCGTGTTTGACTTTTAGTAGTAGAAACATGACATACGGTATTATAGGGGGTGGGGGTGTAGAAATAACATTCCTTTAAATGTTCCTTCAAATGTTCAATAACTTCTGCAAAGCGAATTTGTAAGTTGTAAATTAATGGAGCAAACATAAATGCACGATATCGACCATCGTACGTCGATGCATTAATGTAATCAAGAAAAGTAATATCGAGCATGTTCTCAATAACTTGTTGCCGTTGTACTTGTCGAAATCATAGCCTATACTAGTATCAACAATTTGATCGTCATGGGAACCTTCTTGAAGTAAACACACTCAATATTTGATAAAAAGGTTAAATATTCCACTGCGTAATATAGAACTCATTGTTAATTTGATTTTTTTTTTTTTAACCGTATGTATTTCCGCATGCGCCATTAGTTTCTTCTTCTTCTTCTTTTCTTTTTTTTTTTTTTTTTTTTTTTTTTTTTTTTTTTTTTTTTTCTTTCTTTTTTCATGTGGCATATTTCAGCAGGCAATTTGCTTAATATATTGAGTGGAAACGCGAACGCTTGTACTGAGAATATTGAGTTACGATCAAAAGTGTTTCTTTGTCCTCTACGCACGCGGCCAATACAATCATAGAGTAAATAGTCATTTGCTGCAACTCAATTTATCATTTTGAAAAAGGACGATTGAGTCAGTCATTTTTCATTTGCTTGCAGTGAGTTAGCACATTTACGTTCAAAATATAAAAGATTCGAACTGTATACAAATGAACATTATAAAATCATTTAAATTAAATCGACATTGCTATAAAGCTGTGAACAAATATGGATGACGGGCCGGTAATGAATTCCACGGTCACAGAAACGAACACATTGAAAATTGTGTCGACAACCATTTATTCGCTAATGGGATCAGTTGGCATCCTTGGTAACGCTCTGGTTCTTATTGTAATGATTGCTGTCAAAGAACTACGAAGTATCACCAATCTCTTCATCGTTAATCAATCAATTCTGGACATGATGGCATCGCTGTTCCTTTTTGCTAACTTCATCGCGCCAGGTGTAGCTGTACCAACAGAGCCGGGTATGGCCGGGAATTTCATCTGTTCTATTTGGAATTCTGGCTATATCTTCTGGGGGATGACAATATCCTCGACTTATAACCTTGTATTGGTGTCCTTGGAGCGATATCTTGCCGTCGTACATCCTGTTGTCTACCGGAGAAAGTTCAGCTACCGACGCGCTGCGACAGTTGCTGTTGCTCCCTGGATCATAGGCTTTGGCTACGAAGTACACTGGGCAATGACAAATTTGAACTCCAACGGAAAGTGCAAAATTCTGTACGAGAACTACATTGTTCAGGTGTTTATTGGTTGTTTGTCATTTATCCTTGAATCTCTCCTCCCGATTATAGTCATGTCTTTTGTCTATATCAAAATCAGTAAGTCTCTTCGAGTAAGGGTTGGTGACACGAATGTCTCAATGGCCATGCCGACTGTTTCTGCCGATAACAACAACAGTAACGAATGCAGTAGGCCTGTCCAAGAGCAACCAGTTGTGCCCAACTATCAGGAGAGAGTTCGAAAAAATGTAATTAAAACGTTATGCATAGTCTGTGTTACATATGCGATTTGTTGGGCGCCAAATCAAATTGTTTTCTTTTACTTTAACCTGGGAGGCAATATAGATTTTCATGGGGAGTTGTATTCATTTACTGTCTATTTCGCCTTTCTTAATATGTGTGTCAATCCGTTCATATACACCTTCAAATATAGGAAATTTCAAAAAGGCTTAAGATCGTTGTTTAAGATTGTGTAGCCATTCTGAGTCATATTTCGCTTTAAAAATGCGTGCGATTGGAAGTTTAGGGTGGATATACGCTTTTTAGATACTTTTTTTCTAATGGCGTTTCTTTCTTAAAAATAAAAGTTTCAGTCTCAATTTCCTCTGGTAATATCTATCGATTAAAATCTGTAATTAGTCTTCATGACTCATGAAGTCATTAATTTGTACGCAGACGACCAAATTTATTTTTTTTACACACCAAAAACATAGACCGTTACTGTAACTTAGTAAATACAGAACTTGAAGCAGTTACAAAGTGGATCAAAAGCCAATAAATTATCACTAAATCTAGAAAAACTAATTTATGTTATTTTAGCTCAACTTTTCGGAATTACACGACCAATTTAATGGATAATGTACAAATACAAAAGTATCGAAAACTAAATTTGTTTAGGTACTATAATAGATGATAACCTAACATGGAACATATCACATTGAAATATTGTAAGATAATCTCAGAAATATAGTTGATGAATAAGCTAAAATAGACTTTCCCTCAAAGGTTCTTTTATCACTTTGACTCTACCTTATGTATTGACCTTACCTTAATACTGGATATTTATCGTGCGTGGAAACAAGCTGCTTCATACTTAGAAAGAATTTATTACGTATGTCAGAAAACATAGCTCATAGCCGACATTATCTGTAACGCTCCATTGGCTCCCGAATACTTGTCTGCGGTTTTCGTTCTAATAATGGTTTTAAAAGTTCAATTGATGATATATAAACTTAATCCTGCATATCATGTTCGAGAAACAAATCAGGATATTGCAGCCGCCCATGCGCCTTGGCAACATTGTTACTCTAATAATGAAATAGGTCAGTCTATCTCAGGTGCCAAATTAACATTACCTACTTACAAGGTAACGCTACAGGCTCACACAAACACTTTTTAAGTATTTACTGGTCGCCTAAATTTTGGGATTCTCTACCGAGATGCGTGAGATATAGAAATATTTTTCATTAAAACAGAAATTAAAAATTATTGATTGTTATAATCATCATGATACCGACCTAGACATGCTTATTGCTTAACTTGACAGGTACTGTATATTACTAAGGAATAGTACAGCGAAAGAGCAACATTTACTTTTCTAGTGCACATCGTATATAAAAACGAAATATTTGATCGAATTTTCGACACCCCGGCCCGCCTTTCCCACCGCTAGTCCCTCCCGCGGTATTTTTTTCTGTCTCTCGTATAGTTTTGTTGTTTTTTCTCGTTTTTGTATTAATTGTAAATTTTTCTTGCCTATCATGCCCGGATGATAGTAATGTGATTAGTGCTTTGCCCTGTTAGTCAGTTTTTATCCCGTGTTGGCTTGGGGCAAAGCTATATTCAATATCTCTTCTCTG
>CALNVZ010002974.1:8113486-8180228 GCA_940671915.1 Paracentrotus lividus
AAAAAAAAAAAAAAAGCAATTTAAAAAGGCTAACAGGAACGTTGTCTAGAACTATAGAATTTCATGCCACGGACACATATTTTTGTGATATATGAGATCATAGCAACATTTATCTTTCACATTTTGAAATTGCTACAATTAAAAAAAAGAATAATATTTATATTAAAAAATCTTGGTAAAAGGAGTGAACAGTGAAAGGAAATGATTGAAATAATAAGGTAGCTCTTTGTTACGCTAATCGATAACATCAATTAATGGTTAATTGCCTTTAAGAGAATAACTAAATACGTATAAGCTTACTAAGATGTAAATTATTTTAAGCTAAAAAATTTAACCCAATATTATTGCATTTATGGCAGCCGTGATTTATGGCATTTCTCAGGTAAAGATGTTAACGAGGCTCAGCTCGCTACAGATTCCGATATAGTGAATTCGTGGTCGAATTTCTCTTTGTTTCACCGTTTATTGGGTTGCTTTGTTTTCGAGCCCCCGGAGGCTATTTATTTTAAATTTATTGCCCGCTAAAATTATATGCCTTGTTCACAGTTTTGCGCGAGTAGTGGCAAGTTGATTTATTTTTTTTCGGGGGGGGGGGTACTCGAGATACCTCTTCATTTTATTCTTTATAACTCTCTTTTACTCGGCTCTTAACAAATGTTTGCCACCCGACGCAAGTATATATATATTATGCGTCCCATAAAAAGCGGATCCGAAGGGTTAGTCATTTTTCTCCGTGAAAACAGTCAACTAATGAAATTTTAAGTACAGTATTTTAAAGTCAACCTTTCAACATAGAAACAAATCTTTTATTCGATATAAAAAATAAACTTCACATAAGTTAAACAATTCCAATATGAGGATTTTAAAGTTTACTTTTATTTCTGGGACGCACTGTATATCAAGGGGAATTGAAGAACTATATAATTAAACTATTTCGCCTGTTTCGTTATACTCAAATATATAGCCATGTAACGACATTTCGGTACATTATTATCTCTACTGATTATTGAATAAATGATGTAAATGATGTAAATGATACTGATGAAATGTATCCGTGAAACTTTAAAAATTAAAATCATATAGTTTCATCATTAAATGTTCCTCCTAATTGTGATTGGTTGAACCGTGAAGACATTAAAGAAAGTTAACATCCATTTCATCGCACTAATTACTCGACCAAGTTACAAATTTGATACATTGTCGTTAACCTATATTCATTCATATAATTGCTGTTCGATGTAATCTATTTTTGGTTCTACTTTCACCAATCTGTATTTCTCGTTATGTTGCAACTTCCTCGAAGGTAACTTAAAATCCAAACCATTTCGTATAATAAATTTCTTCAAAGCATGGAAAATATTGATTTCCATAAAGTTCCCCCGACGAATAATCGATCGTGCCCATGTGTTCATAATGTCATTAATGATGCCACTTAATGTCCACTTCTGGTGTATCCATGGTAATACCTCTTCGATATGAATGCTCGCTGTTTAGGAATACAGTTCTCTTTTGAACCGAACACGTCAGATTTTAGACTTTTTCAGGCATTTACTGGTTGAACCACCGAAATTCGAGATTCGTCAAAACAAATTCCAAAGATTTCCTATAAAAATGTTAGGACTTTTCTTTAATTCCTGTGCAAGAATATGTTGGTAATCTAATTTCTTCTCAACGGCTGAAGGTATTTTGTATTACAAACAGCTTGCTATCAGAGATTAAGATGTTATTAACTCGCGGCCCACCACCTTTAAGATAATAAACATTCACAATGTGGCTTCTCTTCTTCTAGACTAGATATGGGCGGGTCATATTGTCGATATCGCTTCATAAAAAAACCCCCAAATCACTCAATTTCTGATCAATATTTGAAGAGCTTGATTCCAAAAGGGACTAAATCCACTTTAATTTATTATAACTTCAGAGAAAATGGCATTTGTTTACCATATTTTGTACAGGCATCTATGGAAATGTGACATTTTAAAATACATTTTCTTACAGTTGCAATCAAAAATTCAAGAAAATCCTTTTGTTCAAAGACGGGTACGTACCTAAGCAATGTCCTGATATCAATAACTCAATTTTCATCAAAAGTGGATTTAGTCCCTTTTGGAATGAACCTCTTCATTTGCTCAACACAAAAATACAAAACATGCCGATTCCATCCTTAGGCCCTATACCAGAATACACGTGATTGATCAAAGTAACCAATTAAAACCCAGAGCCAGTATTGATGGGGATGGAGTGTCTGATAGGACAAGGTAGGTGCAACGCTCACGAACCAGTGAGAACAGGAGTATTAAATAAAGATATTAAGTTTTTTTATGTTAAATCCTCTAATACTTTAAAGTCGTCTAAAATTCAATAACACTTCAAGCCAGCAAAAACTATTACAATTATAAACACCACGACGAGGGAATCTTTTAAATAGGACAGCATGTCACGATTTTTATTATTCTTGTTTTCAACAGATTTTTGAAAAATTAAATTTTTACATATACAAAGTATATAACGTTTTTATATTAAGTTTTTAATACAGTTTCAAGTCATTTTAAGATCTATGGTATTAGTTATTCATCCAAGAATTAAAACAAATAATAACAATACATGTCAAATTTCATAGAACGAAATCGATGACTTTAGTGATAGATCATTTTTAATGATTATCGGTGTAAAAGAGTTGCTAAAATTCAAGTTTAAGTTGTTTTTAGAGAAATTATATTATCTGTTAATACCGTCCTCTGTAATAATATTTTGAATGAATATTATCATTGTTAATATTTATTTTTGCCATGCCAATAAAACTAATATATGAAAGTTGGATTTTTTTTTTTTTTACGAATGATTGGTGGCAGTTATAATAATAAGAACAATAATGATAATAATAACAATAATAATAATGATAATAATAATAATAATAATAATGATAATAATAATAATAAGAAGAAGAAGAAGAAGAAGAAGAAGAAGAAGAAGAAGAAGAAGAAAAAGAAGAACAATAATGATGATGATGATAATAATAATAATAATAATAATAATAATAATAATAACAATATTAATAACAATAGGTATTATCTAAATGAATAAAATTATTAGATGTTGCTACCCCTGCACTTCCATTACAAGTCGTTGTATTTGCAATGTATTCTCTCACTGATAAACTATCTAATTAAACTGACATACTATAAACAAACAGTGTCTTTTTGAATCGCCGTTTTATTGGGGGGAGGTTTTTTTTTTCCTATTATGTAATTTTTTGTTGAGAGTGAATTGTCAACCATAAATGTGACCCGGCTTTTGAAAACCGCTAGAGTTAATAAAAAGAGAAGCAAGTTTTACCACACTAAAAATATCATTGGACATGATAGCTCAATCGGTTAGAGCGCCCGTAAAAAGGTAGCCTTTCTTGCTTTCATGAACGGGAGGTCGTGAGTTCGAAACCCGGCCGAGTCATACCAAAGACTTTAAAAATGGTACCTAAAGTTGCCTTTTAACAAGGAGCTTTTGGTAATAATAACATCATGCAGGGTCCGCTGGGAGAACAGTTGTCAGAACTGAAGTGGCTACCCTGGGTAAATAAAACGATATTATTATTATTATTATTATTATTATTATTATTATTGGTAGATCATGCGAACGTGATGTTTTAATTTGGAAATATTTGTGATTTTTTTTTTTTCGTGTTTTGAACTGGCATCCGTGAATTGGTGTATTATCGTAATATCAAAACAAAGGAAAAGTATTCCCGAACACGATGGAAGTCATCAAAAGGATTCGGTAAACGTAACACATGGGGGCGTTTCATGAAAAGACATGTCGGACGTTTTATCCGACAAATTTGCTCTCAGCCAATTAGAATCAAGCATTTCAGTAGCTTATAACAGTTGTCAGTGAGAATCAGTGAAGTGAAAAAGTGAAATCTTAGGAAGATGTGAACGTCTTCAAAAACAATATATTATCCACTGATTGCGGTGAATGTCATGTATGCATATGTTCCAATTTTTTGAAATAATTTTAATGACTTATTTACCACCTACTACATCCTATTATCATATCCATGTGTTTATAATAATGGATCTAGTAACTCTTTATGTAAACAAATGGAGAAACTTTAATTTTTCAAAGTCCTTAGCGTTAATTTACATCGCTATATTTGATGACGGTGATAAGCATAATTGCCAACTTAAATTCACATTTCAAAGTTGTATAAAAATTTCAAATAACGATTTCTAAAGTACAAAAAGCAATTTTGTACTAATAAGACAGTGTTCTGTACACAATCAAAATCACATGTAAGAAATCGATTTTTAATAAGGAATTCATCAAACATTTTAAAGACATTATTTCATTCTCTAAAATAATACAACCTGATTAAATTTTGTAAATATCAAGTTGGTAACTTAACCTCAATTTATTCAAATATTTACATCCATTTATCACGCGATGAAATACACTCATTCCGACATCATCAGTCCAATACATTTTTATTTTGTCACTGTAAATGGTGATGCTTTCCCACCCAGTAAGTCATTATTAATATGACTACAACTTTTGAAAGGAAAATAAATCTACATGTATACATGATCTATCTGTAGGGTCTATCAGTGTGGACATGCCGCCTAAACGAGGTGAATCTGTCGACAAATAATTGTAATAATGGAGCTTTCTTCATGTGTGACCCTCAAAGCTTTTTCTTTGTCAACAGGCTACTAAGTAATTGCCTCGTCTCTGCCGACCAGTACGATGGCGTCACCACTGATAAGATAAGTGGGTGTCACGCGTGACGAAATCAACAATAATTATGATCATTTGTCATGCCATTCTCTTATCTCTCAGTCTCGTTCAAGCGGCCCATCGACACCATCCGATAACTCCCTGATGTCATTGTGTTGACATCAAACACGTTTCATGTTCACAGTTCCTCGTGTAGATGGAGCTCTTCAATCTTACAGATTATTTGCGTCATGATGAATCATACTCACTGTCGGAGTAATCATGTTCTTAGTACTTATTGGAACAATCACGATAAATTATAGCTTTGTTCTATCATCGATCGGACACATCAACATGATCATATAGTTGGGAAGAAGGTAGACTATAAGACACGGTCCATAGCTGCATACTAAAATAGATAAAAATAAATAATCAAGAAGATGATCATTTTCCTGATAATCCGCAGATGCCTGGAAGCTGTAGTAGATACAATTCAATTGTCACATATAATTTTCATGGCTGTTATACGAACCCACGTTTTCCCCTACCTCTTCACTTTATAATCCATTACATTACAGGGGCCGCGGAGAGTTTGTGAAAGTAGAGGGGCTGAGCCGAAGTGGGGGGCTGAACAGGGTAAAACTCACAAATCTATGGTCATTTTTGCGTTTTTGGGCTCCGCGGCCCCTGCATTAGCTGTCTTCAATTTACGTCCAACACAATGCGTGTTAATCATTATAACGTCATTTACTTGCACTGGTTAACCCATTGCGAGCTATGGCACTGCTGGCAGCGCACATAGCAACACCAGTGAAACGTGCAATTGCACCACTCTGTCCTCCTCTCCAAACGAATATTATAGCCCCTCCCACAGCACAAGCTGTCACAGCCGTCAATGCCTGTGCTGGTTCGATTGCAATAGCGTTCTCTTGTGCCAGCACTACCCAATCGAGGGTCAGCGTCGCAGAAGTCGGGTGACCTCTCCAGAAAAACCAGCTCCTCCTGTGGCGGGAAGCGACGCTTCTTGCGAAAGGTAGAGATTTGCGCTCTCGCCCTCGTAACGAGCTCCACGTTTCCACCGTTGGTGTTACGCGCACGAATCTCAAGCGCGTCTGAAAACTTTTCCATAAGACGATCGCCAACCTCTCTGAAATGAGGCGTCTGCATCCAACACGTCTTCAGTTGACAACTCCCGGACATTCCATGGCATTTACATCTCTTTTCAGCGTAATGTGCTACCGCCTGCAGAATATAGAAACAATAACATGAAATTCAATTAATGATCGCGTGGAAATGTATTCCTTATGTTTAAAAGTATTTATTAACAGTCTCGAAATACCATCTCAAACCATTAAATCGGGCATCATTTAAACTGAAATATTCTTGGAAATTTTGAGATCCCTTATCGGTCTACGCAACTGATCTTCTCTTAATTGTTTTTTAGTACTTGTACATCTTCCGGTACTGCAAAACTTCCGAATATTCATTTCCTATGGGTCACAACGTGCAATCGTTTGCCACATCTTATTACCCAGCTGTCACTAGGAAGTCATAAAACATGAAGGCACTCTTCACTGTCTAGCTCTTTATCTGTTTTTCAATCTTTTATTTGTCTCCAGCCCCCCCCCCCTTCTCTTTTTCTATCACAAAGATGATCGGTTTACAACAGTGCATCAAAAAACAAAACAAAACAAAACAAAACAAAACGAAAGAAACAAAGAAACAAAAAAACTTTACTTTTTAATTAATGTCAGCCAAACAAAAAATAATTTATTCAAGGGGGAAAGGTGTTTATAAATAGAAAGCACATATCCCCTACTATCATTTAAGTCCAAAAATAAGTCATGCTTGAGTGAGCACTGCCAAGCCTACAGATAACAAAGTAAAAATATAAATAAATGAACCAAAATAAAATTCCTGCGCAGCCTCTTTTTCGTGCCCTTTACAAAAGTGGGCAGTGCTCACTAAAACATGAATTATTTTCAAACGTTTGATGTCATAATGATAGTTAAGTTTTCTGTACAACAAATAACTTCTTTGACCCATGAAGCAAAAATTGTGTATATTTTGCAGCCACTTTAAAGGTGTATCGGGCATTTTTTTTTTCTTAATTATTATTATTATCTTTTTCTTTTTTTTAAGGAATGCCCTGTAGTAATCCCTCTATCTATACCTCGCTCCCATTTTGCTATCTGCCTACGCTCTGTGTCTCCATTATCTTTTTTTTTTTTTTTTCGTCAACGCCATGTTTGTTCAACATGTCCTATCCCGCTGCAATGCCGCATACTCTGTATTTATGTACCTCTGCCACCTCCTTACTTTCTTTTAGACATTTCTGCCACCCATCCCCATTCCCATCTCCGATACGTCAAACACACAGAGAGGGCGCCACAGGAGGTCTAGCAACTGTCAAGTTCGTAAGTGTTTCATTTTTGTGTAACCCCTAGCTTTGGCATCCAGGGGTCTCGGTTAATAGTTTTCGCCCTCCCTGCCCCGCTGACGTCTCGCTCCATAAACCCACAAAATACTTTCTCCCGCTGCTTTTGAACTATCAAGAAAGATTCCATGTTTTCTTTCTCGTGACTTCAACCGAGGACATGCGAGGAAACATCTTTAATGATATTCGTATATTATCCATTTCCCTGCATAGTCACGAATGCTATACACATTCAGGCTTAATAAAATGGAAAAAATACCATTTCACTACTCATGAATGCAAATATGTATTTATTTTTTCATTTAATTATTTATTTGCATATTACGAAAGAGGCATTGTGAAATTAAACATTTGGGAATCTATAAATCTTTTTCCTCTTAATGTTCAAAAAGGGGGCATTAATAGAATGAAGATGTTCTTCAGGGTTTTATGGTGACAAAATTGACAACATAACATTACATATTATAAAGTAGTTCTAGAAGTAGTAAGTAGTAAAAGAAATGATTAGGCCTACCGTCAACATTTTCTTCTTCTTTAAAAAAAATATATATATATTATTTTCTTTATTATAATGCCTATGAATGCATAACAGTGATAGATTATTCATGGTTTACGAATTTGCCGTCAGTTTATTCACATTAAAGGTTAATAATACACTCTGAATTTTTAGTAGTCAGTGTCCGCACGCTATTTTATCAGTACTATTTTAGCAACAACAAAGAGAGAGAGAGAGAGAGAGAGAGCGAGAACACGCACGCACACACACACACACACACACACCCACTTTAAAAAAAAATTAAAAATGTATACAGGCCTATCAAAATATCGCTTTGCTTAAATGATAGTTAGAATTTAGCCCTACTTTTCCCTTAAGATCGTAAACCCGAAGTCAGTCGACATCCTAGTGCGATAACGCGACTGATGACCGCCGAGTCGGCCCCTTTCATACTAAACACCGCTCACTATGATCTCAGTATGAGATGCTCTGTGTAATGATGGATCTAAACAGATTATAGAGGACTGGTAAAGGTAGAGACAGACTGGTAGGGATAAGATTCTTCTCATCTCTGGCTTCTCAAATAAAAGGTCATCATGATCAGGACTACCGGAGGTGAATGTATCCTTGGATTTTATGTAAATAGTTAAGAGCAGTGTTCAAGTCCATATACGATTTCGGCCGCATAATGACCTGGCTCCTCAATACCACCAATAACTCATAAGAATAGTAATGTTTCGGTTTAATCTATTTTCTGAATATAGAGATACCAAGCCTGATAATGCCAGAGCACCGTTTGAGTTTATAAAAATATAGAAATTAGAGGGTTATACGCAGCTCATGGATCTGTACATAATCTATGTCGATATTCCCTAAAATGCACATGCATCCGCACACCCACATACTCACGCACAAATACCCACACTCCCTACGTAATGTGCGCATGTGTGTAGCCTAATCAAAAACCATTCTTAAGTGATTAACTTAAGTCGAATGTAAGTTTTTTAAAAAAATCATTAAAAATTGAAGATATCTTTAGTAAGGTACATACAGTGAGGGAGTAGGAGAGTAGATGGATAAGTACATAGAGATAGAGAGAGAGAGAGAGAGAGAGAGAGAGAGAGAGAGAGAGAGGGGTGGACAAGCACATGAAGAGAGGGTATAAGAAAAAGAGAGGTAGAACAACAAGAAGAGAGAAAAAAATGAAGAAAGGTTAACATGGTTGAGGTCACTATTTCTATCGTTTCCGGATCTAGTCAGGGTGTCAGTTTCCACTTCCAGTCAATTTTCGGAACAAGTAATTGTCATTTTTTGACAACAAGTGTGGTTTGGATAGATTAAATGCAAACCGCATAGAGTTGTAAATGCATACCGCGTAAAACTTGCAAACGAACTAAACCTTTTTTTGTAATCCGAATCAGATTGCAATTAGTGGAAAATCCTCATTTTTACGTGTGTGGTTTTTTTTTTTTTTTGGTGTCCAGGTATCATTTGTTATAATTGTATTCTCGATTTAAATACTACGGTGATTCTTCTTTAAATCGGAACATCACTATAATTATTATTCGTACAAGATTGTTTAAATTGTAAGACAATTTAACTAATTTATTCATCAATGGATGTGTAATAATTCGAACTTAAACCTTAAAAACTTTTTGAAAATTGTCATTTTTCAATAATGTCAAATTTATATGAGACGATTCTTATCCTTATCAATCAATATTAAAATGTGTAAATGTCCTAATTTTGGTCCCTCAGGCACTAACGGCTGCAGCGTGCGGAATTTCCCCCGCTGCGAATAGTGGTCTGCGCACAGACAGCAAAGCGCCAGTATACATCAGCGCTCAACCACTTACAGCCTGGGGGTGTTGACTAACAATGTCAGTTAAAAAGTGTTGAAAAGTGAAATATTGATCTAGATTATGTTAATTGTTTTCTTTTCATCAAGTTTATCATAATATCAATTCGGACACTTCTATCACGCACTTAATGGCTAAAGTCATTGTGGGAAATCTTTAGCTAAATCGTCAGTCAATGTTATCACAATAATTATATTATATTCCTTAGATTATCAATACATTAAGCTCACATAATTACCTATGGATTTTACATGACACTGTGACCTCACGCCACTAACGATATTCTCAATTAAATTACACATATTATACGGCCTACAGGGACCCGTTAAATCTTTTTCAATAAAAATTAGTCTTCTAGATTTGTTACAACTACCAAATGATATAATTTTATTGTAGTAACTATAGTGGATGACATTAATTTCCTAAGCAATATTACTTTTCCACTAGAAAGAAGACATCAAACAAAAATGTTTGTACTACAAGTGTAGGGTTTGAACTAATGGCCTTTACTCAAGCTATCATAATTGTTGCAGAATTTGTTGTATTCATTGCTCTGTATTAATTTTTTTTCTATTATCATTATTATTGTCGTTATTATTGTTATTATTATTATTATCATTATTATCTTTATCATTATTATTGTCAATATTATTATTATCCTTATCATTACTATCATGATTATCATAACTTTAGTATTCTCACTTGTGTTCCTTTTAAATAGTTTATAATGATAATACTTCCAATGAAACAATACCCACCAATCTTCCAGCTCGTTTATTGTGCAGGTTCATTCTCGCCTGGGCATCACGTTCTGATTTCTCGCTGCTGTCTAAGAAGTCTATGGCGAAGCCTTCACCGAACTTGATATCGTGACTGCATCCACCCCACTCGAATCCCTCACCGCTGCCCACGAATCGAGTATCACACCCACAGTATGGTAGTTTACCTGCACTGCAAGACCGAGTGACTTGGTACAGGACGCCCGCAGATACGAGGGAGTGTGCGAACGCCGTTTCCTTTAAGCCTGCTTTGAGTTTGTAAAATATGATAAGACAGAAAAACATTTTAAAAGGAATGAAATATTTGTACAAACTCGAGTAGATTTATTTTATCTTTCATATACAGAAAAGTGGGCATTTGAATTTTAATTGGTTTGACTAAATGTCATTATATACTTCTTTCTCATATCCGATTTTTGAATTATTATTATCTATTTATTTGTTTTTGTTTTGCGATCAGGTTCCTATAAATGGCCCCTTTTAGAGTTGGATTTTTTTATTTTTTTTATTTTTGGTTTACGAAATGAGAAAATAAAACACAATTTAAAAAAATATTTTATACGTTATGAGTAGACATTTCATCGATTCCCCATGTTAATTTAACCTTGTTAACAACGAATACCATTCGACAATTTCCGGGTTGCTGCCCTAGCATACTGACAAACAAACAAACATTTCTTATTAAAGCCATCATTAAATTTCCTGATGAACAGTAATTAATGACATCTCTTTGGCTAAACATACGATCATCATTTTTGACTGATAACGACAAGATCGTCTTGCTCTCTTTAAAATAAGAGGGGGGGGGGGAAGAAAATGGGGAAAAAAACCCGTCGTCCGCGAAAAAATACTTTGATCATGTCGCACCACGGAAAAGTTGAAGACCTTCTTTGTAAAGGTTTACGATTACCTTCTAAAATGCATCTTAAATAATTGCTCAGCCATAAAATTAGAATTAGTCATTTCTTGATAGATTTTGGCAGGTTTTCAAATAGGTCCATTGACCAGATGGAAAGAGGGTTTGACGGTATAACAACAATAAGTTGGGAAAGATGGAGGAGGAAGATTTAAAAGGAAAAAAAGGAGAAAAATATCATGCAAAGGATTTTGCAATCACGCTTTCATTGATTGATTGATTTATTTATTTATATATTAATTTTTTTATTTAGCTTCAGTTGCCAGCTCTTCTGTAGGCCTATTCCTTCTGTCATTTATAATCCAACAGTTAAGCAAGGGGATTAAATAGAAAAATAATTCCATGTTATGCATTATAATGGTTGGTTGTTGGTTTGGTTTTATTTCCGTAAAATAAAAAGCATATACAAATTACATATGAAATATAAAACATATATCAAGTTTAAAATACGGCTGGTACTAGCCCATTTCAGCTGCAACTAATATTAATGTTGCTGCTGGTCTTCCACGGGGCCAGTAATAATCATGATAAAATCAGTTTGTTTTATCCCTGTTGAATTCTTTCTCGTTATCCTGCTTCTATTTAATCTTGATAGATCCAATGCAACCATCATGAGATAATTCCATCTACATGTGTATAATTGGCTCAATATCAAATTAATCTTACTATTTTTTTTATTTTTAAAAATTTTATTAAGAAGTTTCGAGAAACATGGATCAGCAAAACATCTATGTATGTTACACCGACTGTGGGGCACATAGAAATACGACATTGTACGCTAGGATCAGACATTAATTGAGAGCTCTTCTGTTAAAAATCGTTAAAATGATGGACATTGAGGTAGTAAAATTAAATGTTATTATTTCCTCTAGCTGTTGGGATGTGCAGTCAAGGAAACGAATACAAGATATACTCCGATACAAAAATATGTACTTTGTAAATTATAAGCTAAATTATTGTTGTGTTAATGAGATTAAATTGTGGAAGAAACTGGCTCAAAGTAATTGGTAAAGGTTGATAACAATTCACCTAAGTGAGTTGAGTGCTGTGAGCTTTTTTAAATCAACAAAATAATAAGAAAGTAAGCCAATACTCATGATTCTGCTGAGAGTAAAATGCACTGCCCACAAAAATGCATGCATGGGACTACAAACAATTGTTCGACCAGAATATTTCAACTTGAACTTATATATATATATATATATATATATATATATATATATATATATATATATATATATATATATATATATATATATATATATATATATATATATATATATATATATATATATATATATATATATATATATATATATATATATATATATATATTTATATATATACCGAGTGAGTCAAAAAAAAATTACACCTAGAAAAATATCAATAAAAAGAAAACCAATTTATAAACCCTAAATTATTTTACATATTCTGAAAGAGTAACTCCTCCCGCATCTTCTGGTACCATTTTTGTGTGGTATGTCTTTAGGCTTGGATGAACACGACGCATTGTTTGCGAACATGCAAATTTCTAATTGTGCCAGGGTGGGGATGAAATTGAAATAACAAAAGACGACAAAAAAAGGAACTCCTTTGTGAATAAAATAGCACAACATTTAACGAAAATGTCTTCCGCTTAATAACTTGGCAGGGGTGTTGTTACACATATTGACTACATTCTGTATGAAAATGAGATAAATCTGTAGAGTCAGGCATGAGTGAGCACACGTCAAAGACAAAATAATCTCTTTTCAAAAGTATTAGGAGGCCTTTTTAGCTCTGTCAGTGGCAATATACTCTTTGATGTGTACTCATTCGTGCATTACTTGACGAGTCAATCTAATTTACATACAAAATGTAGTCAATATGTGTAACAACACCCCTGCCAAGTTATTAAGCGGAAAACATTTTCGTTAAAAAGTTATACTATTTTATTCATGATGGAGTTGCCTTTTTCAGCCTTTGTTGTTTCATTTTCATCCACACCCTGGCACAATTCGAAATTTGCGTGTTCGCAAACAATGCGTCGTCTTCATCCAAGCGTAAAGACATACCACACAAAAATGGTACCAGAAGATGCGGGAGGAGTTACTCTTTCAGAATATGTAAAATAATTTAGGGTTTATAAATTGGTTTTCTTTTTATTGACATTTATCTAGGTGTAAAGTTTTTGTTTTGGACTCACTCGGTATATATATATATATATATATATATATATATATATATATATATATATATATATATATATATATTGCATATAAATACAATTTTGAACCTCATTATAAACGTTTTATACACTAAAGTTTTAATTGTTTTACAGTTATTAGGAGGTTGAAGGTTCATTTGGTTTGAAAGTTTGTATGATTGACTAATATATTTGGTCAATATTTCCTTATCATTTATTTAAAATGAAGCTTTGTTTTCTTCTCGTTTTATTTTTCTTATTTGCTGTCTATGTTAAGAACTATTGTAATCTAAATGTGAACTTTATGTAATAAAAAAGGAACTTGTCTAAAATATCAATAGGGCCTATTTGTGATCGCATTCTTTGGTAATTTATACTTCTTTTTTAATTTTTTTTTAAAACCATTTATATAATTATGGGCATGATGTTTTTTATACCATTTGAAATTATTATAATAGGCTTCTTTAATTGTTGCTACGCTTTTTAAATCGAAATAAAATTGAAAATAAATTAATAAGAAAGTAAACAAAATAGCAAACAGACACTGTGACTGTGCTCTTTTTCAAAGGGTTTGAAATCATGTTCTGCTTCAGGCCATTTCATCATTGCCTATCTCATATTCCATGTTTCGCTGTCCAATCTTAATTCATCTTTCTAATATACTGATTGAGTATGACATAGTAAGAGTGTCCATGAATGATAGTCTTCAAGTATTGTTCTCAAAACTATTTCGGACAGACAGTGAAATATCCACAACAAAGAATCGATGGTGTGTTCTTGCACAATATTTGTTTGTCGTTAAATATTATGATTCTTACATTACCGTCGTGAAATTTATCGTTTAACCCTTGAACTTTATTTGATGTGTTGTGAGTGGAAGATTTTCGTCCTCCTTTCTTTCTGTCAAGAGTTCGTTTGTTTAGACTGAAGTTCACTTTTTTCGAAACATTAGGTATTTTTCTGGCAATACTGTTGATCCGTTATCAATTTTATTCTACCTGAATCCTACGATAACGACTGGCATTACAACATACTAGTACATAAATAGATAAAGATGTACTGATGTAGGCCTAATATTATTTTGCTTGAGGATGATGATGTCGATTGGTGCCTTTTAGCAAAGGGCACTAGCGCATCGATTTGGTGTCAAACCAAGAATCTATGTAATGTGTTTTTTTATGAAATCACTACTCAATACCAACTGAGCTATCACGCCTCCTTTCTTATCATTCTGTTAATTTCCTCTTGAGGACTTTATATTTTCACCGAATGTATTACATCTTCATTTCCGTTTCCACAGCTTCCCTTTTAATTCTCCCTTTCTAAGTTCACTGTGTGTATGTGTGTGTGGGTATGTGGGAGGGTGTGTATGTAAGTGTGTGTGTGTGTGTGGTGGGTGGGTGTATGTGTGGGAGGGGTGTGTGTGTGTGTGTGTGTGTGTGTGTGTGTGTCTGTATGTGGGTGTGGGTATGTGGGAGGTTTGTGTTGTGTGTGTGTGTGTGCGTCTCTCTCTCTCTCTCCCCCTTCTCCTTTCTACTCCTTATTATCAGTCCGTACCTCTCGCTACCACCAAAACCATGAACACAAGGACAGAACCTGCAATATCTGTCAATGGGAATGGTACCTTCTTAGTCCGACAGTATATTTGTTGCAGTGTCGGACTTCGATCATCACAAAAATTAACGTCACAATATGAGGAGGGATCCTATTTGAAAGGATGCCGAGGTCTCGCAACCCAGCAAGATGAAAATTGAATTTTCTTGAGTGAAACAGCGGCACCCTTGCTTTTAATAATACCAAGTCGTGTGCGAGAAAAATTCATCAAGACTGTGTGTGGTAAAGACGTCAAAATATCAAATCAGTTGCGTCGATCCATATTTACCGCTTCGATATTTTGAGTTTTGGGGGTTATTTGTTTTGCCTTATTAATGTTCTTCTCCTTTGTTTTTTGGGTTTTTTTTTGTTTTTGTTTTTTGTTTTTGTTTTTTTCTCTCTCTCTATTTATAGTCTCGTCTGTGTATTAATTAATTTTGAACCGTTATACTTCTTGTCTCATGTTCCGGCTCTCTTGCGTCTTTTATGAGCAATAACTTTTGCAAAATACGTCTAACAAACTATTTGTCATCAGAATGGTAAAAGACGAGTTTGTATTGATAATATGTATTTAACTACTTACAAGAATGCCACAAGTACGTCAATATTGCTATATGGTTTATATACATAAAGTTTCCTTTAAAAAATATAAACTTGTAGTAAAATAAAAGCTTTGAAAAATAATAAATTTTCAAGATATTAAAGTAATCCTATTTCATAACAGATTTTTGTGAAAACAAGATTTAAAGACAAATATAATCAAATTGATAACTTGCATCAGAGGAATCGAGAAAAGTGGATTAAAAATGCTTAATTTACAAATAAAGAAAATTGATGAAAAAAATACAAAGGCCTATACATCATACCCACAGACCCACACAAACCTTCGCCACAATCCCGCATACCTCACCTTTATGTCGTAATACAGAATGGCGAAAAAGTGAAATAAATGTAACGCCTTTTTACCATGCTATTCCCGTTCGAGTCGTCAATCGGGTTGGATCACAACGTGCACGTACATTGCGCGTTACTGTAACAAAGTTAAACATCTCCAGCTATTAGACGAATATTAAGCTTTCAGAACGAATTACGTCAAAGTGATGTTTGAACTCTAAACTATGTTGGTAAGGTCTTTATCAGATACACCTGCATGGGTTTGTATCTTGTTCTTCCCGTTTTACGGTTATGTGGAGAGCTCAAATTTGTGACAATTACGGTGCAAGATGGAAAAACGTGACCCAGCGATGATCAAAGTAGGAACCAAAAGGAACCGCTGAGCTGCAGGGGTGCTTCCTTCGTAAATGGAGAAGGGAGATCGGCGGTAGACAGGACTGAAGAAGGAGATCCGTAGAGAGAGATGCGGTATCATGTTGGAGCGTGAGGGAACATATGCCAATTTTACTCAAACTTCGTGAAAACCTTTCACACATTTCACATATACCTCTATCGATGAATGAAATAAATATGCTTGGTATAAAATTTATAATTAATAATGAATTAAGAAATAACTAATGTGTTTTGGTCTGGTTAATCATCTTTCGTTCTAGCATAATAAGAGATATCCATGATTGTATTGAGAAGTTACCGAGGAGGCTTGTTTCTTCAATTAATTATTATTTGGCTGTTATTTTAGAAGAAAAAATAGATTTTGTCCAGACGTACCGGTATTTACATATAGATATGTCAAATTTAGAGTTCGTTTTCTCTCTCTCTCGCTGAATGCCTTTATTTTGTCTTTTTCCTGTCTTACACACGGTATGACACGCATTTTGTTTTTGAAATAGGTATTTAGGTATGATATAAACCCCTCCCAAAAAGTTAATCCTGATATTCATACCATTGGAAAGATAATTTATTCCCTTTTTTTATTGATATCCTATTTGTAATGATTTTGTCATTCTTCAATGCACAGAATATCAGAATATGGAGAAATGTAAAAAGTAAAATATTGCAAAATGCATTTATCAAAGTGCAGTTCCGCCACTCGACTTTAGGCCCTGATAACGTTTTGGGGTATTTTCTAATTTTATTGAATTTTATGCCATTGTCAAGCAAATTTATTCCTCTTCTTAATAACACCCTAATTGTAACGAGAGTGTTGTTCTTGAATGCACAGAACACCTGAATGCTAGGACAAGACAGAAGTTAAATGTTCAAAATTAAATGCCTATTGTCAGTATTACTGTCTGTTGCCAGCAATAACAGAGCATTTCGCAATTTTTCACTTTTTACTTTGCATTATATTCATGAGTTATGTGCATTCAAACATGACGTTACTATTGCAAATAGGGCATCAATAAAGAGAAGAATAAATGTACTTTTTAATGCTATGAAAATTGATAATCATTAAAAACCCACATTAAAATGTATCAAGGTTCAAAGTAGTGTTACAGAAATTTAAAATGAAAAATATCTTTCGCTTTGCCATGTATTCAGGTGGTATTCAAGGTTTCTGTGGACCCAGGCATGACATCACCGTGACAAATAAGGTATCAATCAAGAGAGGAATGAATTAACTTGACAATGGTATAGAATTCAATAAAAATTAGAAAATATCCCAAAAGTTATCAGGACCTAAAGTCAAGTTGCGGAACTTGAATGTGATCAATAAAAGTGCATTTTACAACATCTGACTTTTTACCTTTCTCCATATTTTGATATTCTGTGCATTGAAGCATGACAAAATCATTATAAATAGGATATCAATAAAAAGGGGAATAAATTATCTTTCCAATGGTATGAATATCAGTAATAACTAAAGCGTACCTGAAAAGTTATCATAGCCTAAAGTCCATTTGCGAAACTTTTTGGGAGGGGTTTATGATTAAAATCTTCATTCCGCTTTTGATTTCATTTATAATAGCGACAATTTTATATTTACTTCATAATGAAAACTTGTGTCCTATCACGTCAATAATTAAAAAAATGAAATGGCTTTAAGAAATTAAACTTGACAAGAAACTGACAAATAGAACATTGAGCCGGAAAGACAGGCTCGACAGAAAAGCATAATTTCTTTCCTTATGCAACCAGACTCTGTCTATTCCAAATATCAAAATCAAACTTTGCTGTGATATCCTGCAGCTTTAAAATGTATTTGTTGCAATATACTAGCACGGTGGTCTTATGCATACATTTCATCATTTTAGGTATGAAAAGAAAAAGATGTTTTTCGAAAGTATAACTACAAAATTATGAGAAGGAGTTCTCGAAGTTGGCGGTCTTGGGGCCCTACTTTGATGTGAGCCGGCTGCGTGGTGGTAACTTGAAAGTTTCCAGTCGTCAAAAACGATGTGTTTATTGTACATTGTATGCTTCCTCATTTAATTGTTGTGTTGTTTTGAAATTTCACGCCAGGTAGCAACGATGAAACGTAAGGCATTTTCCATATGTCTCGATTTTTTAATTCATATTTTGAATTGAATTCATTAAGTATATCAAGCAAAAGTAAAACATATTTGGTCCGAGGCAAATAAAAAAAAGATAATAATGCAAACAGTTTTTTTTTCTTCAAAAATGTAATTCTATAATTAAACTATAACAGGAAAAGTATTTTCTTGTTCATTATGCAAAAACAAAAAATGAAAACAAAAAATACAAAAACAACAAAAATCAAAAAAAATGTTAACTTACAATTTTTGGTCTTAATCATATTGATGTATTTTTTCACGTTAATTTCGTTGAAGTTCTTGCATCAATCTTCCAACTTAAAAAGAGCAATGCAAAATATAAATGTATTTATAAAGGAAGGGGTCATTTATTTGTATTCTTAATGCCCTTCCTAGTGTAGTTTGTTTTGATGAAAATTCATTATAAGTGGATAAAAAAAATCATCCATTATTATACTCGTACACGAAGCACAAGCGCAATACTAAGAGTGATCTTTGAACAAAATATTTAGTCCGTATTAAAGATTTAACAAGAAAAACACACGATCATAAACAACTTCATTATAACTATTACCACGTACAACTCAGAATCACGAAACTGTTTATAGACGGTGAGAAAACTTCAGAAACTTTGACATTCGAATTTTATGCGATATTTGATATACCCTTCATAATTATATAGGAAAAAAAAATCCGGAATGATTTTAAAAATACGTATGTTTATGATTCGGCAATATTGCATTCTGTAACAGGAGTTTTGATGTTATATGAATAAAATGACATTGTGTTTCGTTCAAGTTTATTTCTATTTAAAGTCATATTTAAAGTGAAATGATTCAGTGCTTGTTTTGATAATAAAGGTATTTTAAAATTTATATTAGCACAACGGTCTTTTAATAAGCGTCAAGTCGATAAAAAGAATTTTCATTCTAACATTTGAAAGGTGAAAATGGAAGCAATACCTCATGGAATATATTTCAATAATTACACAAATTGACGCACAATTGGTACGTTGTTGAGTTTAGATTAATGAATGTACTGTGTTCTATTTGTAACATTTTGAATCAAATTCAGGGGGGCATTTCAAAAGCGCTTATTGTAGCAGGAAGATGGGAGATGGTTGTCTCATCACTAAACCTGGGGGGTGTTTCATGAAAGGACTTGTCGGACGTTCTATCCGACAAACTGTTATAAGCTACTGAAATGCTTCCATTTGATTGGCTGAGAGCAAATTTGTCGGATAAAATGCCCGACAAGTCCTTTGATGAAATACCCCCCAGAAATCGTTCGAAAGGAAAAGGAACCAAGAGTTGTGGAACTATGTGGTTGGAGTGCTTAGGTAACTAACTATCAACGTTTGACCCAGTTTTCACAAAGAATAAGACGGGTGAGAGTAAAGTGCCTTGTGTACATCATCACATCCTCTCCGCCATGGGAAAACTGACGCATGACAATTGGATTGAAATGAAATACTGTTCCAGTGTCGGGTAATCTGCCATGAGATGGGACGAATATCCGATTTATCCTCCACATTTTCTTGATATCACGTCCAGGTGTCTTTCGTGAGGTATGTTAAGAGAGTTGATTGACACGGGTAAAGAGGCTTAAAAAGTACCTTTTTTCGTGATACTTTGACTCGTTATCTTCGAATGAAACCAGAATATTTTATTAAACCTGTATTACCAAGGAGATGTTCACTGTAATATCTCCTTGGTATTACATATCCTCCCATGAAAAGAACGGCAGATCTACTGACAAAATTAATGAATACGACAATCTAAATGGAATATGCACAAAGGTTAGGGGGAAGATGTTCATTTATGACATGACACATCTTGGATCTATGAGGATCTTCATAGCGGTAGTGTTCACAACATTCAATTGCTCTTAAATTTCTTTAAATTATTTATTCAAATTATTTTTCTCAAACTTTCGCGAACTGCTTCTTTGATGTTTCTGTTTTAACTGACTCCTTCGGTTCATTTAAGGCATATTTAAAGCAGAAAATGCAACTTGTATTAATTCTTATACCTAACGATGTGATTGGCAAAACAAAGACATAGGGAGGAAGAGAGGGAGTGAGGCGTGTAATCGACATGTCCAAGCGAGAATGCGAGAGCAATTTTGACGTTGCACTTTCTACATTCCCGCGGCGGTTTCATTTCCCCTAAATTACTCTAACAAATATTGTAGTTTTGTCCATGGTCCGCTCAAAAAATTGCAGAGGGCTCAAATTCAAAAATAGGAAGAGACAAAGTTCGTTGGGTTTCTCTTAGGGCCGATATTAGATCTCTCCCATAATTGGCTGACTCATAGCAAAGGTTACTCTTTCGAGTGACCTTTGTCCTCAGGTCATATGCACGTCATTTCAGGTCATCGGACATTTTCCACGCGACGATTGGGTATTTTAGTTAATATCACCATGGACCTATAACTTCTATAGGTCCATGATATCACTTAAATAGAAGTCTTCATTTTTATTCAGTTATGTTTATAATGTGCCTGTTTAACCAAAACTAGTGGACGAAATTACTTGCATAATATACTAGTAAAATATAAAGGTGCATATAAAATTGGAAAGCGAACAAAATGGAAATAGAAAATCCGTACCAAGTTGAATGATTGAATATTCGGTCACAGACCTTCTAACGAAGGTATATGAAATTAATAAAATCATTTTCTAAGACAAAAATTATTTAAGATTAAAATGAAAGAATAAAAAACACCATTACTGAGGTAAACTTTAAGTAAAATATGAAAGTGCATATAATTATAAAATTGGTTAAATAACAAAATTGAAATAGAAAATGGGAATAGAAAAATAATCCGTATCAAATTTAATAAATGAATATTCGGTCATAGATCTTGGTTAGAAGGTCTATGATATTGATGAAATAAATTATTATATTTGAGACAAAGTGTTTTAAGATTAAAATAAAAGAATAAAAATATCATTATTGAGATAAACTATGAGTAAAATATGAAGGTGCATAAATTGGGTAAAGAAAAAAATGGAAATAACAAAATTCCTATTAAGTTGAATGATTAAATATTCGGTCATGGTCCTCCGTTAGAATGAATGAGAAGATTATATTATAGATAAATAAATAGATAAATAACGAATAAATAAGAAAACAGAAAAATCCTTAAGATGAGATGTATTTTCGAGATTTCTGATAACATATTCTCACCTCGTGACATGAGCGCGTGAGCAAACGGGTTTCCGTGTCTCATTTCAAGGCTGGAGCAATTCCATCGTCTGTTCTTCATCTGATGTTGACACTCATGGACAGCCATATCGATTCCCTGAATGGCGGCCGCTGTGACGTCGGGCATCCGTCGACATAACTGCATTTGTCGACGGTTCATACCGGGGAAGGTTCGGCAGAGGGTCTGGGTGTTGCGAAGGTCGTTGAAGTCGGGATCGTTGAACGATGATATCTCATTCGAGCTGATGTCTAGTGCACGACTAAAAACAAAAACAAAAATTGATAAAAATATTATGTAATGATATAATTGCCTATCGAGTGGCAGGACAGTATACTATTTTGAAGAATGGGGCAAGTCCACGCTATTTGTTCCCGAGATGGTGATTTTTCGACTTTTTGACCATTTTTGTGTCAAGTTTGTCAGTGGGTTTGTAAAGGTATACATAATGTGTCATATATCACCATAAAGGTTATGAAATGAACTTAATGCAAATGAGGTCAAAAAGTCATTTCAAGGTCATATGACGTCACAAGGCTCATTAATATTCATGAAAAAAATATGAAATGCATTAAAAATGCTATTTTCAACCATTTAAAAAAGAGTTTTGTCATATGAGTTCAACCAAAAAGTAAGTATTTTCTGTTTTTATATTTTCTTTGCTAACTCTGGTGAAAATATCACGAACCTAGCACATAGCTTTTCATATTTTTAGACTTAAAATATTTAGGTCTCAGAAATAGTCTCACAAAAGTTACTGAGCTGATGTAAAATCATACATTTTTATTACCCACCCTCCCACCTTTAGAAATAAAACAAAATAAGTTTTTCTTACATTTGTGTTTTGTATTATGTTTCTTTTGTTTTATCAGAGAGATTTTTTAAACAAAAGATGTTGCTACGGCTTGGCTACACCAATTGTTTAATAAAAAATATTACAGTGAATAATTGTCCCAATTGACCTTTGCCAGAAAACTCGAAGTTGTATTAACGTTCAAATATGTCCTTACAATGTTTATTACATGTTTAAGAGGATATGACTCTGCAAATTTAGATCTACTTTTTTAATTCAGAGTTATATGTGAACAAAGTCAAAATTTGAAAACACCATTTTTTTGCGGTCCCGTTTGTTGCCGACGAATAAATGCTCATAAATTAATTATGAATTGAGTTATTGCAACTATTATTTATGTTTTTGTTGAACATTCTTAGTACCTTCAGAAATATACCAAAGGATTGAGATTTCATTTCAGATTTTTCAAACAAGCCCTATTTTTGGCTCTGAATGTCCCGTTTGTTACCGCGCAAAATAGCTTGGACTTGCCCATTGATAAAAAATCCACTATTCTATAGCGTTATGGGATCACTTTATTTTGACTGAATTTCAAGAGTGAATGGCCCTCTTAGTATGTTTCTCGTTAGCCTGAACCTAAAGTTTCAACACTTTAGTCGGAAAGGGGGTTTGACTCTTTACAAAGAGTTAAATAGAAATCCACTCTTGTAAGAGTTAAAATAAACTCCACACGAAGTATTTTCATATTATTGTGTTCGCCCTTCAAAAAAAGTTAGCTATTATATAAATAGTGCATGCTCTACGATGCAACATACTAGAATATGTGCACGACAAATACTAAATTATCCCGAGGGCACATTTATTTCACCGAGGCCGTAGGCCGAGTTGAAACAGATGTGCACGAGGGATAATTTAGTATTTGGAGTTCACATAGTTAGTAATGTTGCATTAATAGATGCATGCACTATTTATTATAGTAAATAGACCCCTAGATCTTTGACCTTGCCTAATCTGGTTTTATCTTTGCAAATGTTTACCAAACTTTTGGTGCTAATTAAGCTATTGTGACGTATATTGTCGCTCCGCGTATCTATTGTTGTGCGCACCATTTTACTGTTATTACGCGCTTGCGCAACAAGGCAATCCATTTCACCATTCATTTTAACACAGGTAAAAACCGTTCAATATAACAAAAAAAAGCGTTCAATATAACAAAAACCGTTCAATATAACAAAAACGTGAATGACACGTGACATCATTTCAACCAATCACAACTCTTAAAATACGACCACTATTTACTATAATTCTTTAGGAAGACGTTCGGTTGTTGACGTCAAATTATTCTCAAATTGAACTAAAATGAAAATATGAATTTGAATACAACTTGTTCCCCTTCATCAATGGTTATTCAGGCATGAATATAAAACTGGTTAGTTGTAATGAATCTTATGGATGTAATCTTAAAACCACTTTAATTTTATTATGTACACTCAGCATAAATGAATGGTCAAAATGACTCAATTTCGGGTCGGTGAGGTCAGTAGCCTATTCAAGGTCATTGCCATACATCTGTTATTATTGCGACCATAAAGTGTGCAATTTTTTTTTCTTTTTTTTTCTTTTTTTACATTTTATATTTTCAACTCACGCTCGATGACATAACGCCACCTGTAATGAAAAAAAAAAATGTTCAAAAGAGATGTATTGGATCCTAACGAATAATTTTCGAACAAAAGCAATTTTATTGAAATTTTAAACTTAGATTTTTTAGTAATCATTGTAAAGAAAATGTAAAATAAATGGTTGTATTTATAATCATAAAAACAGTTTTTTTTTTTATTGGATAACTATACATTGACCAAAAAAATGACATTTCCGAAGTTCTATTTCAAGAAGAAAAAATGAATTTAAAGTAGAATAAAAAAAAAAAAAAAGAACAAAAATTTCACCATGATCACAATCGTTTGACACCGGAAAGCAATTTCACCGTCTAACGATATTGTCAATCTCGATTCTTATCGGTCGGATCTTAAAGTTGTGAAAGAAAAAATGTGGGAAACGAATTTCTTGTACTTTATGGCGGTTCGAATATAGGTTTTCCCGGTCAGTTGTAAACTCCTTGCAATCGAATTAATTAATGTTCATTCAAGTTAAACGATACCTCATTGAGCAGAGCTATCAGTCAATTGAATTAACGTTTAGCTTTTTAATCGCGATCACATTTCGGACGAAAGTGCTTGTAAGAAATGTCAAATTGATGGGAGATGGTTTAAACTTGACCGGGAAAACCTATAATATGTACCTTGGTACTTTGTTATAGGGTTTCGGCAAAGCAAAAGTATGAACCTCTACTAGCACCAACGGTTCATGCATGTATTAATTGCATGGTAACGAGGTTTTTTTCTCTCCATTTTGGCTCGACTGTTACATTAAGAATTTCATTTGTATTGTCTTTTTTGTATTTCACGTTTATAATTTGTCGATGTTTGTATTATGTAATTCCAGTGGAAAAAGAAGTTTATGTATTACTAAGGAAAACAAAATATCAAATTTTGTATTTATTTACTATTCGTTATCATGAAACCCTTGTGAGGTATTTATTCACATTTATTTTTCATCTTATTCTTTTCATCATTATTATTGTTTGAAATCAGATATTAGATCAACAAAATATATGATCTTGCCTTGGGTTGTAACTGTTCATTTAATTAGTCAATCAAAATATTAACGTAGGCCTATATCAAGATAAGATCAATAAGTGTTAATTATTTGTTATTTAAATACGAATTACTTTTTTCTTCTTGTTTTAAAATCATTTTCAAAGACCTTCTATGTTTCATTTAAAGAGTAGTGACGAACGAGTTATGTGTGATGTATTTTCTTTAAATGTATTTCCCCATCCCCCCCCTTTTTTTTTTTTTAAGATTTGAAGTTAGATGAACGAGGTATGACCCTGCTTCGGGTCACCGTAGCTGTTTGCTTCTCGGTCAAAACAAGTTCGACAATTGCACTTCCTAGCCCAAATCAGCCGATTATCCTCATGTCAACACAATGATTATTTTACGCTGCGGAATAAAACCAGAACAAAAAAGATGAAGATTGAATAAAGGACTTATCAATGCCATATGCCTGGAGATTGCTAGAGATGATTTACAAATAAATGGAAGAGGGAGAGAGTGGGTATAGGATGAGGAGGTAGAGAATAGAAGACTAGCCCACCGCAATCTTCCAAAGCTCCGAGTTCAATGATATCGTAACTTCTGAAGTCCTAGGATTAGGTGAAGAAATGGTTTTATTTGTGAAGGGTGTGGAAAGACAGGCAAATTGGACACGTTTAGTGGCTCGAGATAGACTATGGTGACTGGGTGATACTGTCAAGGGGTAACAATAGGATTTGGACAATTTGTTCGCCACATTCCTGAGTCGTATCGAATTGAAATCTCCCCTATATTCCCTTCACGGTAATGACAAAAAGAGACATTTCAAACGGATTTGGACAACAGAAGAAGATCAAAAACAACAAATTTCTTTTATTTAATTCAAATGTTTTTATTTATTCATCAGTTGATACTTTAATATTTTGGGGGCGGGAGGGGATCTTAGTTGATTTGATTTCAGATATTGGTCATCCGCGGAAGATTTTGTATCAAAAGCTTGCCAGATGAAAAGCTTCACAGTCGTATGGGCATAATGGGGGGGGGGGGTCATTACGGTGGAGACATTTTCCCTGTCTTCCAATGACCGGTAAGCCGGTCTAGTAGGTGTCCTTTTCCCTTTTCTTCTCATTTGGGGGGCTTTTAAGGGAAACCCTTCCTAAATAATTGGCTGCATCAATATTCTGTTCACATTTTGTTTAAAAAAAAAAAAATCACGTGACTTAGGATTAAAAAATGCATTCTTCGCCAAAATAATGATGTCTGACAGTTTAGTATATTCTGTTTTTATCTATTTATTCAAATGAGCTTTGTTGACCACCAAACTTCATAAGAACTAGAGAAGAAAAGCATTGACGAAGACAACTGTAAACTCGATCAATTTGTTTGTATCAAAGTGAAATACTAACTTCTTAAAACAAGTGCAAAGTGATTCAAGTGTATTGTTATGACTGTTAAAATAAGGCAAATCAGAGCCAGTGGAAGTCATTTACTATTTTCTAACAACGAGGCTAGCCATACAGGCATGCTATTTGAAAAGCGTTACAATAACGGTTTTCAAAATTGGATATGAAATCATAGATATTTTAAAGTTAAGGCAAGAATTAGCCTGTAAATTTCAAAGAATTCCAGATTTACCAATTTATGTATAATCACCTTGGCAAAATGAGCTTCATCAAATAAATCATATTTGGAATCTCATTCACTTTCCTTCTGAAGTGTAATATATAATAATAATAATAGTTATAATAATGATAATAATGATGATGAATCTAATAATAAATTATGATAGGAATGATAGCATTAACAAATGAGCTATGAAAAGTTACTTCAATTTAAAGAACTCCATAAACAGCATTCATTGCTATATGCGTGGTTTTGATAAACTATATTAAAATATATATTGGTCCAATATAATCGTTTTCTTGAAATTTTCTTTTCGTATCTCTTTTTCTTTTTCTTCTCTTTTGTGATATTTTCCAAATTACATGTCACTACGTGATATTTTATACATGTTTGATACAATACAGTCTGTATCAAATAAAATGGTACAAGTGGAAAACATTTTTTTATAGTATGAAGATTAATCATAGCCGACTATTGTTTGGTATTTTCATAAAGCAGGAAGATCAGACTTTCACCTGCAATTTTTTTTCATCACATTTGGTGTTGTAATTTTTGAAATATGACCAGTTTTCTACAATCAAGGAAAATCATTTTTCGCACGCCGTCCCATGCCTTTGTGTATAGGTTTCGCATAATGACCATGAAGTGCTCAATTTCGACTTGTTCCTCGTTGCACAAAATGTAGCATAACTTTTGTTTTACGAAAGCAAATTAGACAGAACAAAGCGCATCAGCAAGGAAAATCTTTTGGCTTTATTTTGGTACCCGATACACACATTATTTGAAAATATTTCACACCAAATAATTTTTTTCCGACTGTACCCTTTTTTTTACACAGACTGTATAATGTCGGTGTCTACTACTTTCTTTGTCTGCTTTAATAACCATGTTTGTTTTTCTATTCTCTATTTGGTCTTTCTAAAAACTTACTCCTTCTTGTATCATACTTCTTGTTGATGATACAAGCCTTTATGGAATCGTTTTCTACTAAGTACTTTAATTCTAGCTCTAATGTGTACTAAGTTAGATGTTTTAGGGATTGTATTTGGTCATTTGCCCATTTTATTGAGTCCTCAAAGTGTCAAAGTAAGAATGGAGAACTTCTTTGGAGAACGCAGTGAAAAGTTAGCAATTTAAACAGCACAACTTTACGACCGAATTAAACTAACCACGGGACATTCTGGAGTACAAAGGACACTTAACTCTCTCGGTAAAAGAAGTTAAGTCATTTTCATATGAAAGGCTGTGAGCTCTTTTAAGTAGGATGAAGATATTCTATCGACGAGGGTGTTCTAAGTGGGATATGTGTATTTGAAAAGTTAGTATGACTAACAAGCATGGCAAACATACTACTCCGTTATTATATTATAAGAAATACAATGAAGCACACATAATGTTTAAAAAAAAGATAGAAGATATCATTTTAAAAAAGGGGGGAAACAAAAGTAGGCGTTCATAAAATTGAGAAAAGGAAAATAATATTGATATGGAGATTTTTGTTTCATTCTATAGAATAATACAATATAAAATTTAAAGTTTCAATTTAAAAAAAGTTCAAAGTTAGGAATTTAGATTTTCGTTGTTTCCTCAAGAGGAATTTTTATGATTATTGGTAAATTATTTATGTTGATTCAGTTCATTGCAATTATGGTTTAGATATCTTGTGAAGTAACATTTTTTCTTACATGATTATTACATTAAATTTAGAGGCGTGAAGAGAGTGCATTTGAATTAAGAATGTTGCGTAACGCAATTAGTTTTTAAAGATACTTATGTATAGTCCTATCATCTGATTTTAAGACGCATATGGTCTCTGATGAAAAACAAATCTTGAGATTTAAAAAAAAATGCATTTCCACTGAAGTCTCTAAAATTAAGTCTCAAAATTGCATATAAAAGAGTTGACAAAATCAACACACCGAGGGCATGTTCGTTTAATTATGGATAGACGTGCATGGAAATTAAGGGTCCACCCAAAAAAAAAAAAATAATAATAATAATAATAATAAAAAAATAAATGCGTCATAATCTGAGTATCTGCCCGTGTAATTACCAATTAGTTTACACTATAGCTCTTAGAAAAATATGTGAACATTAATTTCATATATTATTGTTACAGGTAAATTCTCAATTATGTGAACAGAATATTCATGAATATCAACATTGCAATTATGATAACATCAATGATCTTTCATTGTTGTGCTTCGTGATGATTTCGAGTGATTATGAACACCCTCACATAATCTGTAGACAAAAGTCTACAGTAGGCCTAGTACTTTTGTAGACAAAAGTTAAAGAACATTTTTGTTTTAATTATTATATTGTAGAATGCCATATTGCTCTTGTGTTTTACGGCAATAGGGGTTATTTGGCCTTGACAGACGTGTCAGATATGTTTATCTTTGACGGACCTTTAACATCATCATTCGAAAGACGTTAATGAGATTCGAACCAGGTCCAATTCGCGTCAGTTTATAACTTCCACTTATTTAGCTGTATTAAAGACATGGCTGGTCTGCTGAAACACCTAGCGTCTCTTCGTTTAAGAATAAAGGTGCCCCTAAATAGGAATATGAAGAGTTCAATCGAAAGTACTGTTAGCGATAAATGGGAGAAAGTTTACCGGTTATATGCCCGAGGGTAAAGACTCCTACTGCTGCATCAAACGTCAACCCCACCCTCATCCTCCTCGTCTTCAAATAGAAATAAATCGGCTACCAAACTTTTCCTTCCATTTTTCGGCAACAGTTTTTCATCCTAAACTAAATTACATTTGATCAAATTTTCTATGCTCATGGCTAAAAGACAACGGGGTGCAATAGTCTTGTGTGTTTTAACCCTAGCTCTCTATTTCAGGCGCTACGTTCAAGTACAGTTCTAAAACCGCAAGTGGGACTCTTCTTATTTGTGTGTGTGTGCATGGGGGCCGTTGTGACTGTAGATTTCCAATAACGTATTTTAAAGACATTTTTAAGATATAAGTATAGCTTTAAACCTTGGAAGTAACAATTACAGTGCTATATTTGAAATGAAGTATATACTATTTCTACTGGTACATGGATTTATTATCAAATTAAAACGATGGATTCAATATTTTAAAAATCAATTCAACATCAATGACTAATCCCAAGTTTGGTGATTTCATTTTTCTTTCCGTAGTTCAATTCCATTCAATATTGCCGCGTTTCATACTCTCCTGGCAGCATTGCCTTCAAACTAAATTCAGATTTGTTTCGTAATTTTCAGAGGACTCAAGAGTCAGATTCACCCATTAATGATGAGTCTAGATCTCATATTACTGTGATCATTTTTTTCCCCAGCTTTTTGATGACGTGGGGTACCAGGGCCAAATCATACACTCAGTCATATTTCCCCCAAAACTGACAAAACTGGATATTGTACCGGTCACTTCTATTTGCAAATTTAATATGGCCCTTCTAATATTGGATTACCATTTACTTTTTGAAACAACGATTGAATCTGACCAGAAATATATAATATGAAAAAAAAAAACGAGCAAAGAAAATAGGATCCTATCTTTTTTGCTCATTTATTTTGTAGATTAATAACTTTTTGTTTTTGTTGTTGTCTTTGTTTTGTTGGTTGGTTGTATACTCCGAGAAGAAGTTTAACTGGACATGTGTCAGAGAGAGAGATTTAATTTTGTAGAGATTAGTGGGCACATGATGATGTATTTTTAAAAGTTGGTATTGATCGTCAAAGGCTATACGGTTTCAGGGAGAGGAACCAACAATGACCATAAATGTTGGAACAATTTATATATCTTAAAGTTAGATACCCGTCGCTACACTGAATAGTTATAAGCAGATGAATTATGTTAATAGGAAAGAGAATAGTTGTTAAAAAAGTTAAAACTAAAAAAATATATATTTGATACATTACCTTGTTAATGTTATCGGCAAGAAGGCCATGAATATCACTGCAACTTGATACATTATTCCTCAGTATGGGCGACCAATGTTCGATTACAAAATAGATATATTGATGAAGGAATATCAAATAACAATAAAATACAAAATAGTTGTATTCAATTATCAAAGTATTCACTAGAAGGAACTAATATTTCATCCAACATTTCGTGTTAGCTAGCTCTTGTAGTCAAATTATTATCCTTTGAGAGGTTTTATCCTTGAATGCAACGCTGGATGAAGATGACACGGCATGTTGGTAACAAACGAATTAAACATCGTATTTTTCGAGGTTTATAATATTTGAATGATCTTTCAAACTTGAAAAAGTTATAACTCGCTTCAAAAGAATTTCAACTTTCTCTCAAGGAGGCGTGCTATTTATCAACTTCGAAAATGACATAGCGAGTTAATTTGATCTGAGAAGTGTATAGAAAAAGAAACAAATCACACAATAATGAAAGGTATATAGCTTCGCGGATTCTGTCACCTGCGTTAAATCCAACAAAGCTAGTTGATCCAAAAGACTTTATATCCACTAAGTTGAGAGGCAGAATTAAGAGACTCGGGGTGGTCGGCGGGCTATAAGAACTTGATCTTTGTCGGCACAGCCGAGGGAACGTCGGAGATGAAAACTTGGTTTAAAGTTCCGAGAAATCAGACCGTTCAAGTTGGTCAGGAAGAATCGACAACGAAATATGAATCTTTGACAGAATCGACGGGAAAAGGGATTTAGATTAATGTTGATCGCTCATGATGATAATCATTATTTGATGATAATTCAATCCGATCAGTAAAACGATTGGAAATTATGCTAACAAAAAGTTTTTTAAAAAGGGACGATGGGGGAAAAAAAGTGGATAGCCGAAGATAACATGCCTTCCTGTGATTGGCTCAGTGCGTTTGATGGATGATCTCGTTACGTCATGCCGCATTTCGACCAATGAGGTGTCTCGCTTCGGTGAACTTTTACGATGCTTTCCAAGCGGTGGATTTTCTTTCCGCGGAATTTCACGTGGGTCCATCTTATTTTACGAGCAACTGTCACTAACTTGTTAAGTGGTTGTCGTTAATTCAACCTTGAAGCTAGAATATGAGTCAATTAATGGTGGACCACTGACAGCCCCCCCCCCCCCCCACTTACCCTCTTCATTTCGCTCTCTTTCTCATTCCCTCTCTCTCTCGCTTTCTCATTCTATTTGTCCTCTCATTTTCCTCTCAAATCTAATTGTGAGATGCTCTCTTCTCATTTTTTATCTTCCTTCCCATCATTTTGTTACTTCTTTTTCTCGTTCCTTTTATTCCACATTTTCCTCTGTTTTTCTTTGTAGTCATCTATTTCTTTTATTTACTTCCTCTTCGTCCTCTTTTTGTCTTCTTTTTCTTCGCATCCTCCAAGTCCTTCACCGCTATTTGTGTTTAGTTTTTGAAATCGGAGTTATTTTCCATATCTTTTTTTTAATATATTTTTTTAATTTTTGTTATTATCATTATGATAATTTAATTGTTATCATTATTTTATTATTATAATTATTATTATTATTTTTTTATTTTTTTTTTAAATAACCTTACAGTTTTATTACACCAACATACGTGGCCGATTGGGTGGGTGATTTTAATAGGCCTGTATTCTTCGTTCTTGGCATTGGGAAAAGCCAAAACAGGCCTGAGCCAAAATACCAGCTATATAAGGCCCTTGTCTTTATTTCTACCAACTACCTACTCCTCCTCAACGGCAACAGTTTCAACTTTTCCCTTCTTATATACCTAAATCTCTTTCCCCCGCTTTTCAAACTTCGCTTCCTTTTTTTTTTCTTGACGTGCCGCTCGAGGGTACGAGGCGGGTCTCAGCGGCAGTCCCAGCCGCCTCCACCCGGGCTGATTCAGAGCGGCTTGCGCCTTGCGGCAACAAGACACCCTCTTCTTTACCAATACCAGCATGACATCGTGTCAATCTATAGTTAAACGCCACAGTTACTCTTCAAGTCCAGCCCGCTTCCAAAATCATAGGGTTAACTCGATCACTGACTTCGATCAGTATTTACATAAAGAATTTTGTCGTGTTTGTTATGTGTTTTCTTCTTTTTCTTCTTCTTTCTTCTTCTTCTTCTTCTTCTTCTTCTTCTTCTTCTTCTTCTTCTTCTTCTTCTTCTTCTTCTTTTTCTTCTTCTACTTGTTCTTCTTCTTCTTCTTCTTCTTTTTCTTCTTCTTCTTCTTCTATTTGTTCTTCCTCTTTGTTTCCTTCTACTAATCTTACTTTGCTCTCATATCATGTCTCTACCTTCAACTTCTAAATGATAATTTTTTTGTCGACATTATTTGAAAGTTATTTTTCTTCCCTTTTATCTACATTTTAGAACTCATATATCGATCGTATAATTCCTTTATTATTTTTCATTCGAAATGCAAAGGATAAAAAAAAATATTGAATGCTTTAGAGGATGTTTGGTTTGTTTTGTCTTGTTTTGTTTAAATGAAGAGTCCAATTAATGGCACGTAATTATGTTCATAATGCATGGCATTAAAATGCTTTTACCTTTTTCCGACATGCTATACGGAGTACAAAAAAAGTCCCATCATTTTGAAATTTTCTTGTTTGAAGCATGAACATTTAATAATGGGTTTCATGATATGTCTTGGTAGAGTTATCCTCCAAGCATTTGTTGGTACCCTTTTCATTTGAATCTTTGCACGCATAATCTTGAGAAGACTGCATAATCTAAATTGTGCCAAGCGGATGGATGAAGATTTTTTTTTTAAATATTGAAAGAATATGTGCACACACATACATACATACATACACACTCTCTCACCACACCCACACACCCATCCTCCCTCACACACACGCATATCATCCACCCACAAACACATCATGCAAGTCGCAATAACATTTCCCCTTTTATGATTAAGCATTGATATTTTGTTTACCAGGACCATCACTGAATGTATGGGACAAACTGTTTGTGAGTGTAAGTGAGGGTGTGTGTGTGTGTGTGTGTGTGTGTGTGGATGTTTTTGTTGAGGGTGTGGGTGTGTATTCGTGTGTGATGGTGTGGATGAGATAGGATATATATGTGGGTGTGGGTGTATGTGGGTGTGGGTGGTGAGGATGTGTGTGTGTGTGTGTGTGTGTGTGTGTGTTTGTTTGTATGTGGTTTTTGTATAAGCAAATGAGGGTATGTATGGGTGTGTGTCTTTGTGCGTGGCAAATAATTATCAATTTGTTATTTCTTTACCGAGCCACTTGGCGCAAGCGAGATTTTGCTGTCTTCTGAAGATAGTCTGTCATGCGTGCAAATATCGAAATGAAAAAGGTACCAACAAATGCTCGGAGAATGACTCCACCAAGACATATTATGAAACACATGGTTAAATGTTCATACTTTTCACAAGACAACTTCAAAATAATGGGACTTTTTTCTGACTTACTCTGTATAATGAGTTTTTCTAAAAGTCGCTTTTTCATTTTTAGTTGGTTTTCTCTCTTATTTCAGATCGTAATAACATAGAGATTATGTAACAAAAAATATACAAGCATACATAAAGTATTCTTTACAAGAGAAAACAAAATTTTTTAATTAAACATGAATAAGTTAAATAAAAAGGTTGTATATCAAAGATGAAGGTGACAAAAAATAATACTGATAAAAAATGACGATAAGAATAATGATTTGTCTTTATTATAGTGCATTTAATTATTGAAAGTAATACGATTTACATATGACAAATTTAAACAGTACATTGAGTGATAATTAGGTGCCAGGTAAAAATGGCAGAGGTAAAAATGGCAGAGGCAAAAATGGCAGAGGCAAAAATGGCAGAGGTAAAAATGGCGGAGGTAAAAAATGGCAGAGGTAAAAATGGCGGAGGTAAAAATGGCAGAGGGTAAAAATGGCAGAGGTAAAAATGGCAGAGGCAAAAATGGCCAGAGGTAAAAATGGCAGAGGTAAAAATGGCGGAGGCAAAAATGGCAGAGGCAAAAAATGGCAGGGGTAAAAATGGCGGATGTAAAAATGGCAGAGGGTAAATAATGACAGAGGTAAAATAAATGGCAGAGGTAAAATAATGGCAGAGGTAAAAATAATGGCAGAGGTACAAATGGCGGAGGTAAAAATGACAGAAGTAAAATGGAATGTCTTACGCAGTCCAATTGTCATAGCAAAGCACATGCATATAATTATGGTAAAAATTTCTGGATTTTGCAGAGGGGGGGGGGGGCCAACTTTGAAAAAATATATATATATCTTGCGAGCAGAGCGAGTTTAAACATTACCCGATATATAGGCCTATACTGACCTAAAACGAGGAATTTAAACAATTTCATTTTTACTCTTATGAAACAAAATAATAATATATACTAAAAAAAAAAAAAAAAAAAAAATATTTAAAACACAACTTTAGTGATTTGAATATGAATTTTAAATTGCCACCATGGAAATGATTTTTGCCCCATTATAATTACATCAGACGTTACGCGCGCAAACTTTGCCATTTAATTACCTGGAAGACCGGTGTGTTATGCCCAAGTTGTTATGCCAGAGGCGGTGGAACGAATTTGAAAGTGGTGGGGGGGGGTCACGATGGAAAAAGGTTTCATTTTTCCTGAAAAGTTGGCAATTGAGACCAGAGCCATAAAGAGAAATGTATTCGGATGAATAGAGGGGCGCCCCGAAAATTGCCTTTTAATTGATGTTTTAAAGAATGTGTTTTGCATTTCATTAATTAAAACGCAAAGCGAGGCGCGAAGCGCGAGCCGAAATTTCTTTTTTTTTTTTGCTAAGAATTTGAGATAATTGTGCATATTACATAGACCCAATTTAGTATGCGCGAGAGAGAAGCGTGAAATAAATCTTTGAGTTAAAATTTGAGTTCATTGTGCATTATATATATCCTACTGAACTTGTATCTGCGAGTGCGAAGCGCGAGCCGAAAATTTTGAGCTCAAAATTGGAGTTATTTGTGCATTATGATTTAGTATCCGCGAGGGCGAAGCACGAGCCGAAAATGTTGGGTTTTAAAGATATATGGAATAAATAAAGGGGAACTTTGTAGAATAAAAATTGTAGATAATTGTGTATTATAGACCCTATGTAGTATCCGCGAGCTGAAAATTTTCAGGTAAAATTGTGAGTTAATTAATTATTGTGTATTACATACATACTGAATTGTTATCTGCGAGCGAGAAGCGCGAGCTGAATTTGGGGTTTTAAACGATATAAAGAATAAATAAAGGGGCACATTTTTGGATAAAATGTGTAGATAATTGTGTATTATAGACCCTAATTAGTATCCGCGAGCGCGAAGCACGAGCTGGAAATTTTGAGGTAAAAATTGTTATTTGTGCCAAATGATTAAGTATCAGCGAGCGCGACGCGCGAGCCGAAAATTTGGGGTTTTAGAAGTTATATAAAACAAATAAAGGGCACTTTTAGTATTAACAATTTTACATAATTGTGTATTGCAGACCCTATTTAGTATCCTCGAGCGCGAAGCGCGAGCTGAAAATTTTCAGGTTTTAGTGCACTCATGACTATGACAATCGCCAATACTTTGGTATTGTAATAGCTCATTGCAGCTCGTCCAAATGAAAAGTCAGTCAATTTAAAAGTAAAGAACCCTTCCAGGCAGTCCAACAATGATATTTTATAAGCCCTTCTTTCTTTGTTAACTATTCACCTCTTTTCACAAGGGAATGGGCCATGTTTTATTCTTGGGATTTGCTTAACAATTAAATTGGGTAAGACCTGACATTTACCTCCGCCTTTACCCTGCCATTTTACCTCTGCCATTTTTACCTCTGCCATTTTTCTCTCCATTTACCTCTGCCTTTTACACGCCATTTTTACCACCGCCAATTTTACCTGCCATTGTTTACCTCTGCCATTTTTACCTCTGCCATTTTTACCTCTGCCATTTTTACCACCGCCATTTTTACCTCTGCCATTTTTACCTTCGCCATTTTTACCTTCTGCCATTTTTACCTCTGCCATTTTTATCTCTGCCATTTTTACCTCTGCCATTTTTACCTCCGCCATCTTTAACCTCTGCCATTTTTTACCTCTGCCATTTTTTTACCTCTGCCATTTTTTTACCTCTTACCTCATGCCATTTTTACTCTGCCATTTTTACCTCCGCCATTTTTACCTCCGCCATTTTTACCTCTGCCATTTTTACCTCTGCCATTTTTACACCGAACCGATAATTAGAATGTACCGGTACATAATATTATGAATACCGGGAGAGTGAGGTAAAAACAATACATTAAATGTATCAGTATTACATACTTAATTCTATAAGGTACTGGCAAAATTAGATAAGCATGTACATGTATATGGCAGAACAGAACATAGCCCCAATTGATCCGGAGTGATTTCTTTTTGCCCCATTACTTGGCCTTTTTTTTTTTTTTTTTTTTTTTTTTTTTTTTTTTTTTTTTTTTTTAGAATTTGCTATATACCAAAAAAATTCTTTGCCATCAATGTTTTACATACCATGGTATAACTTCATATTTTAGTAACATAGGTCTACGTTACCTTAATTTAAAATCGTCATGTGATGCTTATAAAAATTAACATTTACAATCATTCTCTTCAAGGGCCTGCTGAAAATGAAATGGGGTTTGTAATTTCGAAAATGAAACAAGGTTTGGAGGTCCGAAAAAGAAAAAGTGTTCTTTTATCCAAGCATAAATTTAAAAAAATACACTCTGAAGACTGAAATGCCAATTTATAGATGCTTGCAGAGTGACTGCACTTGAAGTGTAGCTCCTGAAGTGCTATTTAAGCACTTGCACGAGAGCTAATTTATCAGCAAAAAATGAAATATCAAAGGGATTCGACCCGCTTAGACACGGAAGAGTACCGCTGAAGTTACGATAGGATTGACCAGTGTATGTATCCCGATCTTACCCCTGCTTTAAATATGACAGCGTAGTAATAACGTGTTTTGGTAAATTTTCGAAAAGGAAGTTTCATTTTTATTTTGGGACAGTCGAACCCGACTTCGTTTTTGGCTGAATGAAACTTCAGACTATTGCATCAAAATAATGTTCGGACAAACGAACCTTCCTCATTTTCGGACAAACAAACCTTTGGAAAAACAAACTCTTTTTCACTTTCGGAACAACGAGCTGTAACCATTAAAGCACTACGCAAAATATTTTCAAAGATGAATGTTTACTCTCATTTTAAATAGTGTTTTTAGGCCCTTTTGAAATTTCCGATATTTGAACGTGTATATGAATGGATTAACGCACATATTCATAAAGGCAAGACAGACAGTTAATTCAAACAACACATGATCTATAGACCAACCAAGATTGAAAAACAAGTAGGCGATTTGGTTGGGTCCCAAGCATATCACATATGTAACACCGACGATAATTATAGTTTTGATGACATTCTTGCGGGCCTTCTCTCGATAGTTTTGTGCAACAGGGCGATCAGCGCCATTGTTACCAGTGTTCTCTGCAGTAGCTGTCGCCGTGTCTGTGGAGGGACTGATGTCCGCAACCCGAAGTCGAAGGGACATACCGATTTTGAAGTAGGCAAATGTCATAAGAGTCATCGGTAAGAGGAATTGAATAAAGAGTGAAAGATATCCAGTAATAGTCTGAATGATAGGGCTGCTATACTGAACAATGCATTGTCCTCTGGAGAACTTGTTGGCCGCAGCCCAGTGACCTTCGTAACCCAAGCCAATCATCCACGGAATGACAGCAATGGTTGCAGCAAGCCTGTAACTGAACTTGCTCCTGTACAAGACCGGATGAACGACTGCCATGTAGCGCTCTAAAGATAGTAGAGCTAGATTATACGATGATGAGATGGTGAAACCCCAGAAGATATAGCGAGAATTCCAGATAGAGCAGATGAACCTCCCCGACCATTCGCGTTCTGACACAGGTGCACGAGGAGCGATGTAGTTTGCAAAAAGGAACAGCGATGCCATTAAGTCCAGAAGTGATTGGTTAATGATGAACAGATTGGTGATACTTCGAAGTTCTTTGACAGCAATCATTACGATGAGAACCAGAGCGTTTCCGAGAATACCAACTGATCCTAAAACCGAATAAATGGTTGTTGTTACAACTGGCAACGTATTTACTGAGTTCGTCGAGTTCATCGAAGTATCCATGGTAATATGTGTTTTGTCTGCTTTAGAAGTATATATATATTTTTTTTGTGCCTCTTTTTTTTTTTTTAGAATGCCAAGTCTAATAATCTTGTATGTGTGATTTTCAGCACTGTGATTAAGAAAAATCTCCACATGAATATTAATTCCGTTGAATGCCTTGACAAATATCGTAAGCACTCTTGTTTCAAGAATTTATTGTAAAGCAGTAGCTGCATAGCCTACTCCGAGCAGAAGAAACAAAACCCTTGCCAGAGCAGAAGGGACAATACACACCCGAGTCTACAAGGTTATCCATCCTGCTTAGTGAACATATTCAATAAAGTTAAAAATGTTCATGAAGTATCTAAAATGCCTCTGAAATAAGAGAGGAGAATAGAATGGACAATCGAAGAGCCTTCGAGAAAGCAAACATGATATATTTAATATGATTCTTATATGTTATGCAAAGTCAAAGTTCTATTCCATTCCACGTTTAAAAAAAACACGAAAGCTACGCTAAGTGAGTGTGATTCGATTAGACCAGCGGGTTGTAAAGAAAAATGTCAGAATAGTAAATTAATTCATCGAAAAGCATAGCAAACGGCTTATGCTAAAGTGTAGCGTTGTGGCGCGGCGCGGCGCGTTGAAAAGTGGAAATAATCGACGAAAAAAAAATAAGGTGGTCTTTAAAGCGATCCAACGAAAAAGAAAAAGATTCTGGATCGATTTTAGTGAATTTTGTGGAAATGATTATCATTTTTCGGACTCGAGACTTTAGCTTAAGCCCTTGTGTGGGATTAGTGTGCATGTGTGTGTGTGTGTTTGTGTGTGTCAAAAATTGTGTGGACTAATAGTTCCAAAACGATGAAAAGTTCGGTCGATCCTATTTACGGCTATCGACAGCTATCGAAATTGCAGCAATCAGAAATCGCGATGGGCTAGTCCTGGTCCACTTCCTGGAGAGCGTTTCATGAAAGGACTTGTGTTTTATCCTACAAACTGTTATAAGCTACTGAAATGCTTGCATCTGATTGGCTGAAAGCAAATTGTCGGATAAAATGTTCTGACAAGTCCTTTGATGAAATGCCCCCCTGGTCCTGGTCCACGTTCACATTGTTTAAATTGCGAATTTCAATGAAATTTATCATGAAAGTATAAGGCAGTATAAAAGCCTATGTAAGGTCACGCTCTATTATGTCAAAATAATGAAATACATCAGTATCCTACCAGGCAAATTAACCATTACCACTTACCAAGAACGCGTACAGTGCTCACACAAAACACTTTTATATTTACTGCCCCTAAATTTTGGAATTCTCTACCCAGAGACATGCGTGAGATAAGAAGCATATTTTATTTAAAATACAAACTTAAATTATTATTGTCATCATCATATAAACCACTAATATCACTCTGTTCTCTAATGACAGACGGATATCACCAAGGATCAATATAACACCAAGAGCAAACTTTACTTTTCATCACACTATATAAAAAAAATCATTATCTAAATCTTCGACACCCCCCCCCTTCCCCACCCAGCCCTCCCGGGTATTTTTTGTCTCTCTAAGTTTGTTGTTTTCTCCTTCTTTGTTATAATATTGTAAATTATATTCTTGCCCATCCCGGCGATAGTAACTGGTTGACATGCGTGCGCTGTTATCAGTTTTTGTCCGTGTTGGGATGGGGCAAGAATATTCAATTAAGATTTATTCAATTATGAATTATTTTCATGAATATGTTCAGTTAAAAAAAAAAAAAAAAAAAAAAAAAAATGCTTACTTTTGTATTCTATTTTATATTTAAGGACCAGCGCCTTACAAGCTTTGCTTCTTGCTGGTTCCTGAATTTTCTTTATAATGTTTTCTCTGTTACTTTTGAACAAAATGTTCTATGTTACATACTGATGTTGTTAATTTGATTATTTATTTTGTTTACTTTGAAAACATGAAGAAAATCAATAAAGTAATTCTTGAAATCTCTCTTGAAATCTCTTGAAATCTTAAGAAGACAATTCTAAACTTTTCTACCATTATTTTGCTAGTAAATTACAACACTTGTTTTGGGTCCCAGATTCGAGTCCCAGCCATGGAATTATTTCTTTCCGCAGAAATTCATTTATATTGTGCTGCCAATCGACCCAGTACAGTGAGGTAAATTAACTGGAATGTTTAGAAATCCTTAAATTGGCAACATATTATAATACATATCGATTTCCGCGATAATTGCTATTTTAAAGCTATTTGACTCATTAATCGACATTAGCCAATTTGATAACATAATTGAAATGATGTAGAAATAGAAGGGAAAATTCTGAGGAGGAGAAATATAAATTTGATTTCAAACAGTCCTGTCCCGAATGAGCCATTGCCAAGGATATATGGTGTAATTTGTTTCACGAAATTCCCAAAACATACAAACATGCAGTACACACACATACACACACACACACACACACACACACACAAACACACACACAATACACACACACGCACACACACACACAACACCACGCCACACCACACAATACGTGCCAAACAATTCTGAATTTCTTCCTTTTTTAGGACGCTTTAAAGACACCTTTTTTTTTCGTCGATTATTTCAATTTTTCAACGCGCCGCGCCGCGCCACAACGCTACACTTTAGCATAAGCCTAGCAAACAAAATAAATCACGTAAGGAAATGATACTATATCAAAAGTGCTCAAAATGAAGTCAGGACGAACAAACTTGATGCTCTCTCTGTTTGCTCATTTTATTAAAGGTTTGTTACATTTTCTATCAAAATTTATTTGGCATATATTTCTGTTTGTCCTTATAATTATTTCTGGGAAGATGGCTTTGTGCATGTTTAGTTTCCATCTCTAACTTTCTCTAAATTGTTATCTACTCCATGTTCCTTTTCGATGGTAAATCATAAAAATAATGAATCAACGGTTCCTAAGTTTTGATAATCGTTTCATTACTTTTTCTAAATTACTTTGAAATATCTGAAAAGTGTTTTCCACCGTACCACAAAGATTTACGATTGATAAAAAGTTAGGATTGATTTTTTCTCGGTAGCCTCATCATGGACAGGATGCTCCAAAGTTGATGATCTTAATCTCAACTCTAGCCCCTACTCTTAATCATATCCAAATACCAATCTATGACTGTACCTGGTTTCCAAATGAGGCTACCGAGAAAAAAAAATCTATCGTAACTTTTAATCAATCGTAAGTCTTTGTGTTATAGGGCACTGGTTTCATAACAAAAAAAATTATAATTAATGTAGAAGAAAATGATATACAATAACCTAGCAACGAGGTATTAAATTAACTTGTAATTAATGAATGAACTGTTATAGGCTTGGAATCATCTGGCTATAATCTCGGAACCCTGTCACACACGTTAATGATGTCAAGAACAAGCTTAGCCTTTTATAACTACACCGTTCGTCAAAAAAGGTTGAATAATTTTGTGTCGCTCGAGCAACATCATTTTGCTCCAGTTTATTATTTTCTCTATGTAGGTCACGTCGAATGTAAGTTAAAGTTTTCGTGACCTTTGGGCCATCTTTGTACGGGCCTCTGTTGTCAGTGTTTTGATGTTGTTTTTGCTTTTGTTTTTCTTTGTTTCTTTTTTTTTGCTGGTTGCTATAAATAAATAAAAAAAAGAAATAAATAAAAGAAAAATGTCCCTCTAATCCATCACAGAATAATCACCAATATTATGTTTTATATTTATTGAAGTTTATGTATTTCGAAAGGTCGTATAATTCGGTGATTCCTGTGAAAATTTCGAATATTTCGCTTCATTGGTTTTGATTACACAGGCTCGTGTGTAACAGCAGTCATTTTTAGCCCATTCCAAGTTTGATAAAAAAGCAGGCACTACAAAAATGCTTTTCATTATTCTAGGCTTCACTTTTATTTCAGTTTAACAATTGTGATGTTTTTGCTTTTCTTACAAAGTATTACATGCAATATCTCACTGGCCATGTTTCTAAACTGCTTTGCTCTTCAAGTCCATGCAGTCGCATAGACGTCTCCTGTGTCTCCAGGAAAGTGTGGGGGAAATTAACACAAGTTTTAAAAAGAGAGTTTTCCAGTCGCTAGGTAGCAACCCCGACGTCGCTGCGACTCATTAGTCTACTGGTGATAGACAAAGTTGGTCGTGACTATAGTTCGCGACTCCAGTCTCTGGAGTCCTTGAGACGTCGCGTCGTGGCGACGTCTTCTAGGTCTCCACGGAGTCACTCAAACATCAATTAAAAGTTTTTGAGTCTTTGAACAAAAGGTCAGTACAAAAATTAGTAACAGCGATGACTTAGCGACGTCGTCGCCGGGACTTGCTTGCCACTGGAAATAAAAAAAATGTTCGATTTTAACCAGTTGTGAGCAAGTCGCAGCGATATTAAGGAGACTTCGCCGTGACTAATTTCACTGACTAAAAATCGCTGGTAAAGAAATATCAAACATGTTTAACCATTTTTAGACTTACAGTATGTTTGATTTTTTTTTTCGCGACTCCCTAGAACCTTGGGAGAACGTCTTCACGACTCAATATAGTCTTGAACTTGTCCTGAACTAGACTCATCACCAAGGAGATAGTTCAGCTGTTTTAGATGAAAACTAATCAAAATTCAGTTTCAATAGTTCACACAAAAAATGAGAACTTGCATATATGAGTGATCACACTCAAATGTCCAAGTATTTTTGACAATATAGTGACACACATCCATGAGTGCTTTCACTGCATAAACGCTCTTTGAAAACGCCACCTATCGAGTATTTTAAATTTGACAATATGTGACACACGCAATGAGTTTATTTAATTAACTCATTTTATTGAGTAACATAACTAATTTGTTTGGTACATTGCACAACTAATCTAGTGAGTAACGCTTTACATACTCAGAGAGTTAGTAAGTTAAGGTTTAAAACTCATCAACTTGCGTGTGATGAGTTTGTGCAACCTTTACTTTCTGACTCTCTAAGTATGTAAAGCGTTACTCACTAGGTGAGTCCTATTCCTTTTTGTTTGTTTGTTGCCTGTTTTTATAATGATATTTGGAATGTTCCGATGATTACACATCAGTGCATCAATTCTTCAACCAATACACTGCATTACTCTTCAGTGCATCAATTCACAGACAAACCAATACATTGCATTGATCAGCTGCATCAAAATTACTCAAACTGTTACATGATGACAAAGTAATGGGAATCATGCATGTTAATCTGAGTTGTTAGTGTTATCAAGCGATGGATATCATACGGAGAGTCCAAATATCATTATAAAAACAGGCAACAAACAACAAAAAGGAATAGGACTCACCCAAAGACAATAGAGACATGCAGCTCTCCGTTCTCCGTTAATTCCGCTCACAGAGTGTAACGCTATGGTTCCGGTTATACATTGTACGTACGTATACGCGTAGAACTACGCTCAGCTGTGCAGTCTCGATGTCTGTATGTGGATCCGAGTAGGCGTACGGGCGCAAACATGTAAAGTACCGCATAGCCAGTGAAATTAGTCTCAAAGACTTTCACGAGACTTGAGACGTACGAAGACGTGTCGTAGTTTACTCATTAGTGAATTACAGGCTATTAGAATTTTCTCAGCATTCTCACTTTACTCGATTGTTAGTGTTTTTCACCCGATCATCACAAGCGTACCAAGTTGGAAGAGAAACTCACTTGCACAATTGTTTTACGTAATTGAACATGTAAAGTTACTAAGGGATACTCAAGAGAAAAATTTATTGAGATATAAAGCTCAATAATTTTTTTTTTCTTGAGTATCCCTTAGTAACTTTAAATGTTCTGAAAGAGCGGGTGTGTACTTTTAACAGAAACACAGATGTCTGAAGTAAAAATACGTGATATACGAATAAAAGCACTCGCCTCCAAGAGTAGCAAACGGGTTTTACTCATAGAAACTAGTTCTTATTATTTGTGTGTTGTGTTTGCTTTCACATGCAAAATCTGCAATCTTGGACTGCTGTTACAAAATAGACTCTCTGTTTAAAACCAATGAAGCAAAACCAATGAAATTTTCGTACAAGTTACAAAATTGAATGGGTTTTCTAAATATGAACATCAAATTGGCAATAATACATTATTTTAGAATTTATTTAGCGCCCAATCAGAGGGACATATTGGGGGACGTGCAGTATAATAAGGAATAATATAGCTTTATTAATAATCTCTTTACATTATGTGCATGAAAAAAGGTGTTATTGTTTTTCATGCTTCTAATGAAAAAAAAATTAAAGACAATTGTTTGTCATCATTTTAAATAGTGTTTTTAAACCCTTTTGAAATTTCCGATATTTGAATGTGTATATGAATGGATTAACACACATATTTAGAAAGGCGACACAGACGGTGAAAGCAATCAACCCAGGATCTATAGACCAACCAAGGTTGAAAAACAAGTAGGCAATTTGGATTGCTCCCCAGCATATAACGTATGTTACACCGACGATAAGTAGAGTTTTGATGACGTTCTTTCGGGCCTTCTCTCGATAATTTGGTACTAGGGAAGGTGGGGCATAACGGATCACGTAACTTCAAGTGGCTTCTGTGACGTCACAGATAGGAGCAAGACTATAAAAATGATATTTCCTTGACGAGTTCTTATTGAAGTTTGATAAACAATCGATCAATAATTCTCATCTCATTCATACTTCCGGCAAAATGAAGCTGAAAAAATATCGGAAAAGGTCCGTTTTGCCCCACTAGTGGGGCAAAATTGACTCCGTGCATATTTTGTTGGGGCAAAATGGTACCCTATTATGGGGTACCGTTTTGCCCCGTAAGAAATAATCAACTCCTGGGGACTGATTTGTCAAAATTTGTTCAAGTTTGCAAAATAAATGTACTTTTGGAAGTCTCCAGAAGGGATGCGAGCACACCAAATTCTCCCCAGGGTCGGCCAAATTATGGTCCTTTTTGCCCCACACCATTGGGTTCCATTTTGCCCCAAGCAGAAATACCCTACATCAGAGGGGTACAAATTTTTGAATGGCACCCCCCTCTGTAGGTATTGATTTTTTTCGATGAAACTTCAGTGGTAAATTGGTGCAGCAATGCCTCATTTACTGCAATACATGTTATAGAAAGAAATACTTTTGATGTCAAGCTATGAGAAAGTTCCGTTTTGCCCCTAGGGTCCGTTATGCCCCACCTTCCCCTACTGGTCGATCAACTCCGTTGGTGGTAGTGTTATCTGCAGTCATTGCAGAAGCTGTCGCCGTTTCTGTGGAGGGACTGATGTCCGCAACCCGAAGTCGAAGGGACATACCGATTTTGATGTAGGCAAATGTCATAACAGTAATGGGAAAGAGGAATTCCAAAAATAGTAACAGACATCCAATAATAATCTGACCAACGGTTTCTTTTTCCAGTAAAATGCACTGCCCTCCGGAAAACTGGTGTATCGATGCTAAATGACCTTGGGAGCCAAAACCGATCATCCATGGGATGACAGCAATGGTTGAAGCAAGCCTGTAACTGAACTTGCTCCTGTACATGACCGGATGTACGACTGCGATGTAGCGCTCTAACGACAGTAGAGCTAGGTTGTATGATGATGACATGGTGAAACCCCAGAAGATATAGTCAGAATTCCAGATAGAGCAGATGAACCTCCCTGACCATACACGTTCTGGCACAGGTGCAGGAGGAGCAATGTGATTAAGAAAGAGGAACAACGATGACATAAAATCAAGAATTGATTGGTTAATGATAAACAGATTGGTGATACTTCGAAGTTCTTTGACAGCAATCATTACAATTAGAACCAAAGCGTTTCCAAGGATACCAACTGATCCTAAAAGCGAATAAATGGTTGTTGTCACAATTTTCAATGTACTTATTGAGACAGTAGAGTTTATCGAAGGATCCATGGCAATGTTATCTGCTTTACAAGTAGGCCTAAAACATCAAGTTGGTTTTTAAATGTCAAGTCTTTGTTTAAATTATTATTTCAGCTCTTAAGTTTGATTAAGAAGAATCTTTACATGAATATGAATTTCTTGGAATGTATTGCAAGAGTTGAACGAAAAAATACTCTTATATGGGCGCTTTTGAAAAATGATAGGCAGTGTTGTAGCAAATGTAAAGTGGCCGATGCATAGTCAGATGTCATATAAATTCTACTAAAAAATATAAATTCTACTCCACGTAACGTAAAATGTAAATCTAACGTATGGCATTAAAGCGGTACATAAAGACGCGTCCACTATTTGAGGAGGGGAGATGCAACTTAAGTGAGCGCATATAGTAGTGGAAAAATGTAAGTATGTTTATGCCATAGACTCTGTGGTTTATGCTCAACTAAACGCGCGCTGGTGGCGGCATAGAAGCGAACAGTGCGTAGACAGTGCATGCAATAATTAGAGCACAAAAACTCGCGTAAAACACTTCCCCGCAGTGGAATGGTATTGTCTGTCCGTTTGAGCATATTACTACTGGAGATTAAAGAAATTAATGAAACTTTTCTCACGGTTCTAGTTAGTAGATGCTCCAGACCAGATGGAGGAAAAAATTCTGGCAAGCCTATAATATGATTGGGCTGAGGTTGTAATCAGAATCACATATTTCACATAGATTTCACATGTGATTTGCGTAAATATTAACTAATTGAGGAAAGATTCTCTTTTGAAATGTTCAAAGTGACAGGACTTTTTAAAACAAATCAAAATGATTGCACCATCACCGGAAAGCTGAGAAATCAAACTCTTAGTTGCCATGCGAACAATTAGCTGTGGTAGAATTATGCGCCATCGAGGAGAAAGACTATGCAGCCCATGAACTATTTTGAGAGCAAAACTGGCCATATTGTACAGGAATTTGATCTTACATGGCTTTCGGTTTGACAAAAGTGACAGAACTTTTTCTTTCCTTTGCAATACGGTATACCTATTAATAAAAATTCATAATCTAAGCATACTTCATTAGAGCGAACATTTCTTTGAAGAAGTTGTTGCTCGCCATAATCAAGAAAACAAAGTGCAAAACCGTGCAAATGACAAAAAAAAATTATGGACGCGTTCGCCTTAAGGAGAGTGATAGCGCCCTCTCTCCCTTAAGTTTACAACTAGAATTGATATGAACGGAAAAAACACACCCGGGTCTGCAAAGTTAACCACACTGGTTATTCAACATCTTAAGGAGAAGTGTTAACGTTCTCCTAAAGTGTTTACAACAACGATACAACTTAAACCCGAAAGAGAAATAAATCTAATATGGATGAAGCGGCCATTGAGACAGCACACAAAATATCTTTCATATGACCTTCATAAATTATGCAAAAGTAAAAGTTCTTTTATATGTTTGGTTTTTTTTAACCCAAAATTTGAAAAGCTAGCTTAAGTTATTCTGATTTGATTATACCTCGGAGGTATACGCAGAACACTGGACTGCAAACAAACCATTGCTAGACTGGAAATTCCCTCTCTTTTCAACCAAAAGCATAGCAAACAAAATATATCACGTATGGGAACAATGTCATATTTAAGTGCTCGAAATGACGTCAGGACGATCAAGTCGACGGTCTTCCTGACTGTATGCTCATTTTATTAAATCATTTATTATTCTGTTTTCTATGAAATTTGTTTTGCGTACATGCTCTTTTACTCCTGAGAGGTAGCGTTTGCGAACCCATGTTCCATATTGATAGTGAATTATGGAAATAATTTCTCAATGGACAGACCTTTCCCCAAATGTCAAGAACGTGAAAAGTCAGTGTTTGTACGAACGTACACGAAATTATCAAAAATATATCGGAACGGAGGACAAGAAGAAATTTCGATGAATATGCATAATTTGCAATGGACTCTCTTGTGGTTATGAAATGTGAGCACGGAGGGTTTTTTTTTTTTTTTTTTTTTTTTTTTGCCTAAATTTTGGTTTCCAAAATACTTTGAAATGTGTTTTAATCGTCTTGGTTTCACTCAAACTAAACATAAGAAAAGTTGAGATGACAAATAACATATAATGATTGTGAAAAAATGCATTTTATAAAAGTTTCATACAGGTTGTAAAATTCATAGCATGCACATTTACAAATGAAAGGAATATTTCCCCAACCAGTAATGATAACGAAGCCTTCGTCGATATGATAGGGATGTGGTGTATATATAGGGCTGCTCATTGATCCGAAGATTCATTAGTACGAACACACACACATTTATTTTACCTGAAGGCTCGTTTATAAGAATATTTGATACAAAATACAAATAAGTATAGGGTTATTTAATCCTGAAATTACACAGGGTTTGTAAATCCGAAATGAAAAAGTCTTTTTTAGACATGAAATTGCCAAGGGTTCTTTAATTCGGAAATGAAGAAGGGCTCGTTAATTCAAAAATAAATAAACCCAATATTATAACTCCGTGCAAATTCGGATTACCGGACCTTCTTTCATTTTCTGACACGCGATCCTTATTCTGATTTGGGTTTAACGAACCCTAATCCATTATTGGAGGATCGAACCTTCGGTATAACGGAAAATAGGAGGAATAACGGCATTGGATACCGAAGAATTACGAAAATTTAGAATTAGGACCCATTCGGAGTAGTTAAATCTTTGGCTGAATGAATCATTGGAATAATTAACTGTATGTATATATATCACATATAATATTGGCTTCTGTTGCTTTAAAAAAAATTAAGATGATGATAGTCCTTGTTCTGACAAGAAGTAAAAAAAAAAAAAAACGGCTCAAACATGGTTGTATGTCATGTTCAATGACATCACACTGCAAGATTTAAAAAAAAAAATAAAAAAAAAAAAAAAAAAAAAAAAAAAAAAAAAAAAAAAAAAAAACAGGAGAGAAAATCAAATAATTATCAACATTTCTCTATCACGACTTTTATCACCATCTCTCTCTCTCTCCCTCTCTCTCTCTCCCTCTCTCTCTATTCGTGCCTCATCCTGCCTACCATGCCTCCCCTCTGACTTTTCCCTTTTTTCTCTTCCATCCCACCCCCTTTACTCTCTCTCTCTCTCCCATCCTTCTCTCTAATCTATCTCACAGCAAGTGGGAGCGATGACTTCCTACTTTATGTCCAATCTCATAACTAATCATCTGATTTGATTGCAACCATAATATTCATAATATTTCCTCAGATAGGCGGTGCCATATAAAGTGGACTGACCCCAAAGTGACCTAGAGATATTTTCTTTAATAACAAATTCTTAAATACACTTAGTCTGGGTGAAGTGTTAATATGAATTCATGACTCCAATGGTCGATTTGGGGGAACTTTTTCTCAGACGTATCAAATTATATTTTCGTTGAAGTTGATCATGAACCTTTGTTCTAATCGAATTATAAAATACAATGGATATAATTGAATCGTCAAATAAGTATACTGAGAGGACCACCCCACCCCACAGATCACATCACTACCAAGGTCCGAACTGGCATCTCTGACCATCCAGAGACGAAGGTACCAAAGAGCAAATACTGCATAGTGGAGATCTGAAACAGACTCTGTCAAATACAGACCCCAGTTTTGTAGTCACACCCAACGGGAGGCCTCTGAACAGTTTGTGAGCTCAGTTAAACCAGGATTTTAACTTTTGTGCCATAATTTATAAGTCGATGAGAGAAAATTGGAATTTAGGGGTAATGGACAAATTTCTTCAATTTGGCAAAAGAAACATGAATCCTTCAACCTAAAGTACAGTTTCCTGATTTTAGCACATGACATTCACATTGAACTGTTACTGGGGATTTTCATTGCTGGTAGCATTGGAAATCTCTTCAGAATAGGAGGGCTCTTGGTGAAGATATTTTTATCAAGATCTTGGATGAAAACATGCAGAAATATGCTTATAAATGTCACCTGGGTCATCATTTGACATATCAACAGGACAAAGTTCAGAAGCATACGGCCAAGTTAGTCAAGAAGTGGTTAAAGGACAATCATAATTAATGATCTGGAGAGGAAAAAAAATGACCTCACCAGAGTCCCTTTAGAAATGTGTCTGGGAAGTTGAAGAATCACATAATGACCATGAAACCTTACTCAGACTGGACGTTTTCCAGAGGGCACATTGGTCAAAACCCATGGAGGACATGAATGATGACTCCGGGCATCGCAAAAAGTACTTTACGTGGCAATTTAAAGAAAAAGAATTATAATCGAAGTGATTAATTAAGAAATTAGACTGGGTACCATATAGGCCTAGGGTATAAATAATTATGAACATAGTGTTTTTCAAAAATCTGTTAATAAAATATCCATGGAACACCAAATTTCTCAAAATCTCAAATTTTCCCCATTGTTTAGTTGTTGATAGCACAGAAAGGTTTGAGGAAACGCATTCAGATAAAACCACGAATAAAAAAAACTAAAAAACTATAAAATTTAAAAAAAAACAAAAAACGACAGGGGTATGGACAATTTTGAGGACAACTGTATATGATTAGGCTATTGTATTCTATAGCTATCAATTTCAATTTTTAAGAAATTTTTATAATTTCAATTGTCATGGATTTAGCTTCTTTTGGAATAAAACCTGAGTCAAATGTCATTAAAGCCCATGAAATAATGAAATTCAACACGAAACACATTAATTTTGCTAACAGAGTAGACTTTGCATCTTTTCCAATGTTTAAAATTGGAAAATTAAAAAGAAAAAAAAATCAGAATTTCCTATCTTTTCGATGTTTTATTATAAAAGGAGCTAAATCCAAAAATATTCATAAAAATATGAAAACTATGTTAATTATATCAAAATTGTTCATGAATGATGGAGACTTGTAGCCAAAACATGTGCTAAAATATCTGAATGTAAAGTGGTTATATAAACAAATCCTAAATGACCATAGTGGATTTAGCTCCTTTTGGAATAAAACATTTGTTACCAAATTTTTTTTCAATCTTCCCCCCCAAACAAATAAATAAAAAATTAAAAAAAATAAATTCGATATGCTGCATTTTATTCCCATACTTAAGATGCACTTATTTATCCTCTAAAATCCAATTTGGTCAAAGTGGATTTAGCGCCTTTTGGAATCGAGCTCTTCAATTGTTAAATCAGCAATTTATTCAATCTTTGTTCTTTTATTTTGCGGCATGACTTACTGCTATAAATCGTTTGAAATTAAGAATTCTTTTATTCCTATTTTTAGTAGTTTTAAATAATGTCAACAACGTACACACCATTTTGGGGGATCAGGTTAATCGGATATAACGAATAATTTGTAATTGTTGTGTTTTAATTAGGCCCATTTTGATTTTGCATTGAAGAAATCACATTTTAAAAACGTGATGAAATAATAGGGCAAACATTTTTTTATTCTAATTGATTTATTCTCAGTGATAGAAGTTGGTTAAATAACTATTTATCCTTCCTTTTCCTTTTCTCCATTAATTCCTCTCCTCCGACTTTTTATTCATTTGTCTTATTATGGAAACTTTGTATCGAATGTTTGCACAATAAAATACAAAATTAATTTGGCATAACGTTTACTTTAGAATAAATAGTCAGTTTAGTACTTCTGTTGCGTCATCACTTACTCAGTACTTTAACTACCTACGCGGTCTCGTCTTTTATGAACGTCATCATTTTTTATACGCCAGTGGGTGCAAAATCTTGTTAACAAAGTGAAAGCAGTAGACCTCTCAGCTTCTTCTTTTTTTTCTTTTTTTTTTTGTTGCTATATTACGTCGTCTCTTGCATCAAATGGCCGGTTTCCATATTTTTTTTATTATTATTATTATTATTATCATCGTCATCATTTTTATACACTTTTTGGCGCGAAATGAATCTTGCTATCAAAGTGAAAGTAGTGTTCTTTTGACAGCAGGAGGGCGCATATCTTACGATTGCTGGTCAAGTATGGGTGGGCCAAGGATATTAAATATTGAGAAGGAAAAGACATCATCTGCGTTTGGAAGACTGATTTTATTGAGAAAAAAAAATCATTCCTATTTGATTGTCTATTTGTTATGGGGCAAGTCCAAGCTATTTTGCGCGGTAACAAACGGGACATTCAGAGCCATAAAAAGGGCTTGTTTGAAAAATCTTAAATGAAATCGCAATCCTTACGTATATTCTTGAAGGTACTAAGAATCTTCAACAAAAATTTTTTTGAAAAAGTTGAATTAACTAAATTCATAATTAATTTATGACCATTTTATTCGTCGGTAACAAACGGGACCAGAAAAAAATGGTGTTTTAAAATTTTGACTTTGTTCACATAAAACTCTGAATTTAAAAAGTAGATCTAAACTTGCAAAGTCTTATCCTCTTAAACATGTATTAAACATTGTACGGACATATTTTAACATTAATACGAATTTGAGTTTTCTGGCAAGGTCAAGTTTTAAAAAAATATGTCAGGTAACACACGGGACAAGTAACACACGGGACAGGTAACACACGGGACAATTATTCCCTGTAATATTTTTCATTAAACAAATGGTGTAGCCAAGGCGTAACAACATCTTTTATTAAAAAATCTCTCTGATAAAACAAAAGAAACACAATACAAAACACAAATGTAAAAAAAACACTTATTTTGTTTCATTTCTAAAGATGGGAGGTTGTGTAGTAAAAATACATGATTTTAAATCAGCTCAGTAACTTTTGTGAGACTATTTCTGAGACCTAAATAATTTAAGTCTAAAAATATGGAAAGCTATGTGCTAGCTTCGTGATATTTTCACAAGAGTTAGCCAAGAAAATATAAAAACAGAAAATACATACTTTTTGGATGTACTCCTATGACAAACCTCTTTTTTAAATGGTTGAAAATAGCATTTTTTAATGCATTTTAATTTTTTTTCATGAATATTAATGAGCCTTGTGACGTCATATGATCTTGAAATGATTTTGTGACCTCATTTGCATTAAGTTCATTTCATACCCTTTATGGTGATCAGGCCCGATGTGATTTTGATTTTGGCGCCCCCCAGTGGTGGCTCGAGAAAGGTACATCCTATTTTTTCCCCCGTTACACGGGCGAGCCAAAATGTACACTCAAATTTATTTTTTCACGTCACGCTAGCGGAGTGATAAGCGAGAGGGGGGGGGGGGATGGGGTGGGTGTTGAATTCGGCCTTCGGCCAACCATAAGGTCATATATCAGCTGTAGGGGAGTTTTAAAATGTATATGTAGGTAATCATGTATATATTTTATTTTTTTATTATTTTTTTTTTTTTACATTTTCTCGATTTGGCGCCCCTATGGTCAATTTGGCGCCCTGAAGGTAAAAAAAGTCCCCCCCCCCAGACTACGCGCATGGTGATATATGACACGTTATGTAAACCTTTACAAATCCACTGACATACTTGACACAAAAATGGTCAAAAAAGTCGAAAAAATCACCACCTTGGGAACAAATAGCATGGACTTGCCCTATGTCTAAGCCACACAGTTACGTTTGATCAGAGTCGATGGCAGTTCAATAAAATTTGATTGATTGATTTGATATCAAACTATGCAAATACAAGGCAGGTCGGCCGTTGAATGATATCGATTAATTGAATGATAGGCGGTTGATTTAGATAATTGCAACTCTGTGTATGACCAGTGGAGTACGTGTATAAGATCGGGATCATTTGAATTTAGTTGCTACCGGCTGAGCTATACAGTCTGTGTTAAATAAAATGGTGCAAGTGGAAAACATTTTTGTACGGTATGAAGATTGATCACAACCTGGTATTGTTTTGTATTTTCATAAAGCAGGAAAATCAGACTTTCTTCTGCAATTTTTTTCATCACATTTGGTACTGTAATTTTTGAGATATGACTATTTTTTTTACAATCAAGAAATATCAATTTTTCGCACGCCGTCCCATGTGTAGGTTTCCCATATTGGCCAATAATTCAGCGCTCCAGAACAATAGAAGTGCGCAATTGCGATTTGTTCACCGTTACACAAAATTTAGTATAACTTTTGTTTTAAGAAAGCAAATTATACAGAACAAAATGCATCAGCAAGAAAAAAATATCCAATGGCTTTAATTTGGTACCACATATACATAACTTTTTATTTTTGAATAAATTAATACAGTTTAAAGAGCATAATTAAAGAGCATCATTTTCCCTCCCTCTTTCTCTTCCCATCTCTTTTTCCCTCTGTCTCTCTCTATCTCTCTCTCTCTCTGTTTGTTTGTCCGTCTAACTCTTGCTCGCTCTCTCACTCCCTACTTTTTTTCCATACTTTTCCCTCTGTTTATTATTATCCTTCTCTATGTTTCCATGCCTTCACCTTTGCCTTTTTCTTAATGTCAACTTTCTCCTTTCAAACTCCACTACGTAGAGAGTAAATCATATATTGTGTAATTTGAGTAAAATATAATTCATTTATATAAATCATATGTTAATGTACAAAAATTAAGAATACAATTACAAAATGTCAAATATATGGATATATCTGATATATCATATACCTCAAATAATCCCTGATATTTGGTCAATATATTCTCAAAGGTATAATGATTTTAACAAAAGTGCCATAAATCTTTGAAAAGTAAAAAAGCTACTTACTGCCAACAAGATACACTTAAATTTTTCTTTGGCATAATTATTTCAATATATTTACAAACACATATTTCAGATTCAATTTGAAGAGTTTAGTGGAAGAAGTACTTAAGTCACATAATACTAGTTCTGAGATACAAGGGTTTGAATATTTCAAACTATCCTGAACATCACAAATTTTTGAATTTCAGATTCAAACTTTGTGGAGTTGATTTTTAAGGGAGGAGAAGCATACGTGGCAAATTTCAGCAATTTATGCTTATCAATCTCCGATAATCATAAGCCGGAAGTTGGACTTAGGTACTTCTTCACTAAAACTATGGACTTAGGTACTTCTTCCACTAAAACCGTGGACTTGAGTACTTCTTCCACCAAAAATCATTAATTTTATGAAATGGGGTTTCCTGTTTGGGGCAATTCATTTTGTTTTTTGTCCTTTTTAACAAAACTAAACAATCCTCTTGATTTCATATGGTTTGTGAGTAACATTTCTGAATGTATATACCCTATATAACGGGGGGGGGGGGGTTCAATACCATTTTAAAATGGGGCTCCTTTTTAATAACAAATAAATCCTGCGCGGACCCCTGCATCTGCGCCTGTCCGACATATTTATAAGAGCGGGCCATTTGCCCTTTTGTAGCACTATACCTGAACCTATTGGAATATACATGTGGGGGTGGCAGTGGTATACCCATTTTGGGCATTTTTTCCATTTTTGTGCTTAACGGGCAGCCCCCTTTCCCCTGGATCTGTACTGTCTGACACCAATACACAAAAAATCCTAATGAGTTAAAGAAGAAAATTTCAATGAACATTTCATGGGGGATGGACAAAATGCCTACCCTACCATTTTTTAATTTTTTTTGGTCGGGGGGCTTTTTTTTTTTATGACCCCTCTCGTTCCGCGTAGGAAATTCATCATTTGACTTAAAACTGAACATTACAGTGAAAACTGCGTATATATATGAACCTTGACACATCCCAATTTGTTATTATTTATTTTCAATTTCTGGGCCATCGGGGGGGGGGGGGGGGGCGTTGAAAACTGATCATAGCTCCTCCCCACCTTGTTTTCAGATTTTAAACGTTTCATTTTTTTTCTCATAATAACCTACATTCCTACCCTACTCAGAAACACACTGCCTATGGGTTGCTCTTACCCCCCCCCCCTGCCCATAAAAAAAAGAAGTTTTTTACCGCCCCTACCAGCATCCCCTCACGTTGCTGTCAGCCAGATTTTAGTGAAACATCTTCTGGGGTCTCCCAATACCTAAACATTGGCAGAGCTGCCCCATCCCTTTCCCTTAACAAAATCTTTGACCAAAGCTTGGTTGGACTTAGGTACTTTCTTCCACTAAACTTTTGACTTAAGTACTTCTTCCACTAAAACTTATGGACTTAGTACTTCTTCCACTAAAAATCATCATGTTTTGAAAATGGGGGTTTCCTGTTTGGGCACTTAGGATTTGAATTTTTCAAAACTGACTCTTGCACCAGTTTTCTGATGGTGTATACATAGATATTTTCAAATAAACTCATTTTTGAAAAAATGTGACTTAAGTACTTCTTCCACTAGACTCTTCATTTATAGATAATTTTCTTTCAACTGTTGCTGAATCCATTCATACAAAAAAATTAAGTGAAATATTTCATGATAAAAGGCATATTCGTTGAGTTGTGCAAATCACTTTTGAAAATAAAAGGGATACATGCATGATAATACATTTAGCATTATGGGAATTCAGCAGACCAATACATTCAATAATTGTTTTGTTATTGATCATGAAAAGTACAATGGACTATGGGAACACCATATATTCATTGCCCAAAATTTGATTATAGATATTCAATTCAACATTTGTGTAAAATTGTTTATATCAATTTTACTAACATATACAAACAAGTCATGTCAAGTCACAAGTCACTGATGACTAAAAAATTACTGTTAATGTTGTTTCGAGAATTTATATATGAGTACTTCTTCACAAAGCTTTTTAAAAGAAAGTGAATTATTCTTCTCATCTGATTTGACTTTGTGATGGCTTTTATACATTCATCCTTTCTTCAAATGTGCACAAAAATGTGTACATCAACATAGAAAATGATGACAACAAAAATTTATTATCAGACATAATACGATTCATGAAATGCAATTTGAAAATCTCCCTCCATATCTAATTATTATGAGACTTCCTTGAAAGCAAAGGGAATGGTTTCAGTATTAGTGTATCATTTCAACGATTGTAACACAGAAAAATTCAAGACATTAGATATAGGACGTTTTATTCGTACCTATAAACATTACTGTTCAGTAAACTCATGGGACAGCTTCTTGCAAGTGGAATCACAGAGCAACCAAATAGTCTTTGATTGATTCAAAACTATTTTATCTATAGTCTGATGTTCATCAAATATTCTCTTATCTGTCTCACTTTTTTCTGCTTTTATAGGGACTAATTTTAAATCAAGGATAGATTCTACCTTGAAGTTATTTCCTTTCAGTGAAAACCAACAATGTCACTACAGTAATGGCATCTACAGTTTCGAAAAAATGCAGTTGAGACAGGGCAATTTGTCCAGAAAAGACAAAAAGAATCATTGAAAATCATAAGAGAGGTACAGTTTAAACTTTATTCTTCTAATTGGTTTAATACACAACATTATTCAGTGCCTTAAATTAATGCTGTCACACTTGTAAGGACAAAGTCACCAAAAATAAAACTTTCTTAGTATTTTCTATATACAATATATCAACATTAAAAAAAAGATGCCTGAAACCTCAGTGGTTGCCCCCATAATGATTGTTTCGTTTTGGTAATACCAAGCGAAACAATGATATTTGCTGTGCAAAGCCAGATTCATTATCACATTACAGTAACATACTCTCCATCATTTTTACTTTGGTTCACTGTGCATTACCATCTCGCATCGCGCACGGTTGGTTTTGGGCAATTACCCTAAAAATCAAATTGTAATTTTTTTTCCCCCTGTACCTGTAGATTGAAATCACAGCATTGCTTTCTGGAACTGATCCTTTAGCTCCAGCTTAGCCACAGATGAGAGATGGACCTCATCTGGCCCATCAGCAAGACGGAGTGACCTTGCCCAGGCATAGTAACGTGACAGAGGGAAGTCATCAGACACACCTCCACCACCATGTACCTGGATAGCTCGGTCTACGATCTGACAGGCCATACGAGGAACAACAATCTTGATCATAGCAATCTGAAATCAAACAGATAAAACATAAATTTGTGATTATAATCATTAAGATGGTAGCTCAGTCTGACGATGCGAATATCCATTCATGGTCTCGCATAATAATAATAATAATAATACTATTATTCAGTAAGTGCTTTTCCCGATGTGGCCCAAAGCGATTTACAATATATTATTACCCTGTTCATTGGATTATCTTCCATGATTTGTGTCTGCCAACACCGGCGACTATATGGAATCATCCTCCCGGGTAAATTTGCACCTGGGTGGAGTGGACATAAGTGCCAGTATCGGGAATCGAACTAACAACCTTTGCATCCCCAGTTAAGTGATACGACCACTAGACTACAACACTTAGATAGATATATTTGCAATTTTGGACTAGTTTTAATAGGAAATTCGCGAGTGGATAATTTCATAATCATTTTGATATTTTCATAATTATAAATAGCCTTTTCTTGAAGTGGATATTTTTGTGAAAATGGATTTGCGAAAGATAACCACTTATACAGTATTCATGAGGCAAGTAAGCTGGGAAATGTTGATAAAATATCGAAACCTTCTATGAAATACTGACCTCTTTCCTAGCTTTCTTTGATCCATACTTGTCATGCATATGTGCTGCTTTTAGAACTAGCAATCTAGCCATCTCAATCTCAATGCGACTCTCTGCTACCTGGTGCTGGATCACTTGCTGAACAGATCAAGACAAACAAGCAAACAATACAATCTAATATTAATAATGGTGCTGGATCACTTGCTGAACAGATGAAGACAAATAAGCAACCAATACATTCTAATATTGATAATGGTGCTGGATCCCTTGCTGAACAGATGAAGACAAACAAGCAAACAATACAATCTAATATCAATAATGGTGCTGGATCACTGGCTGAACAGATGAAGATAAACAAACAATCAATACAATCTAATATCAATAATGGTGCTGGATCCCTTGCTGAACAGATGAAGACAAACAAGCACACAATACAATCTAATATCAATAATGGTGCTGGATCACTTGCTGAACAGATCAAGATAAACAAACAAACAATACAATCTAATATTAATAATGGTGCTGGATCACTTTCTGAACAGATGAAGACAAACAAACAAACAATACATCTAATATTAATAATGATAATAATGATAATTGTCTCTTACATTATATAACACTTATCAGCTTAGAAATTGATTAAAGCCCTTACAGCATATTATTACCCCTGTCACTGGATGTCAGATACGTTCAGATTTGTAAGAGCCTTATTTTGATTTATTCAATGAGAGCACTTCAGGACTTCTTCTAGTCAACATCTAATTACTTGAGTACTTCTGTTTCAACATGTTCAAGATTATTTGGGGCTGATCTTCGGATTGATTTGGAGCTTTCACTTGCTGTTATTTTGAATGAATTTGATACTTGATTTGATCGATTGTAGGGTGATAATATTATGTTGAAGTGTTATATTGGTGCCAGCAGTTTTTTTAGCACAATTTCCACTCGGGTGCTATGATAAAAGGGTTAAACTCAAAAGCTTCTCATCCCCACTCAAAAGAAAAGATCACTCGACGACAAATTATTTTTTTCTAAAAGGGGTCAGGATTGTTTATTTGTTATAGCTTGTGTATGGGAAGATGTACTTTCAAGTGATGTGTTTAACCTTTAAAGCTTAATTAGTGTAGTGGTCATGAGATTGAATTATGGAAGTAATTGTCTCAAAGTGATGGGAAAGCTTGGTAACAATGCACAAAAAAAAATTGTTTTTTTTTTTGCTGTGAGGTTTGGAATTAAAAAAATGATTAGAGATTTACCAAGTTCTTCTGAGAGTAACATGCACTGCCCTCAAAAACATATGTATGAGACTACATGTACATGTGCACACAAATGTTTGTGTCCTGAACATATCAACTTTTTTTTGTCATATTATCATTATAAGGGCATTTGAAGAGCAATCCTTTTCAATGGAACTTTCTACTACAAAATTCTTCCTAAATACCTTGAAAACAATTTGAAAGCTCACTATTATTTTGTTCGTCCTTGGTTCACCTTTCCCACTACACAAGATTCTCTTTATGGAAAAAAAGAAGATTTTTTTTAAATATCTCACCATCCTGTTGAGTTTTCTACCGAACGCTACTCTCTCGTCTGCTCTCTGACACATCATCTCTAGCGCCCTCTCTGCCATACCCAGTAATCTCATACAGTGATGGACTCTCCCGGGTCCTAGTCTACCCTGGGCTATTTCAAAACCTCTTCCTTCACCTAAAAAGATTAGAGAAAGGAACATGACAAACAGATATTTGGAGGATCAAGAAGGCTAGACTTAAGAGAAGTATCGAGTGCCCTTTGCCAGAACTCTACTATTCCAAAAGACATTTTTCCTGGACTCGACAAGATTATGGAACTCCTTACCACAAGGCATAGTCAGTTGTACTTCCCTGAACACCTTCAAGCAGGAAGTACAACAAATTAGGCTTCGCTATGCCTACTCCCTGTTTTTAGCTGCACGTAGTATCCTGTAGAGAATTTTTACTTGCACTGATACACCTGGACACTTGACAAACAAATGTGTATGATAATACTGTACGCCAGCGGCGGTCTGTACCTAACCAGAAGAAGAAGAAGAAGAAGACTCTTGGGTGTGACTAGACTCTATCAGGTCCTAGTCTACCCTGGGCTATCTCAAAACCTCTCCCTTCACATAAAGGATTAGAGAGAGAGAACACGACAAACATATATTCAGAGAATTTGGAAGTCAGGATTTTCGGAAGTAATGGGACTCTACCAGGTCCTGGTCTACCATGGGCTATCTCAAAAACTCTCCCTTCCCTTAACAGGATTAGAGAAAGAGAACATGACAAACATATATTCAGAGAATTTGGAAGGTTAGATTTTCGGAAGTAATGGGACTCTACCAGGTCCTGGTCTACCATGGGCTATCTCAAACCTCTTCCTGCTTAATGCAAAGACGGTAAGAGAATGAAGCATGAACAAATGATGATTCAACAAGAGAGGAGGGGTAAATAAGAAAGTAGAGATGAAAATAAAGTTTAGAGGCAAATATAATTGCACAAATGCAGGGTTCCAAGCATTTCAATAAAACAAAATTCCCTGATTCATAAAACAACATGTAATAATGAATCAAACATATTTTTACAAAAACTTCTGAAAAGCTTCTGAACTTACCAAGTATTATGTTTGATAGAGGCACTCTCACATTGTCAAACTTCACTTCAAAATGCCCATGAGGTGCATCTGAAAAATAAGAGAGGGAAAATGTGGCTTAATTCATTCATCAACATCACCATTACACTGTGGTTTATTAAGGTTTTACACTTTCTTTAAAATCCGGGTATCAACACTTTAAAAATGTATCATCAACAATGAACGTGTAATCAATAGTGCTTTCCAAAATAGCAATGTTCTGCATGTATCAATATCAAAACTTGTGTGTTTGAAAGCCTGACACCCAGTGAATTGAAATTGGTTAAGGGTCTTCTACAACAAAAAAGAATATGCAACAATTGACCACTACAGACAAGTGACCTTTATAAACAGGTTATGCACCACAAAATTCTATCAAGACAGAGACACTATACAACATGTACAGGACCAAATACAGGTTTGACTCTATGATGCAATAATCAAAGTTGCTAGCTCCTTACCTAAGCTTCCAAACACAGATAGAGGGCGCACTTTAATGAAACCTGGTGCATCTGTTGGAACGATGATCATACTATGCTGCTTATGCCTGATAGAGAGATTACAAAACATAGGAAAAACATATCAATGTTTTATCTAATGGGTAATGTATTTGCTAACCTGCAGAAGTTTTTAACGATTTGTTTGTCACTGACAATGAAAGATGAAATGGTTTCACATAACTTACAATCCAAGGCTAATGTTACTTTCCAGTTGCAGATCGAACATGATAGTGCTCATAGCAGATCACTGTATTTTAAGGGATAAGAATTTTTTTCACGCCAAGGACAAGAAAAACATACTGCACCAGCTTGATGATGGTGACCCACATTGTGTTTTGTTAAACAAGGTGATACTGCATCACAGATATAAATAAATATTTATTTAGATGTAGGGTTTTAGAGGCGCAGATATTTTTTGACATCCTGCGAGGTCGTTTCAGAGAGCCAAAATATCAAATCTGATTTTTAACGTGTATGCCTATGAAAACAGTCCAATATTATTAATATTGGATTCAATGAATATTTTGCCCCGCCCACAAGATTATCATCAGCCAATAAAATGAATGTGTGCATACGGTTGATCTGAGAAATTGCAGTGCGTATGATCAGTTGCGCCCTGTTTTATGCACCATGCAGCTTTGTGACCTCAGAATGAAATTGCGCTGCGTATTAAAAATGCTTTTGACAAGATATGGGAAACTTCAAATTCATTACAACTCCAACAACTATGCCTGTGGTGCAATTTACAAGAATGACTGGAAAGGATGACAAGATTAAGATTTATATGTTTGTGGGGGTATCTAAATAATAATCATAATATCGGACGATCAATTTTCGTGGGATATGTGAAATATTGTTACTCGCTGAAGAAAATATTGGATTTGTTTTCATCTCATCCAATATTTTTCTTCAGCTCTTACAATATTTCTATGTATCCCACTCAAGGTCATTCAATATTCTCTAAAGATCATGACTACACTCACATTGGAGAATCTTTGTTTCCTGTCCTCCCCATTACTATGGCAACACCTAACCTTGGATCACCAGCACCTGAAAAATACAAGAAAGGACAAAATATTGAGCTTGTTATTCAATCAATCTTTATATTTCCTTTTATGTGACTTTTTATGAAGCTCCAATGAATCAATTTTCAACAGAAAAGGCACATCAGTAGCTTGAATGTCTTTACGTGCTGTGCAGATATATTGCACAGAAACGTGACTGCCATCCACATGTACATGTACCTTAAAGAATACCTTAACCTGTTAGAGACGAGCTGATTTGGCTACAACACACATTTACCATAGACCTCAGCCCGAATATATTCGGGCTCAGTCCCCAACGGGTTAATGAATACACTTCTAGGCAATTCTACAGTAATGATAAAACGCTTTTTCATATTTAGATTACCGTATCAGGACATCTCCCCCGGAGGACCAATCCCCCGGGACAACTCCCGGAGGACAGACTCCCCCGGAGGACAACTCCCCTGCGAGGACAACTCCCCCGGAGGACAACTCCCCGCAGGACAGCTCCCCCGCAGGACATCTCCCCCGGAGGACAGGTCCCCCCAAGGACAACTCCCCCGGAGGACATCTCCCCCGATGAAACTCCCCCGGCAGGACAAGTCCCACAGAGACATATCCCCCGAGTACAACTCCCCCGGAGGGACAACTCCCCCGGAGGACAACTCCCCCGGAGGACAACTCCCCCGGAGGACATCTCCCCGGAGGACAGGTTCCCCCCAAGGACAACTCCCCCGGAGGACATCTCCCCCGATGAAAACTCCCCGGAGGACAAGTCCCACAGAGGACATATCCCCCGAGTACAACTCCCCCGGAGGACAACTCCCCCGGAGGACAACTCCCCCGGAGGGACAACTCCCCCTGAGGACAACTCCCCCGGAGGACAACTTCCCCCGCAGGACAACTACCCCGCAGGACAAGTACCCCGCAGGACAATTCCCCCGGAGGACAACTTAACCATTCGGAGAACGGATCAACATGCACTCATTAATTTTTGCTCCATTGCGATTATTTATTTATTTATTTTTTTTTTTTTAAACCGAAATAGCCATTCATGGAAACACAAAATCTTTTGGCAATTCCTTTCTTTCTTTTTTTTTTCCGCGCGGAGGGTGGTGTAAAGGTTTGGCACCTGTAGAGGCGCACTGCTATTGAACCGAATTTTATCGGTCAAGAGAGAGAGAGAGAGAAGATTTCAACTTCAATCTTAAATCACCATAGGAAGAATAATCTGATTAGATTTTAGAGTATGTAGGTGAATGGTCAGGCCCGTAACTAGGATTTTGGGGGGTTCGAAATTTGAAAAAATGAACCTTTTGATTTTGAGCGCAAAGCGCGAGCCGAAAATTTTGACTAAAAATGACCCCGAAGCGTACATTTTACTTTTATGGGTTTTTTGTTGTGTTGTTATTCTTTACAAACCGGTGATGATCACTTTCTTTTGCCAAAAACAAAAAACAAACAAAAAAATAAGAAAAAAAAAACAACAAAACAAAAAAAGGATTTTCTAGCGCGAAGCGTCAAGTGGCAAAATTTTATATCACACCTCTTCAATTATACAAAAATACATGTACATAATTTGATACAAGGGTTTTTTTTGCTTTGTTTTGGCTTATTTCAGCGAATGTTTAGAATTATAAATGTATTTCATTCATAACGTGACGGAAATACTGAAAAATTGGTTGATATGCCAGATTGTTAATTTTCATCGACCTTCTGCAAATATTTTCATACCAACACTAGTTGCAATAACACCCTCTTATGATAGCGAACACACGGCATGAATGCAAAGCTGTGCAAGTGCCATACTTATGAACACACACCATTCAGATATGAATATTTCGGTTTGATGAAATGTAAAACATATGTCTGTAAAAATCTTAAACCCAATGACAATAATTGTATTACATTATTCCTTGTAAAACTTACAAAACAAGTTGATGTGTTGAATTGATTTTTGTGAATTTGTGAATTCTAATTTGTTTATGTGTGTTATTAATTATTAATAAAAGCTTAATTATCGTGGCTCACCTCCCCCCCCCCCCCCCTTGCTGAAGTGACTAGAGATGTAGGCCAACTCGGCCCTTCATGCTCTTTTCTACTCCTGTAGCTTCTATTTAAGTTCCCCATTTAGCATCCTTCCTTTTTTTAACATTTCTTTTATTTCTTGCATTTTTATTAATTTTCCTTTTCTGAGGGTCACATTTTGTTGGGGTACCTCTGAATCTTGCCAAACCTAACAACTTTTTGAGGGAAGAGTAGCCATTCAGTAGATTGGAAGGGGTGTTCCAATGGATGATAAGCAATTAAACAACCATCCATCCCCGCTTGTCATTACAGAAGGGTTACTCCATGCGAAAAGTACTGTAATAATTGTAACAGAAGAAAAACCAAGGGGTTGGCATAAAATCAATTATTAAAGCATTTTCTCCTTGGGGACCTGTCCTCCGGGGAAGATGTCCTCCGGGGGAGTTGACCTCCAGGGGAGTTGTCCTCCGGGGGAGCTGTCCTCGGGGGAGATGTCCTGCGGGGGGAGTTGTCCTCCAGGGGGAGTTGTCCTGGGGGAAGTTGTCCTCCCGTGGGATTGTCCCTCTGGGGAGCTGTCCTCCGGGGGACTCGTCATTCGGTGGGACCTGTCCTCCGGGGGAGATGTCCTGCTGGGGGAGTTGTCCTCCGGGGGAGCTGTCCTCCGGGAGTTGTCCTCCGGGGGAGTTGTCCTCCTGGGGAGCTGTCCTCCGGGAGTTGTCCGGGGGGAGTTGTTCCTCCGGGGAGATGTCCTAGAACCTTAGATTACATTATGTCATAGTATACAAATATACGGACCTTGAGCAAGGATGGATAAATCTATAGTTGCAGCTACTGAAAATATTTCTATTTCCTGAAGAGCTTTAGCCCTGAAGGAAATGGGGATATTTTGTTCTTTCTTGTGAATAAATCAGAACGTATATTTGTTTTATATCCCTCATCCAAAAATAATTTAGAAAAGTTAAATAGTAAATAAAATAAATAAATAAAAAGAGAGTTTAAGAGATAACAATGGTTAGATTAATCAAACTTTCATTTCTTGATTTGAATTCATGTCAGCGCGCAAAAGCTTATGTCATAATGGCCAATGCGCGTAAAATATATGCGTTTTTCATGTAGTGAGCGCGTTTATAATCTGCAGATGAAATAGTAATCCTAACTATACTTGGGCAAAAATGGAAATTTTTCCTTTCTAGTGGATTTATTTTTAAATCACGTGCAGTGCTCTTAACCAATCACTGTTCAACAAACTTTCAATGATGGATTATAATCATAATATATATCATTAAGAGCCTTCAATATTTTCATAATTTACATAACAAGATGCACCTATATAAACATGCAAGAGCTCTGATAACCGATATTACTGTGGAATTTCCCATCTGCTTTATCTCACAATAAGTCGTTATATAAAAATTGACTGGCTTTGAGGGAGATACTGCAGATATTTCCCAAACAAGTCTCATATTGCCACGAGTCGAAGACGAGTCTTGTCAGGGATATATATGTGTGAGTATCTCTCCAATAGTAGAGCCAGTCAATTATTTTATACCTGTTAACCTCAACTAGCCATATCTCTCTCT
>CALNVZ010002974.1:8181318-8208818 GCA_940671915.1 Paracentrotus lividus
CTCGCCCCGGAGGACAACTCCCCCGGAGCGACAGCTCCCCGGAGGACAACTCCCCCGCAGGACATCTCCCCCGAGACAGTCCCCGAATGACGAGTCCCCCGGAGGACAGCTCCCCAAGAGGGCAACTCCCAGGAGGACAACTTCCGACCCAGGACAACTCCCGGGCTGGACGGACACTCCCCCGCAGGACATCTCCCCCGGAGGAACAGCTCCCCCGGAGGACAACTCCCCTGGAGGTCAACTCCCCCGGAGGTACATCTCCCCGGAGGACAGGTCCCCCAAGGAGAAAATGCTTTATAATTGATTTTATGCCAACCCCTTGGTTTTCTTTCTGTTTACAATTATTACAGTACTTTTCGCATGGAGTAACCCTTCTTAATGACAAGCGGGGATGGCATGATTGTTTAATTGCTTATTCATCCATTGGAACACCCCTTCCAATCTGATGAATGGCTACTCCTTCCCTCAAAAAGTTGTTAGGTTTGGCAGATTCAGAGGTACCCCAACAAAATGTGACCCTCAGAAAAGGAAAATTAATAAAAATGCAAGAATAAATAGGAAATGTTTGTCCTCCTGGGGAGCTGTCCTCCGGGAGTTGTCCCCGGGGGAGTTGTCCTCCGGGGAGATGTCCTAGAACCTTAGATTACATTATGTCATAGTATACAAATATACGGACCTTGAGCAAGGATGGATAAATCTATAGATTGCAGCTACTGAAATATTTCTATTTCCTGAAGAGCTTTAGCCCTGAAGGAAATGGGGATATTTTGTTCTTTCTTGTGAATAAAGGAACGTATATTTGTTTTATATCCCTCATCCAAAAAATAATTTAGAAAAGTTATAATAGTAAATAAAATAAAATAAATAAAAGAAGAGTTTTAAGAGATAACAATGTTAGATTAATCAAACTTTCATTTCTTGATTTGAATTCATGCAGCGCGCAAAAGCTTATGTCATAATGGCAATGCGCGTAAAATATATGCGTTTTTCATGGTGAGCGCGTATAATCTGCAGATGAAATAGTAATCCTAACTATACTTGGGCAAAATGGGAAATTTTTCCTTTCTAGTGGATTTATTTTAAATCACGTGCAGTGCTCTTAACCAATCACTGTTCAACAAACTTTCAATGATGGATATAATCATGAATATATTCATTAAGAGCTTCAATATTTTCATAATTTACATAACCAAGATGCACCTAATAAACATGCAAGAGCCTGATAACCGATATTACTGTGGAATTTCCCATCTGCTTTATCTCACAATAAGTCGTTTATATAAAAATTGACTGGCTTTGAGGGAGATACTGCAGATATTTCCCAAACAAGTCTCATATTGCCACGAGTCGAAGACGAGTCTTGTCAGGGATATATATGTGGTATCTCCCAATAGTAGAGCCAGTCAATATTATTATTACCTGTTAACCTCAACTAGCCATATATTAAAGACAATATAATAATTTATTGTGGCCTCCCCCCCCCCCCCCCCCCCCGGCATTCTGAGTTGAACAATTGTGACGTAATTATTTGCATATGTGTGGCATATGTTTCTGCACGTATCCATTATCTTACACTTTGTTTTTTAATGTGCATCATCTTACAATTACGCAGTGGCAGGAATATGGCAAATGTTGTTCTCTATTTTTGTACAGTATGGTAAATGTTTACCGCTTTGGCCTCAGATTGAAAGTAACGTGCGAGATATGACTTTTTGTTTAGCTGCTAAAATGCTTTGTAAAGGTAATAATTCAAATTATCCTTAAAGTTCGTTTATTTGTTATTTTGTTGTAAGTTGTTTTTATGAGGGGAGGGAGGGGGTAACCAGGATTGATCAACAATCCATATTCAAGCCACAATCTTGTTGACAATTGCCATACACAAGCTTTCAGTGAAATATAACTTAATTTGTTTCACTGTGAACTGGAGCATAAAATATCAGCCATGGGAATAAACTTTACAATGAGGGTGGTGGAATTTTCCCCCAAAAATGTCCATAGTTATTGCTGGACTTTACAGTTACAGGCACAGGTAAAAAATTTTACCATTGGACTCTCAACCTCTTCTCCCTTCCAAAGACATTAAATAAATAAGAGATAAGAATCGACATACCACTGCTCCACCACTTCTTGCCATTGATGACATATTCATCACCTTCCCTAGTGAAGGTGCACTCCATGTTAGTAGCATCACTGGAAGCTACATCGGGTTCTGAGAGAAGACATAAACAAATAATGACAATAGAAACATTGTTAAACATGATTGGTGTAGAGTCGCATGTACGCATGACTTAAAGTAGCACTTCAATTCTCAGTGCATCCTAACTATACACAGCCCCGTTGCCGAAGGCGATGGGGCTGTACTTCCACCACCCGCATTTACAGTGAAACAACCAGCTATCCGGTGATATACTGGTCAATATGATGAATCTAATGTTAAAATGTAATTCAACCGCATGTATGATATTTCGCAATACGGCCGTTATGAAACTGAATTATATAAGAGCTTTTTGACTTACCAAAAAGAATTTTCTGTTGGCCTTGTCTCTTCTCATAGTGTTGGAGCCATCGCTGGCATTTTTCTATGACGTGATTTTACTGTGCAAAGACCTAATTGAACAGCGCACGCACAGAGAAATGTACGTGGATGGACTCAATTTTCCTGTATTTTTCTTCATTATTAGTTGATTACTTCATGTGAAACATTTGCAGATGTCACCAATTCGAGGAAAAACTTCAAAGAATTGATTCAATGTGAGTATGAATTCAAATAAGGTATTTTTTACCATGAAATTTGTGGTAATGTATAGATATTTTCAAACCTTCACCAAATATGTCTACCTCATTGACAGCTATTCTCATTGCGTACCTCTGACTAAACAGGTGGTGAATGGAAATTAGGGCCAACATTTTCAAAGTTTCAAGAAATAATAAGGAACTCCACTTTTTAATGTGCATATATTTAATGTATCTGAGAAAAAAGAAATTGTCACATGTTGAATGGACATGTATATACATTAGGTTCTTACTCAAGGTATAGAATATATTTCAATGTGGGGATTTACCGGTCATACAGTAGCAGGATCTGATGCGACCCTCTAGTAAAGGGCGTAGCCACTTCTCCTTCTGTTCTGGGGTACCGTAAAGGTGCAATACCTCCATGTTACCGGTATCTGCAGGTATGGATGAGAGATCAAGGATAAGGAAGGACATTCAAATGATGCAAACATGGTAAATGTAAGAGAAAATCCTTTCAGGCTTGATGCTTGTATGGTGAGAAAGAATGAAATTAGAATTATTATTGGTTAAACCATGTGTGGGGAGTCCTGAAAAGGACTGAAGCACATCTTTCTTGAAGATTTTAAGTTCTGAATTCTGATGATGACTCCTACATTTCTTTTCATGACTTTAAATCTTCAACAACAAAAAATGACTCTTCATATGGATTTACCAATGAAAACTCCCATTTTATGGTACATGTACAAGCACATACTCAGATTAGTCATTTGTAGTGGTCATTTGGCGTAACGGTGAGCTATTTGTTTTACAAGCATACAATGTACATAACTACTTTGAAAGACAATACAAGCATATTAGCATCATTTTCAATGTCAAATTCATCCAACTGAAATATATAATTTCATCATAGGTAAAAAAAGAAAAAAAATAGAAACTGTTCCTATATGCAATTTGATATCATTATCAAATCAAATGCTCATGAAAACTGGAGAGTAGGCTATAACACATAAATATTTGCATAAAAATGTTTCTATCACCATTCCCCTGTGCACAAAGTAGTCCTTACAAGATAAAACCAGTTTCAACTGGTTTATGGCACTCATACCTGGAGCAGCACAGTTAAATGGTTCTGATCCTAGTGGAGAGCGACCCATCTCTTCTGCCATGTAAGCATACTCCAACTGGGTCAAACCGGATTCGGATGGTAAAAACAGGTTCCACAGTCCCGCTGCTTTAGCCTTGTCCTACATCAGAAATGATTGATATTGTTCATAATTAAAGTTAATGGTAGTGTCATCGTATTGCAGGCAAAAATATTACATTTCTAGTTTTTGAGAGGATATAGTAGTATATCAATGACTATATCTTCCCACAACATGATTAAACTCAAATGCGTATGTTTGTCATTATATTGCAATTATCAAAATTCATTCCTATATTGCTGTGTGTGGTTCGTGCTGCACGCGCTGTAATATCAACGATGTTGATGGAGAGCTGGTCAAGATTGGTAGGCAGATTTTCGTTTCATAATACTGATCTAGGCAACCTATGACAGTAAGATTGAATAGACAGTATAGGTTGATCATATTCTAAAGTTATGCCAAGTTGCATTAATTTTCGCAATTTGTGAAAAAGGATGACAGTACCTTTAAAGATTTGAAGAATTAATGGAAGTGCTAGAATAATGCTCCTTTGGGTACAAAAAAAGGTGGAATAGCCAATTTCAAAGCATCTCAAATATTACAAATCTAGCACCTCGACCAAGTTTTTGCTGTTGGTAAGCCAGTTTGAGGTACTGTATATGTTACATTGTAGGAGCTTTTTAAAATACATGATTGTGTAAATCAGGATCTAACATTTTGGTTACGCACTAAATTTATTTTAAAAAAGAATTTCAAAACTTATGCCTCTTGAATTCCCTATGAATTGTGTCACTTGATTACCCTAAGCTGCCTAAGTGGCTTTTATCAAAATAAGAATGTAAAAACATGTCATACACCACGGCATAAGGTAAGATACACTGTTCAATTAACAATGCACACCTAGATTATTTACAATATTGTTGGATAGATGAATTTTATTGAATAATTATCTCTGATTGGCGAGGCTTGGACTCTTTGCCAAATGCTCACCTTCAGTTTCTCCATGACAGGTGGAATGGTCCATGGATCCTTAGCAGTCCTCACATGGTGCTCATACAACTACACAAAATATAATTGGGAGGAAAAATGGGGAATTTTACAATCAATTTATTCTCTGAATGTCACCTCTTACAAAACATATCCTAAATCAAAGTAAAATTAAACTAAACAACACTACTAGTTTAACTTATAAACTCTACAAAACATCTTCCCTGCATAACCTTCAACTCTTTTAAAGGGGAAGTTCACCCTGGAATTTTATTGGTCTTACAAAATGCAGAAAAATAAAAGAAAAATATGAGTGAAGGTTTGGGGAAAATCGACCAAAATATGATGAAGTTATGAATATTCAAAGTTTTTATTCTGTGACGTCACATGCGAGCAGATCTCCTATGTGTTATGTAGTGTAAATTCCATAAAATGTCATTTTTTTCAGAAGAAAATAATTATGTCACCTGTGCGGTCGATATAGCATCAAACATATGTTCATATACATGACTATATCAAATTGACCCATTCCTTTATCAAGAACCATGCCAAAAAGACAAATTTATGGAATTTACATACACAACCAATGGGAGAGCTGCTCGCACGTGACGTCACAGAATCAAAACTTTACATATTCATAACTTCGCTATTTTTTGGTCGATTTTCTTCAAACTTTCACTAATATTTTTCTATTATTTTTCTTCATTTTTTAAGACCAATAAAATTCCAGGGTGAACTTCCCTTTTAAGCATTTTTTTTATTTATCTGTTATTTATACTTAAACAGGATAACAAGATCAGATTTAACAATGTACAGAGTTATTTTACACTTGGTCCTGGAAATCTTTACTCCTCAACAAACTCGACAACACATCTTACCTGTACAACTTACAAACTCTACAAAACATATTTGCTGCACAACAAACAAACTCTACGAAACATCTTCCCTGCGCAACCCACAAACTCTATGAAACATCTTCCCTGCATAACCTACAACACATCTTTCCTCAACAACCTACAAACTCAACAAAACATCTTCCCTGTATAACCTACAAACTCAACAACACATCTTCCCTGTACAACTTACAAACTCTACAAAACATATTTGCTGCACAACAAACAAACTCTACAAAACATCTTCCCTGCGCAACCCACAAACTCTATGAAACATCTTCCCTGGATAACCTACAACACATCTTCCCTGTATAACCTACAACTCTGTAAAACATCATCCTTGGACAACCTCCAAATTCTACAAAGCTTCTTCCCTGCATACATTGTACAAACTCTGTCAAAAATCATTCCTGCACAATCTATGAAACAGCTTCTGAGGAAAACCTACAAAACATCCTCCACCTGTGATACACCCTCAGAAGTGTACAGATTATCTCTGGACTCACCGCTTCTGCTGGCATGACCTCGTTCTTGATAAAGTCTCTGACCTTCTGCAGAAGATCTTTTCCTCTCTGTGACATTGGTTCCATGGTTAAGACTGGTGAGATATCTTCACTCAAAGAAGTCTTAGGCATCACAGGTCGCTTGGTAGATAAAACTGATCTAAAGGGATTAAAGAGGTAAAAACTTGATCAAAGATAGACACACTGAATATCACGCAGATACTTTTAATGATAAATATAATAAGGTTTTGTTTAGATTAGTAAGGAAATATTCATTTTCGGTTTCGGTGATGGAAATAAACTGCCACTTCCAAGTGCGATCTGGGGATCATACATTTAAATGGTGACCTGACAAGGGCAAGTTTACCATTTTATATGCCATTAACAATTAAATATTTTGACTAAATCAATTTGGCCATTCTACAAAAGATTCTCAAATCGATAAGATCTAACAGTCTATACAAGTACATGTACAGGCTGACAAAAAAAAAAAGTGCATACAAACTAACCCTTTAGCTATATACAGACTAGCATCAGAGAGTAGCCTTGCTGCAGATCCTCTGGTTTCCGCCATTTCAGAGCTTGCATTGCCTAGCTTAGACCTGGCATACACCCCCTAGTAGTAGTACAACAATAAAAAAAAATAAAAACCATATCAATGAATGAAATGTAAACTAACCCTTTAGCTATTTGAAGGCCAGCGTCAGAGAGGAGAGATGCTACGACCCCTAGAGCTGCTGCGGACTCTGAGCTGGCGTTACCAAGCTTAGATCTGGCATAAACACCCTGGGATTGAAAGAAAGATAATAATGTAGGCGGTGCTGCATTAACTCGAGCTTGAAAAATAGCACACTATTTGTAATCCGATCACTTAAACCAATCAGAGAATATCCAGCTTTTTGTCTCAAATACAAAAAATCGCGCCAGATTGGGCGAAATGTCGGCCTAAGTCAGCTTGGCGCGTATTTTCAAATTTGAGCTAGTTTTGCGGTTTTGCCTTGAAACTAGCCTTGCCCGGTTCCATCAAGCACGTATCAGGCTTGTGAAAGCCTGAGGTTAGGTCATAATACCTTTAATCTCGAGATTCACTAGGGTTTGTGCAACTTCGCGCTAGACTGATTTGGGGTTTTGTCTCCTTATACATCTTGCAGCTCGCTATTAGACTAGCTCTAGCTCATGCAGCACCGTCTTATGTAAACAGTGTCAGGCTAGGGAGGGGGTCAAAGTCCATGTGTACTGGAGAGGTGCGTTCACATATTCTTCTTTGTACTTAAATGTAGTTGAAATTGATGTTGATACTCTGTCATACTAATAAAAGTAGCAGAACAATTTACGTGGACCAGTGCAAGGCAAATTTGGATGCCCACATATCACATTGGTTGAAGAACTTGGAGTGGCTAAGCATTTATTATATTTATTTCTAAGTGACATTGTAGAGCAATTGTAACTGCAAGGAAAAGGTGCTATACAAAATACTCAGTGGATTGGGTGGGAAACAATAGTAAAAATTTGTTTGAAATTGAAATCTTTATACAAAAATAAATGCAAATCATTAGAATAACACTAAAAAGTGCAAGTCGCCTGGAACATCATACAGCTCTTCATAAATTGCAGCAAACATTGCGTTGTTTGTTACATGTACATCAGGGTAAAACTAAAAAATGTAAACAGATACCTCAAAACTAACACACAAGTTTGTGATCAATGTGATTCAAGTTTGTTCATTGAAGTTAACCCACGCATCAATCAAATTTTGATTACGCACTGCCCACATGTACACTCAAATAAACACTAATGTTTAGTGTAGGTCTTTACTCTGGCTGTGTTTTTACAGATCCTCAATATATGTGAAAGGTCATGTAAAAGGTGTTCAGACTTGCACAGTGACTAATGAATACGTACTCACCCTTCTTGGATGTTCATATGTGTGTTAAACGTCATTATCAAAGGTGAATAAACTTTCATGTAGATTTTTTAAATTGTAAATTATGAACTGATCATTTTCAAATACCGGGTAGAAGTGGCAACAGAACAGTTTGATCAGGAATTAAGTCAATTTTGCCACTTAAATTAATACAGGGCTCAACTCCTCATCAAATCTCTGAATCAGCCTACAAACGGACATGGAGCGGACCCTGGTTCGAAACCCAGTCATGTCTCTTGGATGGTGACGTTAAAGGTCGGTCCCAGACGTAAATAGTCATATCTGATTTATACACGTCTGTCAAAACTCCTCCTCCTTCTCCCACCCCAACCCCCCCCCCCCCCAAAAAAAATAATAAATAAATAAATAAATTAAAAAAATCAATAAAAATCAATCAATAAAAAAAAAAATTTAAAAATACAAAAATTAATCATAGGGCCCAGGGATACATTGCCATCAGGACCCATAGCCCAAGTGAAAAAAAAAGTTGAGCACTGTGCCCGATATACATAGTTCATGGAACATTGCATAACATACATGTATGTAAAGTTTATAGAACCCTGAATAAATTATATATTCCAAAAAGTGACTTTAATCTAAATATATTTTGGGTTCCACTCACTTCACAAATAGAGGCAGCCCTGAAGTAAGCCAGTGCCAAATAGAATTGCCAATCTTGAATAGGGAATGGCACCCCTGTGTGAGCGCAGTAGACCTTCATATAATCCTCCTTTTTTGGTATCCCTTGAACGGAACTCAAATGAGTGTCTCCCCCACCGGCTGCAAATGATAAGGGGTGAGAATAAAAATCATAAGTCTAATAGCGATATGGATTTAAATGCACTCTGTACAAAGTGCAAATGTCTCTTAATGCAAAAACAAATGGAATATTAAGCTGGTTAATATCTAATATGTTTGACAAATGATGGAGCTTTTGAAATTCTGAAAAACTGTTTAATTTCAGTGTTCTTTTCTTTGATTTCTCTTTTCTGAAAAACTTTGAAGTTCTAGTTGTATATTTAAAGACATTCATTCCAACAGAAAAGTTGATTGAGAAAAAAATGCCAAAGATATTGACATGAAAATAGCAAGCTGAAGCAAGACACAGGAAGGTGAATGGATGATATTAAATGCTCCCTATTGACAATTAGCCTCAAGGGCGAAGTCGCGCCAATCTTGAGCATGGCACAATGCATTCTAGAATAGTTTATGTCCCCGAAACACTTCCTGTTAGAGCATTTGATACTCGATTCCCATACAGTGAGATATCATAAAATATCTTGCTACAAAACAATTTTGTTCCCTAATTGCCACCTACATGTATTCTATTCTTCTAACTTAAAGGGATGCAGTAACATTGAATGATATTCAAATCACATTTATTCGATTTAGCTTATTTTGCCAACATAATTATAAACACTTAGGTCAGTCAAGTATCTCTTCAAAATTGCAAGCTAATTGCTTGCTTTACCTTTGAGATATCAATGATTTCATACTCAAAATTTATAAACCAACACCGGATGGTTTACAAAACCATGTGCTTTTCCACACACCCATTTCCTGTTGTAAAGTTCCCCGTCTCTAGCGGCCTGGTGGGCTATCAGCAGAGGGTACTGGTATTCGACTATATGCTTGGCATTGTTTGTTACACTGTTTTAAGGTAGTAAATGATTTTCATTTGATCTGTGACTTTCAGTAGTTTGTTTTTACTGTTGGAACAATATAATTTTATTAATCTTGATATAATTGCTCTCGTTTTTGAAAGCTACTAAATCCCTTTAAAACTGCCCCATAAAGTGCATAATGGGTTGTCACTGTGAAGTTGCTATGTGTTTGTTTGATGAGAAGAAAGTGGGAAAATACAATTACGTGATGAGAACTATGTCATGGGTTAAGTTCCCATACATGCTAATTCTTGCGTTGTGTCGTGCTTCAAAAAGGCTTGCAGAAATGAGCGCAAGTTGACAGGGTGTTGCTCGGGGACAGAAGTAGACAGGAGTAAGTTACATCAGGGAAAATTTTGGCAAGTTAAAGGAAACCAATACCCAAGGAAACAGGGGACTCACAGTGAAAGAGCATAATGAGAGGAGCAATTAAAAATAGTTTCATCAAAATCGGTTGTAAAATAAGAAAGTTATGGAAGTTTGAAAAGTTTCACTGTACCTTCTATGAGGATCCTCAAATTGGCAACATCAAAGTGGTCGATTTATGGACAACTCTCCATTTGTTTTGAACACAAATTTTCAGATTTCCCCCATTTTCTTTCAAAATACATCTTACCTCCTTCTGAGCTCGACATATGTTGTGTGAAATATATTTTCCCATGACATAATTTGAGCTCAGAGGTAAATAAGACATATTTTGAAAGAAAACGGGGAAAATCTGAAAATTTGTGTACAAAACAAATGGTGAGTTGTCAATAAAATCGGCTATTTTGCAGCCGATGTTGCCAATTTGAGAATCCCCATAGAAGGTACAGCAAGACTTTTCAAACTTCCATAACTCTCTTATTTTATAACCGATTTTGATGAAACATCTTTTAAATGGCTCCTCTCATTGTGCTCTTTCATAAACAAAAGTGATATTTCCATAGGTATTGGTCCCCTTTGACCATGAATTCATGTCAATACAATATCTTATGTACATGTAGACCTGCTCTCAGTAGCTTGCACTTTAACCCTAGTTTGCTCAATCTTGAGATTCTAGCCTAGCTATCAGCCCTCCTCAAGAACAAAACTTTGGATTCAAGAAGCGCAGTTTCCAACTGCCCAACTTTAATGATGCTCACTGCTAATTTCATCGAACAAAACTATTGTGGAGCTAAAGCCATTAGCATCCTTGGTGTGTTTGCTCTATGAGTTTCCACTGTTTATTGCCATCACATTACAAACAATCAGGCTAAGTTGTCAGATCAGGGAGGCATTTCATCAAAGGACTTATCGGACATTTTACCCGACAAATTTGCTCTCAGCCAATCAGATGCAAGCATTTCAGTAGCTTATAACAGACTGTCGGATAAAACGTCCGACAAGTCCTTTCATGAAACCCCCCAGAATTAGCAGGCTAATTTGAAAACCTGGGCTGCATGGTGCAGACTGGCTCAATAAGAAATGCTCTTTGCATCTTTACATACCTAGTGGATTGCCCATTCCGCCCTCCATGTCTTCTGGCCAGTAATATGCAGCACAGTTATAAGCCAGGTCAGTCAAGGGGTCACCGAGGGTGGACAACTCCCAGTCAAGCACCGCTATTACAACAGGCTATAAGATCAAGGTAAAGAATAAATACATAATAATAATAATATGGCCTAATTTATCACAGATATTCTATTCTGCGGTGCACAAGGAAAAAAAAAGTAAAACAAAAGAGTTCAAGTGTGTTAGTTTTTTTCATAAAATGGGTGCTGAAGGTGAATAGCCCTATCCAAAAAACAATCTTCTTGGAATAGGAAGAAATTTTTTTGTGAAGATCCAAGTACAAGATGGTGTGTTATTTATGAGATGTTGCAGCTAGCTTATTCTGTCACATTATATTTAAAAGTTTCCATGTCTACAGGAGGATCTTGAATAAAAGTTTTACTTACCCAATATTTAGATTACAATCATACTTGTTGATGATGGTACAGTAAAAAAAAACAAAAAACTTTAAGGGCCATTTTGTCTCTTGGAATGCTTTGTAAAAACAGTGATAATCTAAAGGCCAATTTAACAACACCAAAACAGCAATATGAGTTAAGATTCAACTATGGAAAAGATTAATATTGATATGTTTTTAAAACTTGAAGCTACAATATGGATCGATTAGTTACCACAGTTGGATGAAAGATCATATTCTCAAGTCTGTAGTCTCCATGTACAATGCTGGTCCTTTCTGCGTTCTTGGGAACATTCTTAGGCAGCCATTCAAATAGCTCAGTCGCAGATGGAACTTCTGGCAAAGAGGCTATTTTCATTGCTCCCTGGAACTGCTTCGTCCATGTGTTTACCTGAAAGGGATGATAACTATACCTTGAAACTGCTGTATCAAGACCACGCAGGTTGCTGTAATTCAGGGGCAGATCTAGTCCAATTAGTCACAATACTTTGGAGGAGGAACTCCGTTGTGAACAAACAACAAGTCCTGAATGTATTGTGTCTAATCAAACTAGATCAGCCACTGCTGTAATTAGGAGGCCTTCATGAGCAGGTTGATTTAGGAGGCTATTCAAATACATTGTAGCTCAGTTGCACAAGGAACTTTTGGCAAAGAGGCTATCTCCCTTGAACTGCCTTGTACATGTGTTCACCAGAAAGATATGATGATAACACCACAAAACCTCACAGGGATAACAAGAAAAACTGTTATTGCATCTATAGATACAGGTAGATGTTCTTTATAAACAAGTCAATTTAGGAGGCCATTCAAGTACATTTGTAGCTCACTTGCAGACAGAAATTCTAGTAAAGAAGCTACCTTCACAACACCCTAAAACTGCTTTTTCCATGTGTTCTAAAAATAAAAATAATAAAGAGAATCAATTCTAAATAATGCTCTTTATCTTCTAGGCAGGTCGTCGGCTTTAGTTACACACTAATTCAACACATGTATATTTAAATGAGAAACACTGTCCAATTGAGTAAAGAGAATTGCCATTTCAGACAGTAAAATTTGGAGCTTGGAGCTTTTACAATGATAACAGAACATACATTGTTCATTGTAGGATACTGACCTGCCTCCTGCAGAAACCACCCTCCTTCCCGTAACCATGGAGACCAAGCTTCTTAAAGTCCAAACTATGAAGATGAGCCATGGTGTTGACCATGGCAAAGTAGATATCCTTCCTCTCAGCAGGGGAGAGCTCAGGCAAGGCTATATCACGGAAGATACGCCCCTAACATGATGGAGAGAAAAAAGTTGATTTAAAAATATTTGTTGTGCAAGGTAAAGATCAACAGTCAAATAAATCCTGGCTCAAAAATCTAATATAGCAGCCTTCTACAGTGTCAATGTAGTTTTACATGTCATAGATGGAGTAGTCTGTAGGTCCCCCTGTTCCTTTTATTTTCATAAATATACATTATCATATTGTGAGAATTTATTTTTAATATTCATATCAATGATACTGTTTGGCTCTAATCCTGAATTCTAATCTCTACTACATGCATGTACTCCCAACTGGATAAAAAAAAATTTCATGCTACAGCTTACATCTCTGTCAGAGTAATCCTTACAATTTCAGAAACAGGTGCGATGCATTGTTATTGCTAGGTTGCGTAGTTTTTAATAGTTAATAGAAACCCAGAGTGAAGCCAAAGGGGTCCCTTTGTTTGGATTCACTGAATTTCAATAGACTGATAGGTTTTAGAAAGTGAGCTGGGGCAAGGCACAGAAAGCTTGCGCGGCCATTTTAGTTGCAATGATTTGTGCTGCAAGGTACATGTAGGTTGGTGGTAGAAGAGAGCCACGCCAGCAACTTGAAATTGTCAGCCTGCCGTTTCTAATGTAGCAGAATTCATATCAGACTGTAAGTGTTATTTTGGTTGTTTTCTTAATTATGACAAGCTTATATTAAATGTCTGGATTTTGTTTTGGAACACAAATCTTGTTCGATAAAATTGATATAAGAGCTACAGCTATGAAACAGTATTTAATGTATAACATTGTTCCCATTTTTTTTGGGGGGGAGGAGTTGTTTTCTTGTGTGATAAATCACTTTTATAAACATGCATACAGGAATTCTTTATAATTGATAAACTGTATTCCATATCATGTAAAGGACATACTTGATCAGGATTTCATGGCTTGTTTTTATAGACGAATGTTTGTACGATTTCTTTGTTTAGTCATTCATTATAATAATGTGACAGATATTGAGAAGATTAATGAATTTTATTAGTCTTAACCACAAACTTTGTGATTAAGATTTGAAACTTTATTCATTGATATTTTGTGTAATTATCAGTACCTAATATTGATAGTAGATGATTGATAATTATTGTCGTACTTTGTGATTAATTGCCAAACATTGATCAATCATTATCATGTGGATTTTAAATATCTTTGATATGTTCTGGGATAAAATAATTGGGCAACTATTTGGGTAATTATTCTTATCTTAGATGGCAGATTCCATGGATTCCATGGATACGGATTCCAGGGATAGAGATACCGTGGGTACAGATTGCTGATGCAAATTCAATGGTAGTCTATAGGAGGTGTCTGCCGATGTCATGGTAGATCACCTTGGATCGAGTTATTGCGTTTCATCAATTGGACGACTTCAAGGTCCTTCTGGGAAGGCCGTCAATACCCTCATCGATTATATGGTGCCGTCGCATCAGAGGTCGACCACGACTTAGTATTCGGCAACGTCTTCGAAGAACAGCTTCGTCTTCAAGCAGTTCAACTAGACTACGCCGAACAACGATAATTCAACAAAGCGATAAGTCTCGCGAACTTTTATTTTCAATAAATATTTACAGCCGATTTAAAAGACTCTTAAAAGTATTTGGGAGAAATAAATGTGCACAAATAGGCTAGTTTATTTTGTTTTACATGTTCTCAAATTCATGCTGGTATCACTTCATATTGATATTATACGCTTATTGATACGCTTACTTAATATATCCAATGGTTAGACGATATTGATTAAACTTGTTAAATTTAAACTATTTTGTTTTCCAGCTTCTTTAATTGTTGTTTTGCGAGTTGGTCAAGCTACCTGATAGATTAACTTGTCAAAGATCCTCTGGATTTATCAAGCTGTGACAATCTCTTTGACACATATATGAAGGAGCTTGATGCCCAGATTCCCAGACAGCAAATTTTCCAGTTACAATTGCTCTATTGTTAATCGATACACAGGTGTGATATTCACTCTTGAAAAAAATAGACATATTCACTCTTGAAAAAAAATAGACATACTTTAGCGAGAGAACGAAGCAACCGAGGCGGGAAGGGTGTGGGAGGGGGGGGGTGTCCCCATACATGGTATGGACTTTTTGCATTTTGGGACTTTAAATTGTGCAAGTTTGTGCATACCTGGAGGAAAAAAAAAAAAAAATACCGATAATTAAATACTGATAATACCGATAATTAAATGATAAACTTCCCTCTGGACTTTAGACTATACCCTAGACTACCCTGAACATAATCCTAAACCTAACATAAATCCATATTGACCCTAAGCCTACATCTTAGAAGAAATAAAGGCAGTAGCAACTGTCATCAGAGTGAATGTCAAGTCACCAGATGCCAAATAATCATGGGCCCCAAATTTCTACTCCAGATTTCAAACAAACAGGGACCTATACATGTATACATGTATTATTGATATTTCTGGCCATTATGATGTTGAAGCGTGAATCCCGCCTACATGTATGCATCCCATAAATAGTTGTGTACGGTGCTTTCTCCATTCAAAAGGTGTCAGTTTCCCGCAGGATCCTGTTCCACCCCGGGAAACATCCGGCTTTCAGCTTTCAACATGTTTAAGCCGAATTAAAATTTCAGGATTCTATTCAAAAGCCGATAAAACCGCATTTGGAATAAAGGATGCGGGAATCTAACACCATCTGGATGGAGAAGGCACCCAACTCTACTCACCCTGACATGTTCCATGACATAGAATTCAGAACCAATAACTGAAACATCTTCACAATGAGCTAGAGGCTTAGGTACAGGGAACCCAGCACTGAATAGAGCTTTCTGAATCCGATATTCTCGACCAACCTGTAATCAAAGGCAGCAATGATTAACACATAGTTCGATTCTATTACACAGAACAACATTTTATCAAAAGTCACAAAATTAATTTCTTGCAGAGAAAGACTCTCGGACTACATACTATTATGAACATGCATAAGTATAACTGATTTTGTATAACTCGTGTAACCGAAAAAGTTATTTATTTACCCATAAGAGCTAGCAACACAATACAGAAGCAGATACATTCTGTACTACGCATATTGTTTAATGAAATTATCCTTCTCATAGGTTTTAATGCAAATAACTATTTACACCACATTTGTTTTAGTGCATCTTGATTTATTAATGTTCATTTATAGAATTAAATTTTAGTATACAGCGACATCTTGCATTTAGTCTAAGGCAATACTGACGACAAGAAGGGAACACAATTTTTTGTTTTATTTTACTTTTTGTTTCACCCATTCTGAATCAAATAAGTGATGATTTTACAGTAGAAATTTGAACAGTGAAAAACTAAACAAGCCATTTAGCTTCTGTATTACATTTTATACTCAGAGTGAGTTCTTGTAAAAACTGGCAAAAGACAATAATAAATAAACAAACAACAGGGTAGTCTCCGCAAAGTTTTTTTGTTTTGGGGTTTGTTTCGTTTGATTTTTTTTATGTACCTACCTGATGAGCTCCTCTGAGCAGTTGCCCAGGTGGTTTCTTCCTCATCACTAACTCTCTCTCATCTTTCTTGAGATAAAAGGTAGGATTAGACTGACCAGACCTGAGAATAAGAGAGGATTAATCACATACACTTTAATCTACATGTACTTGCCTTAATATGATCTTTTTTATAAGCTCATATTAAACTACATGTAGTTCGAGACTGTACCATAATTTAAGTCCTAATAGGCAGGTTAAAATTAAAAATGTTAATTAGGACTATAGATACTAGACCGAGGCTGCTCTGTGTTCATCGCGTATCTCTCTGAAGACAGAGAGCTTCCATTGCGTGAGCTGTTCAAAATGCAGTGCTGTATTCTCTGTTAAATTTCCCCAAATTTCATGGGAAAAACTTACAGAAATCCCCCAAACCCAACTTCAACAAGACAGTTGGGCATCAAAGAGGACAATTTCTAGAGAAAATCTACTTGCAGATGCAGTAAGTAGAATAACTTTCATCTTATAGATCTATAATATGATCACGGAAAAACACACTCGGCTATGTACACTGCATTTTTAACAGCACGTGCAACGGAAGCTCTCTGTCCTCAGAGGGCCTAGGGATTACGATGAGGACAGAGCAGCCTCGGTCTATACATGTATAGATACATGTATCTTTAAATACCTACTCTCTAACTTCCAGGATACAACATTCCATTTTAGGTTCAACCATTAGCAACACCTTATAAACCAACCTTTAATTATACAGTCAATGTCACACATCAGAAAATTAAAACAGAATACAAGTCACCAACATCTCAGATTAATGCACAATCTGTCAGGACATGTATTAAAATTGTTTTAAGGTACTAACGATTTAAAAATATACCTTTCCATATGAACCCATTTTCCCCGACGTCGATTTTGATGATTAAATAGACAGATAGTATGAAGTAGGAGCGATATTACTTTTTCCGATCGCTCAATCTCTCTATCCATTTTTTTTATTTTTTATTTTATTTTATTTTATTTTATTTTATTTCTTTTTTTTTTTTTTTTTTTTTTTTTTGGGGGGGGGGGGGGGTTTGATACGAGCGCAATTTCAAGGCTTTATAGGAGCTCAATCGCTCGTTGCTCCTGTGTATTTTTTCCCTCTCTATTATGGTGTGACATCTTCGGGTAAGACCCCGTTATGTACATCCCGGGCCATGACTGTTCCGGCTAAACACCTGGCAAGCAGGGCAACAAGTTTTTGTACATGTAACAGTTACATGCCCGGCTATGTCCCGCATATGTTGAAATTTTTACTCCACAAATATGCACGACGCTCGAATGATCACGTTAGCATATGAAATACACTACCATTGTGCCTTCCAATGAACATAGTTATGATAAAATTTAGACTCGTCATTTATTTTTTTGGTAAGTCCTCATTTTTTCATACGTTTTCAACTGTCTGGCAGAGTCCGACAGTGGATTCGTTGAAGTTCCTACTTATATTTCTCTTCTTTATTCTAAAAGGTATTGAAAGAGTGGCTTTCCGTCGCACGTTTTGTGAAGTCGAGTATTGCAGTTTTTCTTGCGAAATGGGTCCACTTTGATTATGATCGACAGCGCGCATGATAAAAGCGGTCTTTCAGGAACAGCTGAATCGAGTTGTTCAGTCACGGTCAACGCACTTCAGTCATCGCAACCAGGAGGTGGAGCTTCACGCGATAGCTAATCAGAGCGCCCAACAATCAAAATGCATTGTCCTCTAACAGTTAGCTCTGTACGAACGAACTTGTAACTTGGACATTTCGATGTGTATTGATATGTCCCGGTATGTCCCCCGCCATCTCCCGTAACCCCCAGGGCTGGGGATATAAATGATAAGTGCATAATATCATATGATAAAGAGGCTACTTAAGTTAAAAATTGGAATGATGTTACTGTTAGCCAGCCAGAACATCTGTTCAAGCAGCTAGGAGCTACTCCACCAGCGGACTTTGAACTTCCAACCCCGGCCCGGGGAAGCACTGGCGTATGACATTGTCAGCTCTCGCTACAAAGCCGACGAAGCCCAGATGAGTGCGTGACTCGTCCTCTGTTCTTACCTATATTGAAGGATTTTGAGCTCTGAAGATCCTTGTGGGAAGTTTCCGACATTCTCCTTCAAATACCGATGCAGAAGATTCTCATCAAATCTGTGCTGCTGTCGAATTTTACCAGCATCCGTTGCCATTTTTGTTAAGGGTTGTTTTCAGCAAATAAAAGTGGGCGGTGATCAATCAATTGTGAAAAAGCCAGCCGACCGACCGGGGGAAAAAATTGGGAATATCGGTAATGGTATCCTCAAAACTGCAGATCCGAAAAGCAAATTGTCTCATAATAATTTAAATCTTAGTTGCTTTTTATATAGCTCCTAAATTATACAGTTTTATCTCTACATACTTAACGATATCATTATAATAAGTCTTTCTAACGTCTTTTCGCGTTAAATAAAAAAAACATATTTCAATCTCAGTGCTGCGGTCACTTTTAGCATCATGGCAGCCATTACATGTTTATATATCACTTCTAGCAATAATATTCATAAAGCTGGATGATATTCAGTCAGACTCGTTTTCCCCCCTGGTTCCTTTTTTTTTCTTTCATCATTGTCGGCAATGGCAAATCTCTATCATCGAGTAGGCCTATCAAGAGCTACTTTTGATATCATCGAATTTGTGAAAACTTTGAATTACAGTTACAATCTCTTAGCAGAGAAAATAAAGATGTCTATATTATTGGCGATTTCAACCTTAATTTGCTAAATTATGATTCTGATGCTAAGGTGAAAGATTTTGTTGACTTGATGAATTCTTTTGGTCTATTTTCCCTTATCTCAAAGCCCACTCGAATCTCACATAATACAGCCACTCTTATAGACAATATATTTACGAAATGTATTCATAATTATTTTGATGCTGGTGTATTATGTTCAGATATATCAGACCATTTGCCAATTTTTTGTGTTAATAAGGGTGATTTTGTCGATAGATCAAACAACCAAGCCACATTTAAGCGATTCTTTTCACTGATTTGTATGACTATAAGTTTCCCTCTTGTCAAAGTGATGAATAAGAAGAAATGCAAGAAACCTTGGATCACTCCTGGGCTATTGAATTCAATCAATCGCAAACATTATCTATATTCAAAATATGTCAAAACGGCAAACTGTAAAAATAAAAAGAAATATGTTGATTATAAAAATGTTCTCGTTAGAACGCTCCGTTCAGCAAAACAGACATTTTATGACGACCTATTTCAAAGTGTTAAGGGAGATATTATGAAAACTTGGTCACATATCAATGAGTTACTGGGTAGGGGTAAGAAGCATTTGATCCCCTCAGAGATGTTTCATGAGGGGTCATCTTTAGTGTCAAGTAAGCAAAAGGCTGAATGTTTTAACAAGTATTTCATTGGATAGCCTGCTAAAATAAGTAGGGAAATTCCAACAGTACCACAGTCTTTTCATGAATTTTTAAAGCCAAACACTGATAATCATGATAATACGTCTCTGTTTCTTAGACCAACTTCTGTCTTTGAAATCATTAATTTTGTTTCGTCACTTAAATCATCAAAGTCAAGTGGTTCAGATGATATTGCCCCTAGGGTTGTTAAAGAATGTATCCATTATTTTGTTGAACCATTATGTGTTATTTTTAATAACTCGTTGTCACATGGGATAGTCCCATCAAAATTAAAGGTTGCTAAGGTTGTTCCTGTTTTTAAAAAAGATGACAAGACAAATATCGCTAATTATAGGCCTATAGCTCTTTTGCCAATATTTTCTAAGATCTTAGAAAAAAAATAGTTTACAAGCGGTTAAATGAGTTTTTATTGAGAAAAGACATTTTGATTCCTCAGCAGTTTGGCTTCCGAAAACACTTCTCTACTAGCATGGGTGTATTCAACTTACTAAATACTATTTTAAAATCTTTTGATGATGGTACTTTTTGCCTTGGGATTTTCCTTGATTTATCTAAAGGACCATTCTTGGTCACGTGTGTGACCGAAATTATGCAAAATCTTGACTTTAATTGGCTATAACTCTAACAATTTAAAAAATATACTGATTTAATGTTTATATCATGCTAATATATTTTGTTGGCTATCATTTGTAAATATTTTTTTTATATTTACAATATTCATGTTCAAGGTCAGAGGTCAAAAGAAGTGGGTCACGTGTGTGACTTCAGAGAACGGCATGATTTTGAAAGTTCAATTTCATTTTGAAATTCCTGTGAGTTTTAAAATGATGAAATGTTCTTATTGCTGTGAGATTATGCATTATGGACCTGTTAACCAAAAAATACCACTGGATAGGAGTCATCTCTGAAATTTTTTTTAAAATCTATTATTTTGTATCGTGATGTCGGGTCACGTGTGTGACATTTTAGTGGGTCACGTGTGTGACCTATGGCAAATTGTACAGAAAAATGAATATAATTATTATGTATTATGCAATAAATGTACATTTTGAGCAATTACTATATCCGCTGTGGTAATTTTTTTATGAACTCAACCTTAGTCAGTCAATGGGGGTGTTTTGGTAGCTGTCAAGACTGGGGGAGGGGCGAGTAGGGAGGGGGGCCATGATGCCCCCTATAAGATCTTGGCTGTTGATCGCGCGAGCGCGCGGAAAATTTGCACGATGGTAGTGTGTGATGTAACTACAAGAAAGCACTGTTAATTTTCCCACAATAATGATAATTTATTTTATATTAATTAATTATGGTAATTTACGCATTGCATGAAGTCATAATTTTTGTTCTAATTGACAAACTACAGCTTCTGGAAAGCTAATTTTGTGTTTGCATAATCTTTATAGAACAATTGTACTTGGAAAAAAAATTGATATCGAACTGAATTCCTTGTGTATTTCATTGTTTTATGAATTTCTTATGTATTTCCTTGTTTTGTCGACCTTTTGTTTTGTTTGTTTGTTTGTTCTTTTTTTTTCGCAAAAATTATTGCAGAACCATTTTGGAGCATAATAATGCTAAAATAAATTAATTTCAGCCAATGAAAGTGAAAATAATCAGCATTTATGACCGCCCCCACCCAGCGGGTCACGTGTGTGACCAATTTGTTTGCTAATTAATAATCAAATTAAAACTTGTCATGGATTTGCGAAGCGACGGGAACTGACGAGCCAGTAGACATATTTGGTGAAGGTTTGAAAATATCTATACATGACCACAAATTTCGTGGTCAAAAATACCTTATTTGAATTCATACTCACATTGAATCAAATCTTTGAAGTTTTTCCTCGAATTGGTGACATCTGCGAATGTTTCACATGAAGTAATCGACTAATAATGAAGAACAATACAGGAAAATTGAGTCCATCCACGTATATTTCTCCGTGCGTGCGCTGTCTTCGCCACAGAGTTTAATACGTCTTCGCACAGTAAAATGACGTCATAGAGAATGGCAGCGATGGTACCAACACTACGAGAAGAGACAAGGCCAACGGAAAATTCATTTTGGTAAGTCAAAAAGCTCTTATTTAATTCAGTTTTACAACGGCCGTATCTTGAAATATCATACATGCCGTTGAACTACATTTTAACATTAGTTTCATCATATTAGCCAGTATAATCACCTGGTCGCTTATCATCGTTGGTTGTTTCACTGTAAATGGGGGTGGTGGAGCCCGTCGCCTTCGGCAACGGGGCTGTGTATAGTTAGGCATGACCATAGTTGGTCACACACGTGACCCGTGGGTCACGTGTGTGACCAATTTCAAAGTTAATTAATAACTAAATTAAAAGCTATCGCGGCTTCATATTTGGTGAGATGCAAGGCACATTATATCTAGTTTTGGAGAAAAAATTGTAATAATAATAGAACCATGGTTTTCGGGGGGCGTTAACTTTTCGTTTTTTGGGGTCACGTGTGTGACATTTGATGGCAATTAATTTCTTTAGTTAATTATCTTAAAACAATCAATTCAACACCATTATTTTTCATTTAAATTTAAAGGAATGAAGTTAAAAAAGGGTAGAATGAGAATAATCAAAGTAAGGAGACCAGCATATACAATCAAGTCAGGGTCAAACAAATGATATTTTACGTACCATTTTTCTATTCAAATTTTTTGCATGTTAATTTATGCAAATGAGCATGAAAAATTTGTAAAATTAAGATAAAAAATGCATTTCATGAAACTTCAGACAATGCTCTGTATGAATGTGCAGCTTAAAAACAAAAAGGACAAACTTTGTTTTTTCCAAAAAAGGTTCACTTTTCAAAGAATCGCCCTAAAGCGTTTGACACGATTGACCATGCCATCTTTCTTCGTAAACTTCAGCACTATGGAGTGCGTGGAGTAGCGTTGGCTTGGTTCCAGAGCTACTTACAAGATCGAACACAATATGTCGTGGTTAATGGTGTTAAATCGCAATCTGGTAATATTCACTATGGTGTGCCCCAGGGTTCGGTACTTGGGCCTTTATTATTCTTAATCTACATCAACGATATAATCAACTCATCAAATTTGTTTTTGTATTCTTTATTTGCAGATGACACTAGTTTACTATTGTCTCATAAAACATTGCTACTCTTATGTCACTAGCAAATGTAGAAATCAAAAAGTTACTAGCATGGTTCTCTTGTAATAAACTATTATTAAATGTTTAAAAAAAACTAAATGTATTATATTTCGATCGTGAGGCAAAATTATTCCGGACAATGTGGATATTCTTAATGTTGGGGGTCACAATGTTGCTCATAGTGAACATGTTCAATTTCTAGGAGTAATTATCGACGAGCATTTAACTTGGAAACCCCACTTAGATTCAGTGTCTACCAAGGTTTCTCGAGGTGTAGGCGTTATATGTAGATTAAGATGTATTTTACCTGAGCCTATTCTAAGAACTTTATACACTAGCATTGTACTTCCCTACCTGACTTACTGTAATGTTGCATGGGGCAATACCTTTAAGACATACATTGACAAACTAAAAGTTTTACAAAAGAAAATTTTAAGGCTTATCACCAATTCGACTTTCAGACACCCTAGTAAACACTTATTCCTGCAGTTACAGTTACTTCCGCTTGATGATTTAGTTTCATTTAATTGTTTGATTTTCATGTTTAAACTTTATGTTTGCCCCCAATCTTGCCAACTAAAAGATTTATTTCCCCTTAACTCTCAGATACATAATTATAATACACGTCAACTAAACCTTATCCACCGACCTCATGTAAGAACTAAAGTTTCATTGAGTTCTTTCATAACAACTTGTATCAAGGAATGGAACCAATTGCCTGCTGATATTAGGAACTGTACGACTCTTTATCGGTTTAGAGTGGAATGTAAAAAATACCTCTTTAACAATCTGAGTTAAATTAATGAGTTAAATTCTAAGTTGTTTCATACTACTAGTAGTTGACCAGCCTAGACGTGTGTGTGTTGTCTGTGTGTGTGTGTGTGTGTGTGTGTGTGTGTGTGTGTGTATGTATGAGTGTGTGTTTTTATGTGTGCATGATTTACTTACCTTGTTTAATATACATATCTGTAGTTTAGATCTTTGCATATTATGTATTTTTCCTTCATTATTTATATTTCTTTTAGTGTAGGGCCCCACTGACAAGCTTTGCTTCTCAGGGGTCCTAAAAAAAACCTTTCATATCATATTGTATTTTATGTATCACCTGATTATAACGTTTTGTACTCATATGTCTGGTTTTTGAATAAATTAAACTTGAACTTGAACTTGAACATGACATAACATTTCTACACGAGGCATGCATACAATAAATTTTATTATTATTATTATTGATAACCATGCAGCCTAGGTCATTTGGCAAGGTCAATTTACAATGGTAGGGACCACCCCTTCCCCTCAGGCGGTTAACCACCGGGGGGGGGGGGGGCTACCCATGCGTGTCCCCAGACCCTGAAAATGGACCCTACACGTCGTATAGCATACAATCAAATGTGCACCCTGACATCTGACCGGAAAAACATACAGTAAATTGTAAACATCTTGAAATTTGGACTCCAAACAGCAATATACACCACTATTCGACATCTGATTGGAAAAAACATACAGTAAATGGCGTAAACACCGTGAAATTTGCCAGGGAAATTTGGACTCCAAAACAGCAATTTCCGCTGAAAACACCCCTATTTCGATGAACATGGCAATTGAAATTTAAAAACGCCCCTATTATAAGGAAAGCGTCGACGCTGCCGGAAGGCTGAAAACAAACCCTCTTCGACGCTTTGAGTAACACGTCATGTCGTGAGTGACCCCCCCCCTCCCCCCCCCCCAATACTGCGTTCCAAATTTCTCCGGAAGTCCCCTTTACTCGTTTGTTTCGGCCAGTTTTATTTACCCTTTTTACATGATTTATATCTACTTGATCTAAGAGCACTTCGTCTATTCTCTGATTGTATAAACCATGAATGGGCTAAACACTTGGTATATACTAACAATTTGGTCTTATTTCCCCTTCGTATAAAACAAATTTGGTCTAATGACCACTTCGTCAAATTGTCAAATGCCTAATTGCATTTTCGTTTAAATTCCAAAATGAATATTTGGTCTTTTATGAGTTTGCTACAGGAATTGACCAAGTGGTGTTATTAGACGAAATGAACATTAGGCCAAATAGAAATTAGACAAAATGGAATTAGACCATGGGGAATGAGACGAAATGGGCATTAGTTGGTTTAAACAAATTGCGTTTTACCAATGATTTTACAGGACGTCAATAATTCCCGATGAACAAAATCATTCATATCAATATCCATGCATTTGAACTTAATTTATTTTGTTTCCCATATAATTTTGACATGCACCCTAAAATGAACAGTCTTTATTAAAGAAGATGTACATCATTACGTAAGTATAAGCCTACATAATAATAATATATTAGACAGTCATAGAAAGGCTGACGGCAAGGCAGCCGTCAATATAATAATGATAATATATATATCCTCCGTGATAATATTTAATCATTGACATGAAAAGATGGCTTTTGAAGCCTTTTTCCTTTCATTCATCTTTTTAATTCTCAATTTTTGAGGAGAGTGTTTAGATTAAGGGTGTGACCACGATTATTCTTTAATCAGAATTGATTGAACATGCAGATATTAAATCACTTAATTGTTTTTCCGTTTGTATAGGCCCTAACTGTATAAAAAAAAATGGGTTTACCACAAAAATATTGATAAAATATTGTTTGGACAAATTAAATATAGGCCTATAAACGAGATTTTATTCAACTCTTTTGTAATTCATCATTGCAAGAAATAAGAATAGGAAATAATGTGCGTAGCTTTGGTGGAATTTTTATTAAATAATATTATTTGGGAAACTTAATAATATGGCTTCCAAATATTATTGTAAAGCTAAAAATAATGATAAAGTGGCGTCCGATCTCTTGAAGAGCTGACAAACGGCGAAGGGGAGGACAGTATTCAGGCGCGGATCCAGGATTTTCCAGAGGGGGGGGGCTCAACTTTGAAAAAAAAAATCTTGCGAGCGGAGCGAGCAAACGAGCGCGAAGCGCGAGTTTAAAACATTCCACAATATATAGGCCTATATGGACCTAAAACAAGGAATTTAAACAATTTCATTTTTACTCCTATGAAAACAATAGTATTTACTAGCAAAAAAAAAAAAAAAATCGGAATAATTATTTTAAACAAAACTTTAGTGGTTTTGAATTATGTAGGGCGGGTATGGAGTTACACGGGTCGTTGTTACAGTCTTCAGTGTGCTAACATGGAACAAGAGAGGATGTGCTAACTGGCAATCTTATACAGCCTAACTAGCTGTAATGAACTGCCGGTGTGGGTTTCTCCGTTGTGTTTTACAAAGTATCACAAAATCTTTTTTACAGTTCCAAAGTAAATTTTTGACAAAAATTGGATTTGTAATAGCTTTACACTGAAGGCACATGATGATAGTTTGTATTGTAAATATGTCAATAATATACCCACTAGCCTTGCCGTGTATTCTTGCTCATGACTGTGCTACAGTTGATTCTGTTGTGTAAAATCCCATGGGGGTAGGTTGTTACACAACCTACCCATGTTGATGTAACAACTTACCTCAATTACATACATTGTAAAATTACATTTTGTCTCTTTTAGGTGTTTTTTTTATTTTTTTTATTATTTTGTCTATTCTCGAGCTCTACTTGATCTATGTTAACGATGTCAAGAAACTGAAAGTTGATTAAAGTATGGTTAAGAGATTTAACATTGTAACTTACCCGTATGTTAACATATTTGTAACAATTGACCCGTATGGTGTAACAACCTACCCGTTATGGGGTAGGTTGTTACAAAAAATGTTTCACTATTAAGCTGTAGTTAATAGTGTTTACATGTTTTCAAGTTTTTATGTGCCTCAGGTTTTGCCAAATAATGGCTAACTACAGACTCAATATGAGTGCGTGGTTCTTATTAGAATTATCTGGCCAAACGTGATTTTGTAAACGTCCTACCGTGTCTCCCGCTATTTTTAATTGCTACCATGAATACATTTTACCCCCATTATATTTAATCAGAGTCAAATTGGAGTATTTGTGCATTATATGGTTTAGTATCCGCGAGCGCGAGCTGAAATTTTGAGTTAAATTTGAGTTATTTGTGTTATGATTTTAGTATCAGCGAGCGCGAGTTGCAAGCCGAAATTTGGGTTCAAAATATATTGAATAAATAAAGGGCACTTTCTAGTATAACCAGGGCTGACCATTTTTTCCCAGGAGGCCGAGGTCCCGAGGCCTCTTTTCCTTTGTGAAATTTTGAAAACTTGGATTTAATATTTTCTTATTTTACTTTCGTCACTATGTATTTTTTTTCTTTAAAAAGGTGTTTGAGCAGTATGTTGCAAATACAATATGAGAAAAAATCGGCCTCATGGTCCTTTACATTAAGGCCTTGATTTGGTTGTTTAGAACCCAATAGCCTATTTCGTACTTCTAT
>CALNVZ010002974.1:8213818-8345217 GCA_940671915.1 Paracentrotus lividus
AACCCAGTCCAATTTCTTACTCAAGAAGGACAATTGTAAAGTTTTTTTTCTCGAAATAACAACACTGAATAGTTCTGGCAAGTGTCCTCAGCCTTTCTTCATGCCTTCTGTCCTTCTGTGGGGTTTGTCCCATGCTTCTTTTGTAAAAACCTTCAGGCTGAGTCAGGTTGCATGGTCTTCGAGCCATTGTCTAATTCTGCAACTCCCCAGACACATTTCTCGTGGGATTCTTGTCAGGACATTGAATTTTCACTTCGGAACATTCATATCGACGCTGTTGAAATACAATAACCGCTCTATCGACACTTTCTGGTTCCTTCTGCAACAGTTCAGGGCTTCCGTTAAGAGGTGCCAGAAGTAAAGCACTTTCAAAAACCCTCAATGGTCATGACAAGTTAAATGTGTCTCCTTGTATGGCCAAATAAGCCTCCCTTAAGGCCCAAAACAACCCCAAATACGGAATACTGCACAGACAATGAGAGGGGGATCTGTATAGGCACTGTCCCATAAGAAACCCAGTTTTGCAGTTTGACCCACCAGGGGGCATTTCATCAAAGGACTTGTCGGACGTTTTAACAAACTGTTATAAGCTACTGAAATGCTTACATCTGATTGGCTGAGAGCAAATTTGTAGGATAAAACGTCCGACAAACCCTTTGATGAAATGCCTTCCAGGGAGCTTCTAGGAAATTTTTTAACTCAGTTAAACCAAGACTTTACCGTCCGGACCATGATTCTAAAAGCTGATGAGGCAGAAGTTCAGTTGAGGGATAATATGGACTTTTTTCAATCTGGCGAAATAAAGACTATGGCCTGTATTCTGATCCACTGACTAGAGTTGTACGAAGTTATACGATCAAGCACAATGGCACCGCACAATAACAAAAGACTTCGACACGAAAGGAAACTTCCAAACTGTGCAACTCAGGGGCCGCGGAGCCGGGGCTTCAGCCCCCCCCCCACTTTTTTTTTCAACAAACGTGTACAAAAATGCAAATGACCATACATTTGTGATTTTTAGCCTGTTCAGCCCCCCCCCCCCCACTTTCGGCTCAGCCCCTCCACTTTCAAAACGCTCCGCGGCCCCTGGGATTATAAGAAAACCAATGAAGACGGCGACCTCTCCGAAAACTGGGCAGATACAAGTCACATGGCCCTGGCGTAAATCCCAGGGGGGATGGGGGGGGGGATACATCCCCCAGATTTTGAGGAGGGGGGGATGCCCTGTACAAACATCCCCCCAGTTTTCAAGAAAGAAATGGAAAAAAAAAATACATAATTGTGTTATTGGTTAAAATAGCGCTTTTAATAACAAAGTGCCTCATTTTAACTCCAAAAACCCCAAATTTTTCTTGCTCGGTCGCTATGCGACCTCGCACTAAGTAACAATCAGTAGGCTAAATAAAAAGGTTTGATCCAATGCCCTCGTCTGGGGACAAACCTTTGGAAAGGGTGTTCTCGACAATCAAAAACATTCATGTAGTTGTGTACGGACTAGGTTGATGGAGGGCTTGGGGCCTGCAGTCCCAAAAATTTTCATAGCAAAGATTGTGATTTGTTTTTATCACCGGTCTTTATCAAAGCATCATCTGCACGTAAAATGAAAATTGTATCTTCAAAATTTATACTAAAAAGGGAACATCATGCACAATTAAATCAAACTTTGAGCTCAAAATTTTCGGCTCGCGCTTCGCGCTCGCTGATACTAAATCAGATAAAAATTATATAAATATTTCCAAATATAAGCTTAAAACTTTCGACTCGCGCTTCGCGCTCGCATTACCTATTCAATCATTATTAAGATGAACAGTAATCAAGGCAGCCAATAAGATTCTTAAAAGCATACATTCAATGACAAATTTTCTTCGTACCCCCTCCCTCTCCCGAATACATTTCTCTTTAGGTATATGCCTCTAATCTAATGTGTCCCCCTTTTCAGAAAAAAAAATGCCATTTTCCATCGTGACCAACACTTTCTAATCGGTTCCGCTATATTTATATTTTCTTATTTTTGCGCTAATGGATACTATATAGGATCTATAATGCACAAATATTTCCAATTTCAGCTTAAAATTTTCGGCTCGCACTTCGCGCTCGCTGATACTAAATCGGATCTGTAGCCTAATGCACAAATATCTCAAATTTTTAGCTTAAAATTTTCGGCTCGCGCTTCGTGCTCGCATTACTTTTCAAAGACAAATTCTATCTGCACCCTCTCTAATGCTAATATGGGTATTAAAAACGTTCCTTGTATATACTAGTGCTTGTGTATGTCAAACAAAATCGCGACAAGTTGGCAAAATTTTTCGCTCATCCCCCCACTCCTCGACACGGATTTACGCCGCTGCACATGGCACTGGTCTCTGCGACGTTTTATGAATCTCCGCGATATTTCATGAGTCGCGGAAATCGAACATTAGATTTTTTTTTTTCAGTCGCGGAGATGTCTCAAAGACGTCTCAGAGACGTCTCCGCGAAGTGAGATACGACCTTTAGTCCTTACCGCTTTCATAATATCTGGATGTTGCGCCACAATGAGGACCGCCCATTGCAGGGAATCACTGGTGGTTGCCATACCTGCTGCAAACAGATCAAAGATCAACCTCCATTCCATGTTCTCCTCGATCGCATCCACAACGATCTTCTGTTCCTTCTGCCGCTTCGCTTCCACCATGTAGAGGTCGATGATGTCCCGGGCGTTGTTGGCATCGAAGCTGTCGTGATGTTGTCCGACGATAGACTTGATGTAGCTGAGAGTGTCTTGGACGGGTCGACGTAGGTTGGTGTAGATTGGGGTGTAATAGAGGAAAGGGAAGACTACCCCTATCGTGGTCAGGGAGAAGTTATTTGTCATGAACTCGATGTCTTTCACGACCTTCTCGAAGACGGGATCGTCGTAATCGTACCGGAATCCAAACACTAAACTGAGAATATTCAGAGAAAGAGAAAGATGAACAATAAAATGACAGCTGCGCGGAATCCAAGATTTGAAATAGGGGGAGCGTAGGCCTATATGATTTACATACATAATTATAACCGAATAATACATAATTTTTATAGCCGGTATATATAAAATATAGATGTGCAGCCCAGATTTTCTGAAATTAACATGTACTCTGTTCAACGAGTGGGTTTAAGAAGAAAAAAAAATGTGACCCAGATCCATCACTTGTATATTTCGCGTTTAATCATGGGTTTGAAGGTCTCTTTTTTTTTTTAAAGGTAGTTTTGTCTGTTTATTAGTTGAGAGTGTTGGTGCCATGGTGCAATGACAGTGATGATACCCTGAATACCGACATTGGCCCAAGATTTGAAAACCGCTCATTGACTGTACATGTTAAAATCGGTGCATTTTCGGCGGCGTCTCAAGTTTTCAAATCCAGGATCCGTCACTGACAAGTCATGTTTCAGTTTTCGTACGTAAAAACGAAATGAAAATTGATGGCGCATCCAGATATAATTGGATTGGGGCGCAGGTTTCAGAAATATCAGATCAAAAGTATTTCCACATTTTGTATTTTTCTTTTTTAGAAACAAGTACCATTTTGTCTATTCGAATGAGTAAGTTTTGCCAGTTCTTGTCACTATAATTTTTGAAGAATACTGAATTTTTTTTCAGTTGTGCCAGTCTCTGTCCCTATAATGTATGAAGAAGACTGACAATTGTTACCTTGAGATGACATTTCCAACGGCGTTTGTCACAAGGACCTTTGGGTTGAATGGAATTCCTTCCTTCAATTCACAAGTTTGCACAAGAACCCTGCCTTCCTCAATGATCTTGTCTTCCATGGTTCTTTGACCCAGTCCTAGAGTCCTCAGAGCTTTGTGACCAAATCGTCTAGTCTTCTTCCATGTATCACCCTCGGCAAAGATAAAACTGCCTATAATTTAACGGAATTATTATTTTTTATATGCATTTATTCACGCATGCTTTAATTAATGCAAGAATGAGAGGATTTCTTCATTCGTGTGTTTATCCACTTACTCAATCAATAATTACTCCGTTCCTTCATTCTATCATCTGAAAATTAATTCATTTCCGCATTAAAAGATTGAAAACTCAATCTATTAGATTGCGTGAGTGACCAATCCAAAATTGATTGAGAATAAGATTAAGTTCTAAAATACTCAATCTCATTTTGGATTGGTCACTCACGGCAATCTATAGATTGATTTTTCAATCTTTGGAATTAGGCCTAGTGTTGTTATATTGTTAGATATAATTGAAATAATAATTATGTTGCCCGGCATGTATAGTTTTAAAACCACATGACATGGCCGTAATCATGTTGTTCATGTTTGAAACCTTGATTACACCAGGCGCGGATCCAGGTGGAGGACAATCCCCCCCCAAAAAAAAAGGGCGGGTTGAGAGGAGAAAGAATTCTGGATGCCTGACGTGACAAAAAAAAAAAAAAAAAAAACACTTTACCTTTTTGCTCGCCGGCGTGAGAAAAAAATCGACTGTATAAAAATCTGAAATTTGAACTTTGCCCACCCCCCCCCCGTCTCATGATATCCGCCACTAATTAATTTATTTTTGAGGTTGGAACGAAGTGGTGATTCTCTCATTACACGACGTTATACAGTCTGATCTCAAAATATAGACAGACAATCAGCCCCCCCCCCCCCCAACAAACGGGGAAAATCCCGAAAAATCATTGAATTTTTTTTTAGCATTTTTCCCCGAACTTTTTTTAATTAGGGTATTTTATGCAGCTTCCCTTCAAAAAACAAGAGAGGGTATTTTGACACGGCCTCCCCTCCAAAAACCAGTAATAGGGGGTATCTCTAAAAAATCCACAACGAGCGTATGGTTGACTGCCTGATGAGTGGCGGGGGGGGGGGCTGATATTGGAAGGAATTTAGATTCTCACCTCTTTGGCCCATTAGCGATGTCGATAATGGTGGAATATTTCGATCAGAGAAAACGTCCGCCTTTTCGATGAACGCTTCGTGAATGGCATCGATGTCGCTGACGACAACGATGTCCATCACGGGCCCGACTCGGAGCCGAAAGATACCACCGATCTCGTTTGTCCATTTGTGAAGAACACCTCGCATGTCAGTCCGAAAACTGAAAATGTTCCCGAGAACCGGGAGCCCGGGCGGGGCTGGCAAAAGAGAGTTTGATCGGGGAATCCTTCTCTTAAACAATCGTTTGGAGATAAGGAGACGTATGAAAAGGAATATCACTACAACTATGATGCAATCTCGACAATATCTCTGGCAAAACGCGCCAAACATGGTGAATTCTACAAAACTATCTCCTTCCATAATTACCAAGCTTGAGTCTGAGAGGGAAAGTGTAGAAAAAGGGTCATGCAACCAACAGATTTGTGTGGTATATATTTTTATCACACAATGGTTAAAATACCAATACTTGCGAGATTACTTTGTTCTTTTTTGGTTCACGAGGTTGAATTTTATTCGTATTGCCTGGGTGAACACAGTATAATGGATATCTCGATAATACCATATAGGAAAAGGAAATGAGTTTCGATCGAATACATCAGCTTTCAAGGCCGCTAAACAAAACAAAAAACAAAGCACACCCACAAAAAAAATAATACAGAAACTGGTTTGACTGTGGTGTATTACATGTACTATTGTAATCAGATTGCTCTCTCTTTCTCTTTACTATTTATCTCACCCGCTGCTTTATGATTTGATTTCTACTTACCTTAGGCCTGTCTATTCCCCCTTTCTTTTTCTCTCCCTCCCCCTCTGTTTTATCATTTTATTTCCATACTTCAACTCGCCTTTTCAATTCTATCTCTCCTTCTGTCTGTCTGTCTGTCTGTCTCTCTCTGTCTCTCTCTCTCTTTCCCTCCCCATCTCTCTCTCTCTCTCTCTCTCTCTCTCTTTCTCTCTGTCTATCCCCTCATTCCATCTCTTTCCCACTATTTATTTCTATCCTTCCTATTTTCCAACCAAGAGATTTTGCTATAAAACAATAAATTTGGCCTGGTCCAAAGCACTTTGTTATAACAGGAGTCGACTTTATTAATAATTTTAATGTCATACAAATTCAGTATTCTCAAACCCTCATTTTAATAATGTGATGCAAACAAAATTAAAAGTGAAACCATTTCAAATTTAAATATAATTATTTTTGTGTAAAAAATATCTCAAAGAAGAGAGAGATTAAAATGTATATGTAGAAATTTTAATGTGTTAAAAAAATTATTTGATATTACTAATAATATTAAAATGACACATGCCTTGAAAATCAAGGATCTTGCAATATGTAAAAGTACATTAAATGCCTGTTTTCCATAAGATTTCTAAGATAAAAATGTATGAAAACAAGCAATTATACTGACCACATTCAACATTAAAATGTATACCAGTAAACTAATTTTAGAGAGGGAAGCCTAAATAGTATGATTGCATATTTTCTGACTTTCAAACTTGGACTTCTAAAAAGTATTGTGTAATAGCGTCAACAGCTAGAGTTCATATTCATGTGTTGCACTAATAACAGCTACAATCACTAAATTGACATAATCATAATCATTATTTTTACTTCAATGAATTCTTAACAAGATGAATCCTCGACCGCGCGCGGTCGAAATATATGCCTCCGCCATTGCCAGATCAGAAAAATATCGCACATTCATCTACTCATTTTGCTTTATAAAATATTTTTTACCTTGACCTTTGACCTTGTGACCCGAAACCTAATCAGACCATATTCCTCTGGTGCTGGATACTACCCTTAAATTTGAAGTTTATATCTTACTTGGTTCCCGAGATATCGCGATGACAAACTCAATACATGGATTTTCACATATTGACCTCTGTGACCTTTGACCTTTGACCTATATAATCCATAATCTAATCAGATCTTCTTCCTTTGGCGGTACATACTACACCTAAGTTTGAGGCTCATATCTCTAATGGTTCTTAAGATATCATGACAACAAACTCAATACATAGAATTTCACTATTTGACCTCCGTGACCTTGACCTTTGACCTACATACTCCAAAATCTAATCAGATCATCTTCCTATGGTGGTACATACTATCCCCAAGTTTGAAGCTCATACCTCAAATGGTTCTTGAGATATCGCGATAACGAACTCAAAACATAGAATATCACTATTTTTTACCTCTGTGACCTTGACCTTTGACCTACATACTCCAAAATCTAATCAGATCATCTTCTTATGGTGGTACATACTATCCCCAAGTTTGAAGTTGATATCTCGAGTGGTTCTTGAGATATCGCGATAACGAGCAAGCGGGACGTACAGACGTACGGACGGACGTACGGACGGACGTACGGATGTACGGACGTACGGACGGACGGACAACCCGAAAACATGATGCCTCCGGCACCACCTTCGGTGGCGGAGGCATAAAAATACATAATTTATAAAGAAAGAAATCCAGAAAATTTGTGCAATACTCAGATATACAGTCCACTCCAATTACACAGAACACAGATACAACAAAATTTCTTTATAACGAGGCAATGCACCTGTCCAAATAACAAACATGTGGACAATATTAATGGATACCTATTTGTTCAGTAAAATGAGATATCAACTATGCATTCTTCCACCTGACTTCACAACCTATAGCGAGATGATCCGAGGGAAAGACTTCATTTGGGAGAGCAACATGAGCGATGATATCATTGTGATTTGGGATGTAAGTTTCCCTGACTACCTCTAAGTGATTGCCACTAATCACTATGCATTCTTCCACCTTACTTCACAACCTATAGCTAGATGATCTGATGGAAAGACTTCATTTGGGAGAGCAACATGAGCGATGATAACATCATGATCTGGCATGGGGATTTCACTACCTCTAAGTGATTGCCACTAATCACTATGCATTCTTCCATCTGACTTCACATCCTATAGCGAGATGATCTGATGGAAAAACTTCATTTGGGAGAGCAACATGAGCAATGACATCATTATGATCCGGCATGGGGATTTCCCTGACTACCTCTAAGTGATTACCACTAATCACTATGCATTCTTCCACCCGACCTCACATCCTATAGCGAGATGATCTGAGGGAAAGACTTCATTTGGGAGAGCAACATGAGCGATGACATCATTGTGATCTGGCATGGGGATTTCCCTGACTACCTCTAAGTGATTGCTATCTACAAGAACATAGTCCAAGGAAGCTTCAAACCCTGCTACAAAGTTGGTGTACTTCTGACTGGTGCAGGCATTAGTGAGGTCCAGAGAGTGAGTAAGGGTCATTCCACCACAGAACTCTTCCTTCCCACCTAGGTCGAATAAGACAGAGAAAAGAAAAATATCAATAATGGTATCAAGTGCGTGTCAAAAAAAAGTAAACCCAAAATTTTAGTAATAAATAATGATGAACAATTTTTTTTTACTGATAAATAAAATCAGTATAGTCTAGAAAGTACAGGTCTTAAAGTTTTGATGATACCTTGATTAAATTTCCAGTGTCCAATTAATAAATAGAAAATAATAGACAAATAACCTTTTTCATAATTATACAGACACAAGCATACATACAGGCACACAAAGGTAAAATTAACAGAAACTTTGCTACTACAAAGAAATAAAAATATATTTATAAGCAAATATCAAAACAGAAAACAGTAATAATAAAAAAAAAATAAAAAAAAAAATAGCTTGTACCAGGGGGTTGTCATTATGACAACCCCCTGCTTGTATAATATGATCAATTCAAGAAGATGTCTCCATTATTCTTTAATTGTAAAAGAATTACTGTTTTTATTAATGCACATTTTTGTATTTCATGACATGAAATTTTCTTGTAAAATTAAGTTAAAATTCTTCCAAAAGTTTTCTTTTGAGAGTAATTATCAACAAATATTCAAACTAAAATTGAACCAATTCACCATCTGTAAATATATAAAGGTAGTAACTAAAACAGATACTTACCACAGTACCACTGGACATGGTTCTCTGCAATATGTTTCTTAGACAAGAGTTCATACACTCCGGGACATGTAGGTGAACTGTTCAAATCACCGCACAAGATCATTGCCAATTTGATATCAGGATTCTATCAAGTACAAAAGAAAAAAAAGGAATTACAAATAATATAGACTTCTAAATTTGTGTAAAAGGGATTTAGTAACTTCCAAAAACAAGTGCAAAAGAGGTCGAAATGAATAGAATTCTATCGCTCTGACCGTAAAAACAAACTACTGCTAGTTTCAGATCGAATGCAAGTCATTTACTATCTTAAAACAGTGAAATTTCAAACGTGGTTGAGGATACGGCCGTGCATGATTATTTTATACCGCTCCGTTGCAAGCTTAGCCACCCCGTAGGCACGGGGACTTGACAACAGGAAATGCGGTGAAAACCATGTGCGTTGAAAGGCAACCGGTTTTGTAAAGCGTCAGGGAACGGGTTAGAAAATTTGAGTATAAAATCGTAGATATCTCGAAAGTAAAGCAAGCATGTAGACTGCAATTTTTAAGGAATACCAGACAGACCTATGTGTTCATAATCATGTTGGCAAAATGAGCTAAATCCAATAAATTGCAATTTAAATATCATGTTACTGCATCCCTTTAATAAGTGTAAATCTCACAATATTGGCAAAATTTCAATTTTCGCTAAGAGAACTTAATATGGAGAAGTATTAGATTGCTTTATGAGAAAAAAAGGATATATGCAAAAATTTATACACTGAAAGCATATGCTGGGTTTGGGTTTGATAAATTATTCAGTTTGAGAAAACTGAATGGCATAATCTTTTAACTCAAATGATTGTTGTATTGTAAAGAAGCCTTTGTCAAATCATAATTCGCCTTTTTACAGGCACAGCACCACATTAAAATTTTAGCTCCATGTCCACTTTTGCTTGGAATTGCCCATCTCAGGGGTGATATTCACTCTTGAAGCGACCAAGGGGGGTGTCCCTCCTCCCATGGTAGGGGCTTTTTTTTTTAAGTGGCTCTAATAACAAAAGTAATACTTTTTCAGTGACAAGTTACCAACCCCCGAAAAAATTATCCAAGTCGTTGGATCTGAATTAGTGGAGGATGAACTCAAAAACCCACTGAAAGTCAATAATTTTCCTGATTTGTCTTTTTGCGTACATTTTATTATTATTTGATTCAGTGTCACATGGCACTAAATTCATACCTCGTGTGATGGTTAAGTGTACTGTTAATTTAAATTAATTCTAAAAAACAGTTGAATCAACAGTAGACCCATTAATTCGTAAAGTTTTTGTAAAGTAAAGCTAGCGCCCTGTGATAAAATCTTACATCCATTGGACCTTTTTAAAGGTACGCAATGAATTAAGTGTAAATATTACACAAAATTTACATTATCCATGGTGTCAGTCCATGTTTTTCAAAACCAACTTTGAGAATTTGGGCCATTAACTTTGCACAAATGGGAATAGTGAGAACTCCCTTGTTGTAACAAAATATCAAATTATCTGTGCATGTTATAACGGGGATGGACTGTATAATCATTATCATTCTTATGATCAAATAAGAGTGTGTTCAATGTCCAGTTTCAAATTTATACGCCAACATGAATCATGATACAAAACGCAATTAGAAAACGCTGATATAAAGAGAAACAAAGTGTGTGTTCATTGTCCCCCATCCCCGGTCATAAAAGTAAACGTGTTTCAAATCTCGATTCGGAGGAAAATTCAAATGGCGAAAAAGATGCGTTTTGAAACACAATCAGCTTCAATTTTACAACCTTGAGCATCGCGATTGCAACGAAATGCAACACTGAACAGGATTGAGTTTTCAAACGTGTTTCAATGTGCTCTCGCAATGGAAGCTTCCAGTGCAAGTGAAAAAAGGAGAAGATGTTTGTTTTTCGAGAGCGGTGAATTTAAAGATGATGGAAATATAATCAGCTTTAAATTTTTGACACTGAACGGTGCACCGCTGATCGCGTTTGTGTTTGAGTTTTGTAATTGTGTTTTGTATCATGATTCATGTTGGCGTATAAATTTGAAACTTGACATTGAACATACCCTAAATTTGCTTACCTTCTGCCTGTGTTGTTCTCGTATCCTCTCTAGATGTCGTAAGATGGTGATGGTTTGTATCAATCGTATATGACCTGCCCTAGGGTGGAAGTATAGATGTGTATTGGCAACGCAGATCCTTCTTTGTGGATCATGACAGTCTTCAAGGACAGCAACCTAAAGGTTAGGAAATCCATGGGTATGTCATTTTAAATTTTGAGATTTCAATTTGAGATGTGAAATGTAAAAACTTGAATTTGCAGTCATGAAGCAGTAAATATTTATAATCCTCCATATCAGTGTTGTTAATACAGCAATATTTTTTGTGAAAGTGGTAAATATTAGCATATCCGAAATTGAAGCCACCATGATTATAATGATCATCAGTGATAGAAATGTAAAGTTAATACTTGATGGGATTTAGTAACTTTGTTCAATTTTTGAAAACAAGTGCAAAAGGGATAAGTAAATTACTCAGAAAGTAATTACAAACTACTGAAAGTGAGCTCATTCAATAATATTTTCTAATTTCCAAAATATTTTATGTATATCAAACATACCTTATACAAATGTATTACTGTATAAGCCAATATTTTCACGATTTCAGACTAGTTTGGGAAATTTGAGAGTCAATAATTTCATGATTTTTGTGATGTTTTCATTACTATAAATAGCCTTATATTGAAGTGGAAATTTTTGAGCAGATGGACTCGTGAAATTCGCGAAAATAAAACCACCGCTTTTACAGTACATCTTTGTTCTACTTGAACAATACATTTTGCAAAAAAATGTTTTTCTTTCAATAGTCTTTATATACATTTGACAAGTACTTACTTGTACTACACTGCCTCTTGTGAGGACTTGGTTGAGCATAGCCGGAGACTTTGAGACAACTTCCAGAAGATCACTGTTTGAAGGTTCTTCCTTAAAAGAGTCCATTAATGAGATGTCATACTGTTCAAGTAACCTATTGAGAAATGGCATGAATACAATGAAATTTAGCATATTAAACCATGGTTTCAAACCTAAATATTTCTTTTGTTATTGAGTAACACCCTTCCTAAGCAATCATTGATTTAAATCTTTTCTGATGCATTTCCTCGAGCAATGAGTTTTTTTTCATCTTCGAGATAGGCTGCAGAGCCCACTGAAGATTACAGAAGAAGAAGAAGAGTTTGGTAGAGAATGTATACATATTGAGTAATGAAGCTCTTGTCAAGCTATTTTTCAGTGATGTTTGTTTACATCTAGTTGAATTTTATGGCCAGCCATGCATCCGGTAAATTTGCCATGCATCGGTAATTACTTATGCATGGTTGTAAAAAAAAAATTTGATTTTTCGCCAATTTTTCCACCACTCTATTAAACAAATGATACGCAGGTTTGTTTGTGCATCGGTAGGACTAGTGAGCATGCAGAAACTATGGAAACTAGTCTAGTCTAAACATTTAAGTTAAATCCCTGGACACCAAGAGGACAATGTAAATTTACATTCAAATTTCTGAAATAAAGTCTTCTTTGCACTAACCTAAAACGATCTTCTTTGTAGAAGAGTGCCTCTCCCTCTGGCGTCTGTCTAGCCTTGCACAAGAGCAGACCTTTATAGCCTTGGTCAGAGAGGGCAGGCTTCAAGCTGTACTCAAATAACTTCTTACCACACTCTTGAAGGCACAAGATATCTGCATTGTAACCTGTAACATACAAGAATATCTTTATACATAACAAAATTATTAATATAATCTCTAAGGTCTGTATTCTCAAAAGCTGCCTAACTTTAAGCCTAGCTTAAATCTGTGGGTAACTATGGCTTGCTAAAATGGACTCTATCCCGAAAAGTAGATGTTTAATTCATCATTATTTTTGGTAGTAAAACTATTTAAAACTGCTCGGGAATGTCAAGTACAATAGTTTCCCCTTACAATTAAAACATGATTCCAGAATTCAGTGAAGGCGATAGAAACATGCAACATAGACAGATTGATTCCCTTTTAGCAAGCCATAATTAAACCACAGATTTAAGCTAGGCTTAAAGTTAGACGGCTTTAGAGAATACGGGCCTAAATTATTAAGACTGGCGATGCAGATTTACATTTTGAGTCTCAACAAATTTTGGGATTATAAAACAATAACTTTGCAGACAATGTGGGGCTTGGGTTATGGCCCTTCAAGAACAATCTGCAAACATGTTACACACAAAATCTCAGGCTGAGCATTTTTTTAAATAGTAATTGGTATGCATCTCTGAGTTGCCTATATACCTCACCTGGGTCAAGAGGGGCAAATTGAAATTAGTACCTCCCCAAACAATATAGAAAAGCAGGTGAGATTTAAACAGTGAGCAGTAGGCAAGAGGGTTTCAGTGTTATACAACGTAATGTATAACTGAATTATATTAGGGCAGTTCCAAGGTAACGGAGTGACATTCAGAAGCAACATTTCAGCATTCAAACAAGTTTATCATCCGTACTTTAATCTTTATGTACAAAGAAATGGTTCATGACAAAAGCTGATGGTACCCTCTTTTCAAAATGGTAATTTTTTTTATAGTGATCCTCTTAATTAATGAGATATGAATATTCATAATCATGGTTACGGAGTGACGCAAAATGGACATGCATATTTGAGCAGAAAACATTTTGCTTAAACTCTGTGAACTTTAAATGGCTATCACAATTTTGAGTTATTGATTGGATTCTATGTTATTCTAGGTATAATATGCCACCTTGCATAAAAAAATTGGTTGAATATTTTGTTAATTATGACTTAAAACTTGAACCCTTGTCCGGTTACGGAGTGACGGTTACGGAGTGACATCTGGTTTCTCTGTCTTTTTCGTGAGGAGAAATGCATTATAAAGAAATATCAATACCAAAGTTTGTTGCAGTAGGCCATGACAATTACATTAAGCCAAAAAAATTGGCAAAAAGTGACGAGATCTAAGAATTAGAGGCATTTAAAGCCCCATAGTCCCATACGTGCAAATTTGGGTTTGATCAATTATTCAGCGCAAGAATACTGAATCGCAAATATTTTTAACTTAAATGATTGGTTGTACTGTAAAGAAGCCTTTGTGGAAATTTCAGATCCTAATTTGCATTTTCAAAGGCACAGCGGCACATTAAAATTTCAGCTCCATGTCCTGTTTTGCTTGGAACTGCCCTTAAATATAAATATTGACTACCATATGATCTCTATTTACAAAGATTTAAAACATGAAGCACTTGTCAGGGGCCGCAGAGCATTTTTGAAAGTGGAGGGGCTGTACCGTGGGGGGGGGGGGGGGCTGAACAGGCTTAAAAATCACAAATTTATGGTCATTTTTTGCGTTTTTGTACACGTTGGCTGAAAAAAGTGGGGGCTGCAGCCCCCCCCCCCCCCCCCCCCTCCGCCGCTCACAGCCCCTGCTTGTTTCTGTAGTCAATGGTCAAGTAATCTCTTACCTGAGATTTCCTTGAGGAGCAGCTGTTCTCTATAATCAATATCCAATGCAACAGCTGGCAGTAGCGGTAAGAAGGTAGTCTCAGGGAGTAGTCAGAATCAGCGTACAGATCAGCAAGAATGTTGTAAGAAAAGATACGTAAACTGAAAGGCAAATGAAAAGGAATGTCATTTACATTTTATACAAGAAACAAAAATTGTCTTTTTAAAATTTCAGCAACTTTTAGTTCAAGTTTTTTTTTTCTTGAGAGCATGTTTCTCTAGCTCAATATTTAGAGATACAAAGTACTGAAAGATAATAATGATATCATTGAAAATTTTATTTGGACAACCTGTAGCATATTTTTTCTGATGTTTGTTAAAAATATCTATCCATGAAGTCTCTATATTCTGAGTACCAAAATTGAAATTCACACCGTCGATGATTGAATATACATGTACATTGTACATTGTATGTAAAAAGCTGCAAAAGAGCTTTGTTTCTAAGCTTTTAGAGCCTTTTGAATCATTACCATTCTGCTGAAGTCCTGACTTTGGTGAATTCATGGCGTTTCTGAAATGGGTACAATTCCGACCCAGGCTTCACTGCTCTCATGGTTACCGACTCCTTTTCTTCTCCAACATTCTCATCATTCTTAGGAGTGCACACAAGTTTCAACTTTGACCCGACATCAGATGATGTCGGAGTGTAAGTCTTCTCTTGCCCCACCTCCATCCAGTCCTGATTATCTTCACTTTTTATTGTAGCGCCATCTTTAGACTGTTCACTCGCATCTTTGGTAGCTTGTCGGAACCATCTGTAGGAACACCGTTCTTTCTCAGCAAACTCTGAGGTGATGCGAGGAAACACGGGGCAGCCAACTAATACGAACGTCGGTAGATAAAGACGTAAAATAGTCGGGAAATTTCTGCATATCTCATATTGCATATCACCAACTGAAAGCACCGTTCCATCTCTCCATGCCACTTCATTCAGAATACTGACATCAACAACAGAAGAATCATTTGAAACAAGACACACATTCATCAGTTCATTCTCAAATTGATTCAAAGGAGGAACGGAATCATCTAACTTCATCTTTTTCCTTTTCTTCATCTCCTTGTCTATATGCTTCTTAAGAGTGCATTGGATTCGAGCAAGAGACTTTTCTAGCACTTCATCTTGTGGACGGTTTAAACTGCTCTGTTTATTTCTGAATGAAAAGGATATGTTCATATTTGCCTCTCCTTCCACGCATCTCACATAGGCCCGAGCTCTCTCCATCTTTCCGAGTAAAGTCGGTCTATTCGTTGGTTGCACTAGTGCTCCTAGGCTTCCTCTCAGCACAATCGAAGCCAGAGTACTCTGTATATACCGAAAAAACTTCATCAAGTTATGCTAACGTCTGAAACATCAATCACGATTCATTGTATTGCAACTTCAAAGGAAACATCTGTACACACAATGCAACAGGATCTCCGTTTCACATTCACAGAATCACTTGCTGTATTGTGTTGCGCAATCAAGGAGTGAAATCTAGCGGACTAATTCGTTTTTATGGGGCATTTCTATGGTGTCTTTGAAAGGACATATGTTTGAAGACAAGAGAGTATAAAGTTTACTTTTATAATTTTGTACATGCACAATTATCGCATAATTATCTGCTTTTTTTACGAATATGTTTACTTTTGTTTTATTGTTGTTTCGTTTGTTTTTATTAGTATTTTTATTAATTTATTTCGGGGGTTGGATGTTGGGGATCGAGTTTCTGGCAAAGATGGTAACCATAGCTAGAACAACTTCAAATAGCCTACATGATGGTATATTTCTCTTCAATAGTGTTTATTGCAGCTTAATGAATATCGCTTTACAGAATTAGGCCTATTTTTATTTTATCTTCTTCTCTCCTCGATGGGGTTCCATTATGATGCTCCATACCCACTCCCTTTCTTTCTCCTCCACCCCACACTTACAAAAAAAAACACAAAAAAAACCCCAATGGTATGGTTTTTCATTGGTATACCATTGGAAATATATTATACCATTGAAACATTTTTGTAAGGCAATCGCTCTATCTCTCTCTCTCTCTCTCTCTCTCTCTTCTCTCTCTCTCTCCTCTCTCACACACACAACACACACACACACACACACACACACACACACACCACACACACACACTTTCCCTCTCTCTCTCTTATCTTAAGAAAGTTTGATTTATCTGATAATTAAAAATTATCTTGTTATAAGAGTTTCATAAATTCCATAACGGATATCAAACCCCCTTTTGTGGTTCAGGAAGAAAATCATTTGTTTACTACATTTTGTTTCAATGGATATTGTACAGGAATCAAATCAAAATGTGCAATTACGGGTCAATACTTGGATCCGAAACAAGGTATCTATACCAAAAACAGTCGCCTTGTACACAATTTACATAAAATGTGAATGTACCGGAATGAAACTTTTCATACTTATGAAGATCAAACACTGTTTTATTTGTGTTTTTCTTTATATATATTCATAACTACTTGTTTGTTGCCAATATTGTATCTGGCTGTTTCACGACTACAAAAATCAACAATTTTATATACAAGCCATTATTGTATCGTATTTTGTGTTTTTTGTTTGTTTCGTTTTCTTTGTTTTTTTCTTTGGGGGGGGGGGGTGGGAAGGGGATCTTCCTCCTCAAATTTCCTCTGGCGTGATTATTTTAATATTTTTGTTATCAAACTGGTGGTGTTCCTTCTTCAAGTGTCGTTTCCCATGTTTCCCTTTTATTATTTTGTTTAACATTCACTTACAGTCTTTATTAACCTCGAGGAAGGGTTATTTTGTATTTTTAAAAAAAGAGATCTAAAACGGGAAATTTCCATTCCCGAATGACTTTCAACATGTCAGTGCATTAACCAATGTAACCTGGTTTATTGAATTTGATTGGATTTAATTTAGCACAAATTATCACTTTCACTAATTTACAAGACATTGCTCTCGTTTAGTATTCAATTGAATTTGTTGTCCTCGCTTTCATTTTGGGGACCCTGGCTATGTCTTGAACTTTCCCTAACCCTCCCAACCCTTCCAATTAAAAAAAAAAAAATTTAAAATAAGTTTGTCAACCACCACAAAGTCCTTTCCCCCCTCTCTCTTTCTTTTTGTACCCCTTTGTTTTTACCCGGCAGACCAAGGCATTTTCTTTCCTACCCCCTAGAAAAGTGTCTGAGGTGTAGGGTTGTAAGTGTTCTTTATATTAAATCTAGTTTTATGAACATGCTTATGTACATGGGAGTGGTCGAAGTAAAAATTGTTAACAACTTTGAACCTTAATTCCTTCACCGTCGTTGATGTACAAACAGGAGTAACCCCGAACTGCGGTGCGGGTGCAGGATTGGAGTTTATGACCCTTTCTTTCTTCTCTTCGTTCCGTCTGGTCAAAATACCTGGACTTTGTTTTCTGTTCTTTTATTTATTATAATTCTTTTTTCTTTACAAGAACGAGGTTGTTATTTTTATTAGATACAACATACACTCACTTAGCACTGGTATTGCAACATAGCTAAATGCGTGCAATTTTTCATATTTACAAGTCTTTTTGTCATATTTCATTCATGGCCAGAGATTTTCAGAAAATTTTTATATATTCTGAATGAGCCATATATATTCTGAAAGAGCCTAAAAATTTCATTTTTAGGGGTCTTTGTTCATTTGTTGTCCATTTTTAATTTTTAAAGTGCCCCTGTCTGAGTATTTCTAATCTCAGGAATGAAAAGAGACATGTCTCCTCTTTTAGAATGTACAAAATTTTTCGGAAAATCTCTAGCAAAGAATGAAATATGACAATATATAAAAGACTTGAAAATATGAAAAAAGCACGCATTTAACTATGTTGCAATACCAGTGATAAGTGTGTGTATACGACAGATATATCGATGCGAGTTTCTTGATTAAGCAAGGCTTTGAGAAGAGGCCTTCGTCAGCCGGGTAAACAAAAAAGGAGCCCCAAAATTAAAAAAAAAAAATTAAAAATAATTGGCTAGATACATATACCTAGGGTCCCGAAAAAGGAACACATTCAAGAAATTAAAGCCGGAGCAAAATGTTCAGCCCCCCCCTCCAACTTTCGGATCAGCCCCTCCACTTTAAAAAACGCTCCGCGGCCCTTGTACATATATTTACATCCATCACAAAATAGTTTGATCTGATTGGCAGGCAATATTATAATACTCTTCTTTGTACTCAATTAGAAAAGTCATACATCATTTTAATAGGTTTTCATTAACATTGTCACGAAGAAAAATTGGTGGTTATCTAAATGTACGTATGAGATCATTATTGTCTTTAAAAGTTTAGTATAAATGGATTTATAGATATCTACCTTCCAGGTTATATAACCAAAACAAAAGAAAAAATATGCCAATATTTACAGCACCAAATGAAATGAAGAAAATTTTTCATAACCGAGTCTATTTTTGCTTTTTGTTTGTTTGTTTTTGCTTTAAGGAAATACAAAACACTACCAGGTTGAGATTAATCTTCATATTTTATATATATATATAAAAAGAGTTATTTTTCCAGAGTTATTTTTCCCACTTGTACATCAAGCGTAATGACATAGAGAATTGTGCGTCATAGATAGTTGCACGTTGAACTTAGGACGTAATGACTACCGCGATAAGCATCTGTTAAATCATGGATATATAAGAGAGATATATATCCATGGTAAAATTAAGAATAAAACAAACATACAACATGTAAAAAAAAAAAAAAAAAAAAAAAAAAAAAAAAAAAAAAAAAAAAAATAGACGAATTGATTTCGAAGTCGACAATGAATATTCAATTATCAATCAATGAATATTCTTTTCTTCTCTATGGAATAAACAACACTATAAAAAAAAATGCAGAAGATTTTGTTTTAGCATGTACGCATACAATGCACTGTTGTTGTCTTCTATTGAGAAAATGAACGAAATCAACAATGCTCACAAAACAATGTTCACATGTGGCATGAAGTCAGAGTAATTATGGGCTTGAAGCAGTGTCAAAAGATTCATCCTTGGGCGCTTTATCCATTTTCAGGGATTTCAACTTGTGATTTTTATTCTTCTCGTTCGAATCTTTGATGACGTTGGCATTTTTATTTTGATCGCTCGTAACCGACGTCTTCGTAATTTCAAACGCCGGACATGACAAATAACGGCAAGAGTTTACGAGCTGCTTTCTTGCTAGTGGCTGCCGTATGCAGTAAAGTAGAAAGATGAAAAATCCTTGGAAAGCATTCATAAGGACAAAAACGACTTGGGAGAAGGCTATGAGTACGTCATTCCTGATGTTGACTAGGAATCCAAACAGCCATGTAAGACCGAGAAGGATGAGGAGAATGAAAGCGTTGCGTAATCGACGAACTCGTTCACGATATCGAGTCGACATGTTGTTCTCTACCTTACCAGTCGTGGTCGAATTGATGCGTTTCATGACGAAGATGAAGATGACGATGTTGAAGAGGAGAATGAGACCGACGGGGATGAGCAAACCAGTTATATTAGGCCAACGTTGTATCAGACACCTGAATGAGAGAAAGAGAGTGAAAGAAAGAGAGAGAGAGTGAAGATAAAGTTAACATTTTCACTCCTATATTGTGAAAATCTGACAGGGTTATTAGATTGAAAACACTTTTTTCTTAGTGAGCATTGGATGAATACTGATTTCGTCTATTTTACGTGAAATCAATTAAGCTATTTCTCCACCCTTCATGTTACATCGAGTATTAGTGGAATGGAATTCAATGCCATCTTTGTCTATTACTTGTAAAATAATTCGCCAGTCTCGTTTACATTGTATTGTGTATTAGATTGCACCAGATCCCCTCCCCCCCCCCCCCCGTCTTGGGATTAAGCGTGAAAATTATTCGGCAATTTTTGTCACCCTTTACTTTGTATTCAGCAATAATGTTTTTTCTATTTAACATCCCAACGGCGTTAAAATTCCTTTACGTTTGATGTTCATGTATATGGAATAGTATGAACCTTCATCGCTACGGGCACTCCGGTGGTCTAGCGGTTATGACGGTGGTCTAGCAATCCACAGGTCGTGGGTTCGAATCCCGTCCGGGCAGCCTATGATTTTTTTTCCTAGCTGTCTGGTTCCAATATTTATCACACAGCAGTTGCGTGTGTTTCTACCAATTTGCATGGTTTCTACCGTTGGAGACAAATGAATAAATTAATTGTCTAATGTTTTTTATGTTGCCCACTTAGTATATTGCGCATGGCAGAATTCGGATTTTTTTTTTTTTTTTTTTTTTTTTTTTTTTTTTTTTTTTTTTTGTTCCCCTTCCAAAGGAATTTATTTATTTTCAGTCTCAAGAAATTACATTTTCAAAGCATATAAATAACATGATTTTACATAAATCAATAATAATTTAAGATAATTCAAAATACGAAATATGAATATAATGAAAAAAAAAATCTCTTCACCGGAAATCGGAAATCTCGTCACCTTTTACTTTGTATTGAGGATTTGGTGAACGGCTTTTTGCCATAAACTTTGAGCATTTCGCGTGAAAATAATTCGACAACCTCGTCATCTTTAACTTCAATTTGAGCATTACACAAACGGAATTTTCCCCCATGAACTATGTCTATCTCGCGTGAAAATAATTCGACAATCTCGTCACCCATCACTTTGAATAGAGTTTTGACCAATTAAAATTTCTTGCATACTTTGTGATTTGAGCGTGAGAATAATTCGGCAATTTCATCACCCTTAACTTGTTTAAGAATAATACTTAGATATAGCGTCAAATGAACAGATTCCTGCCACCTCTTTGGATTGTGGGTGAAAATTATTCGGCATACTTCTTCAAGGGATAATTTGGCGAACTCGTCACCATTCAATTTATATTGAACATTAAGTGAACGGAATTTTCCCATCAACTATGCCTATTGCGCGTGAAAATAATTCGGCAATCTCATTACTTATCACTTTGCATTGAGCTTGAGACGACTAACATTTATTACCCACTTTGTCTATTGATCGTAAGAAAAATTCATAATACTTGCATAATACTTACACATCACCTCGAGCATAATTATCTCTGAATATACAGCCTATGACAAACACAATAACTGCTGGAATACCTGCCGATATGAGATTAATAATGAAATAATAAAAATAATAATATCGAATATTTATCCCGCGCCATATCTGTCAGAATAAAAAGGTAAAATATAACGATTGACCATATGTGATAACTTAATTCGACTTAATATGCTTAACAAGTTATTAAACGTCCAATCGCTATCTAAAGGAGATGAATATACTTTGATAAGTGGAATTGATTATGTAAACTTAAAAGCGAAATTGCAAGTAGACACGTTATTTAAACGAGAACGCAACAGATAAAGCAAGAAGAATTATAAACGGAACATAATTTTGTCATGGTTGTTTTTCATCATCATTTTTAAATAACTACAACAGATCTGAACTACAATAATATCTAGTCACGCATTATGACATTTTCAAATACTGAAAGTATCCCCCCCCCCACACACAAAGGGAAATCGAATTAAATTTGCAAATGTTTTGAAGTTCAACAATCATCACCAATCTATTTCAAAGCAATATCTTGATTCTCATTTAAAGTCAGAAAGTGAATTATCACAAAAAGAAAATAATTTTGGGGTTTAAAAACACAAACTGTGCAGTGATATGCAATGGATATTGTTTTGTAGCTAAAATCAAATTGTTTGATATATTACTTGATTTATTACGTCATACTACAATTTCAATACGTTGAGAGATAACTGTGCAATTTTACATCCTATCCAGTGGACAGTATGAATGAGTCGATGTCAATTAGGGAAGGTACTTACCCCATCCAAAGACAGCCGCCTTACGGATAAATCGTGGAATGTAAGAATTGATGATGCGAACGAAAAGAAGATAAACATTGACTCCCTCGATACCCATCCATGCTAGGGAGGAGAGAGCAAAGAAGTGGAGGAGCGCTGCTAGGATACCACAAGGGATGCGGGAAATACCAGGACCAAGACTAATGACCAGCATGAAGATGGTATACAGACCCAGGAGGGAGGAGATGAGACAGAGGAGGATCTGGTTGGGTTGCTTGTTGCGGAGTTTCCTAGAAATACGACGGTTGACGAAAATACAGCGATTAGAAGTGCGAATTCGCATCTAATGATGATAATGGAACAATGAATAATGTCCTCGTTCGTTTCCCCTTAGAGCCTTTAATTGGAAGAATTTAGCTGGTTTTAAAACCATTGATGAATGGAATGGTTATTAAAAAGATAAGGAAAAAGTAAAAGAGGGGAAATAGGGGTGTGAAGAAAAAACAACAAATGCTTTATTCAGAACTTTGACCTTAAAACAAAACTTGAAGAAATTAAATCCTTTTATATGTGTTGTTCTTTGTAAATATGGATTCATCAATATATCAATACTTTTCTATTTTTTTTTTTTTTGTTGAAAATATTACTGTGCGAACGAATGCAGAAAGTACCGGAGTTTAATAATTAAAAAAAACACACCCTCTACTAAAATCCCATTTGATGTCGTTTTTCATAGGCTTTCATAGAAACAGAAAATTTCACATTTCACGCATTTATTTTGATACCTACTTCTTCGTTTCATCAAAATATGTCAGCCCGTGGTTATAATTCCAAGCTCTGTTTTACTTACGAAGATGAAGCATACGCGATAATTGTGAGTATAAGTCCACATGTAGACAACCCACAGCCGACATAAGTCAATATTTGAGCAAAATATTGGAACTCCAAAGGGAGGAAGTCTTCATTGTAGATATCCTGGAAATAAAAATAATGTTACAATGCAGAGCATTAGTGAGCAATCAGCATTGGGTTCTACTAGCGAATCATATAAAATCAAATCAGTTATTTTTCACGCCAAAAATATACCCTGGTAACAAAAATAATGTGACAAAACAGAGCATTAGTGAGCACTCAGCATGGGTTCTACTAACGAATCTTTTAAAATAATATTAGTTATTTTTCCCGCCCAAAGATTACACATCAGCAATGTTGCTTTATTTGTTTGACTAATTTGCTCTCTTCTCCAATGTACAACGAAAGAGGCAGACATAATACAAACACACATATTGTCAGACGACAGCCCTATACTTTAAGAGGAAGAATCAAGGTGTTGAGCATTATTGCTAATTCAAAAGCAAGTCATAATTTATGGCAGTGCTAAAACGATTACCGACTGTTTATCATTCATCAATAATCATACTGAATCGTCTTAAAATAATATTCAATGTAGTAAACAAAACAGGCTAGATAAGCTTTTCCTATGTGTTTGCTCCATTTACCGCATTAATTGTCGTGTGTAGCATTAGTTCTCTATAACTTTAAAAACCATTTTAAAGAGATTTTTTGTTGTTGAAAGATAACACAATGCAATGTACCAGGAGGACAGCGAAGTTTGCCAATCTGCGACACCTACAAGAAGGTCTGGTGTTTGGGGTACCAGGGACACGCCTACATCCCCTCGATGACCAATCTCCTCTTCGCTGGTTGCCATTGACATCCCAGTAAACACATTCTGCGTTCTTGATCATAGCATCTTTCTGTATCGGGTGGTATACAGAGACTGGTTTTTAGCCTCTCTCTGTCGAGAACATTATGGCTTGTATTCACAAAGGAGGCCCAAAGTTAAGCCTGGCTTAAATCTGTGGTTTACCTATGGCTAGCATAATGGGAGACAAATGTGTCTATGTTGCAATGTTCTTTACACGTTTACTGGATTCTGAAATCGGGCTGCAGGGTTAGAAAAGCTCGTAATTATCATCCTCATGCAGTTTTTTTAATAGTTTAGTACCAAATATTCTGATAAATCGAACATATACTTTTCAAGATTGTCTCCAATTTTGCTAGTCATACTTAAACCTTATATTTAAGCCATGCTTAACTTTAGGCCACCTTTGTGAATACGGGCCTATGGATCAGGGGATGGTCGAGTCAGTGCAGGAAGCTGTCAGTGTTAATGCACACGGTCAACTCTTCGCCTATAAACTGACTCTAAAATGGGACCCAGGTTCAAACCCCAGCCAAGTCGTACCTCGAATAATAACATGAAATTGAGGTTCCATAAATAACCATATCATATTGAATCACGTCCGTTTAATTCCAATTCATTCCAAGTACTACCAATAGATTCCGTTTATTTACGATTGACCAATAAACTTGATTTACGCCAATGTGTACATAATTTGTAAAGGTAAGCATTTATTGCTAAACATTTCACATGCTCATAAGGGGACATAAACAAGGATAAAATATTTACATGTAGACCTATCCGCGTAGAGCAAACAAGTACAATTCATTAAAAAATAGATTTTTAACACTATCCCTTTGTTACCATGTCAACATCGAACGTCGAGACGATTGACTCATCGTGTTGCTCATCGATTTCGTCATCCATACCGTGTACGGTGGCGGAAATGATCGGCGTCGCAGGTCTACGAAGGAACGATGTCTCTCTTGAATTCAATATTGTGAGCGAGGATGAAACAAAGATCGATGTTTTCTGGTAAACGATGAAGGAAATCCTGTAACTTTCGTTTCCCGAAAATCTTAATAGAAAATAACAAACGTACCACACGTCATTTCTTATGAGATGCCAAAATTAATGCAGACGCACCCAAAATGATTTTTTTTTTAATCAATTTGTTTTAATCCTGCAATCTTTAATGCTTTGAAAATAAACGTAGGATTGAATATACGATATAAAGTACGCATCGATATTGTGTTACAAATCATGTTTTAATGTCTGATGAAAGTCTAATAAAATATCAAAGATAAATTCGTTATGTTCGAATCCCCACCTTGAGTCAAAATGCGTAAGGCTTGGGAGCGTGACGGACGCACGGAAGTTCTGATGGTTGAAGAAGTCTTTGTCGACAGAGCCGAAAGTTAGTTCATCGTAGTGTTCATATTCCCCCTGGCAATCGTCCTGTTCACCACGATAGATAGCGAAGACAGAACCGTCTGCACTTTGAGATAGTGTGGTGGTGCTAACCTAAATCACGCCATGGATTAGAATTGTCAAGAAAGGGTGGTCACCTGGGGGGCATTTAATGAAAGGACTTGTCAGACGTTTTATCCGACAAACTTTTATAAGCTACTAAAATGCTTGCATCTGATTGGCTGAGAGCGAATTTATCAGATAAAATGTCTGACAAGTCCTTTGATGAAATGCCCCCCTGATTATTTTCGACGAGAGAATGAAACATGTAGAGAAAGATGAATAGTGAAAAAAAACTTTACAAGATGGACACTCGGAGGATGAATTAGGGAGGGAAGAAGAGAGAGACAGAAAGAGGGGGATGGTAGCGAGAGAGATAGAGAGAGGGAGAGAGACAGAGGGGGAGGGTAGCGAGAGAGATAGGGGGAGAGAGAGAGAGAGAGAGAGAGGGGGGGGGGGGGAGAGAGGGGAAAGAAAACAAAATTGTCAGGCAATGAGACAAGGGATAAGAAAGACAAATATGAGAAGATTATTCTTTCTTAAGAAATATAAAAGCGACAGCACAGATGAGGGGGACAAGGGACATGACTATCATCAAATGATAATGGATGAGATGGATAAAAAAATTGCTTAATTCACGACATTAAAAGATATATGAGAAATTCATACCCGGACTGCCAGGTTCTGATGAGCAACGACAAAACTTCTATTTCCCAATTCTATATCAACTATACTTAGTTGCCGATCCATGATGTCTAGAGCTCGATTTGTAGCATTGTTGTCTTGTTGAGCAGCTTGCAACTCGATTTCGTCTACGTTCATCAAGTTACTGATAATCTCCAACATCGAATTCGTTACCTGCATATCAAGAAAAATCATCATCTTATAGCATCATTATGTTATTTGGTTGGAGCCTAACTGATATAATATCCATTGCATGGCTTTATAACGACTCCTGCGTCTCTGACAAACAAATACATCGAAAACACTTACATCGTACATCGCTCGTCTTTTGATTGAAAATCCTAACCTTATGGAATGAATAAAAAATTACAAGTATTCACCAGAAATCAAATAAACAAACCCGTAATAAGAATAGATTTACGATACCTTCATTATGTTCATATGGAAATTGTTGTTTGTTTTTAGATAAGATAAGATAATTAGATACGTTTTACGCATCCCGAAAATTCGGAAAGTTAGGGGACGCAGCCGAAAAAATTCCAGTTTTAACATGTAAAGTCAATGAGTGGTTTTCAAATTATAGATGGGGCGCGCATCCCCTGAGCCCCCGCCTGGATCCGCCACTGTAATCTTCTCAATATTCACCTGGATATAATTGTTTTGTTTTGTTCTTGTTGCTGTTGTTTGTTTGTTTGTTTGTTTGTTTGTTTGTTTTTTTTTTTTTTAAGAATCCCGTTACTAACAAATTGGGGGGGGGGGGGTTGTCCAGGAAGCAACACCAAGCGATCATACAGTAATACAGTCTGTGTCAAATAAAATGGTACAGTTAGAAAACGTTTTTTTTTAGTATGAAAATTAATCACATTCTAAAAGTGTTTGATATTTCCATAACGGAAGAGAATCAGGCTTTCTTCTGCAATTTTTTTCATCCCATTTGGTGCTGTAGATATTGAGATATGACCAGTTTTCTATAATCAAGAAAAAAAATGTAGGCCTACTTTGCGCATCTTTCTCTATGGCCCGAATTCACAAACGTTGTTTAGTTAGTCCATGGTCTAAATCAGGGGTTTAAACCACGGATTTAGACCATGGACTAACTAAACCACGTTTGTGACTTCGGGCCTATGGGTTTCGCACATACTAGCCATGAATTCAGCACACCGAGACAATAGATGTGTGTAATTTCGATTAGCTCATCGCCGCACAAATTTTAGCATAACTTTTGTTTCACAAAAGCAAATTATACAAAACAAAGTGCATCAGCGAAAAGAATCTTTTGGCTTTAAGTTGGTACCACATTCACACAGCATTTGAGAAGATTTCATACCTACATAATTTTTTCCCGACTGTACCATTTTTTTTTAAAACACAGACTGTATATATATATATATATATATATAGTCGTTACCATTGGAGTGGTGGAGTTCAGATTCGCCACCTTCTCTAGGAATGTCATGACATTATGAACGTCCTCAGCTACAATCTTCTCTTCTGGAGTGGTGGTTAAAGAGATAATCCTTGGGAGCTGTCGATTGATGGACGTAACTGTCACTCGTTCCTTGAGAGATGAGAGAGCAAGACATTAATCTACATTTCCTACACTCGACCCAGGTGAGATGAATGGGCACCGAAAGGCAAACATTTCTTGAATGTAAAAATCAGTGGTCAAAATGAATCATTCTGGGTCCGTTGGGGGCCATATTCTGAATCGATTACCACCTTAAAGGGAAGGTCTAGACCCAAAATAAATTGCTTTTATAAGAAGCAGAAAAATTAGAAAAACAGAATAAAAAAGTTTGAAGAAAATCGGACTAATAATAAGATAGTTACGAATATCTTCACGATGCACAAAGAATTGATCGCTTTACCAATTTGGCAACACCTGTGATGTCGTAAGGGCACAACTTGCCATGCACTTTTTATATTGTTTTATGATAAATTTTCCTCATAACTTTGGCCAAGATTATTGGTGGCAATATGTTATTGCATCTATACATTTTCATAAAATGAGAATTATAATGACATTTCAAAAGAAAAGGGATATTTTTCATGAAATTCAACATTCATGAATATCTTTTTTTTTTCTGTACTGAAAACCTGCTTAAAATCTTTGTTTCTTATATTTCTTGATGGGTTGCTGAGTTTGCAATATATGTATCATTATATGCAATAGCATATTACCATCAGTATATCTTGGCCAAAACTATGATGACAACAGTCTCTTAACAAATAAAGTGCAAATGTATCATAAAACAATATAAAAAATGCATGGCAAGTTATGACATCACAGCTTTGTTACTGTGTTGCCAATTTGGTATAGCGATCGATTTTTTGTGTGTGCATCGTAAAGATATTTATAACTTTCTCATTGTTGGTCCGATTTTCTTCAAACTTTTTTTATTCTGTTTTTCTAATTTTTCTGCTTTTAATAAAAGCAACTTATTTTGGGTCCAGACCTTCCCTTTAACAGGTGTATGGTGACAATACTGACCGTGCAAGGCAAATGGAGCCACAGTATCAGTGGTCACTTTTTCCTTTGAACCTGTATTTACCATTTTATAGCTTTTACTGAAAACCACTGAGGACACTGCGAGGTGGATAAGATTATTTTACAGGAATCAAATGTTATATCACATATGGAAATACAAATAGATTTTCTGATGGTTTTGAGGAGCCGAAAGTGTCACTAAAACGTTTTTTTCAATGGAGGTAAACAGGTAATTTTAGACTTAATTTCAGTCGCCATTTTCAAGCGCCTTTGTTCAAATCAGGAGGGCATTTCATCAAGGGATTGTCAGACGTTTTATCCGACAAACTGTTATAAGCTACTGAAATGCTTGCATCTGATTGGGTGAGAGCAAATTTGTCGGATAAAATGTCCGACAAGTCCTTTGATGAAATGCCCTCCAGGTTCATGCTATTGACATGGTCTCACCTGAACAAGAAGAGCAATAGCTCTACTTGTCTGTAAGGTGGTGGTCATGGACATCGTTGTCGTTATTCCTCTATCTCTTGATCGGGTTCCTGTAAAAAGAAAACAAACACCTATCGTGAACGCATTTGAAACAGGGTTCTCCTTGTTATTAGGCTACTGATTTATCGATTTAGATATCACACTTCTAGTTAATATCAACATATAGGTGCACTCTAAAAACTGAAGGGATGTTTTTAGCTCTTCAGAGGCTGAAATCAGCACTTTTTAAGAGCTTGCATAGTGACTGCACTCTAAGGTCTGTTTAATTGCACTTAAAGTGCTGTTTTAGCACTTTCACGTGAGCTGAACTTTCCGCAAAAATGGGCAAAAACGGCGTGACTTTGTTGGGATCCGAACCTGGGTCCCCTGCATGAGAAGCGCTGGCGAGCACTTAGACCAAGTTCACATCAGTTCAGTTCAGTTCAGTTCAGTTTATTTACATATTCCAATCAAACAATAATAAGAACAACAATTATATGTCATTTCAAAAACTATACATTATTTGATAAATCATAAAACGAATGACATCAGTAGCATAAAAGAAAGAAATATGAAGGAGCCTAAGTTAAAAGCTAAGCTTGTTACATTATAGGCTCCTTTGTGAAGATGATGTATAAGAATACATAAAGAAATAAATAAATACAAAGAGATATAAATAGTAGAAACTGAAAAGTGGCATTAACATATCATTTTTTTTTAAATATATATATTGAACTACCTATCTGTACGCAATGGTAGTAAGGCGTACCCGGATGACGTAATCATTATTTTGATGTGTAATGGCGACATCATCTCGGCACTACATTATAATCATACATTAACATTGATATACGCAAATGGAAAAAGTGACGCGTACCGAGATGATGTCGTAATTGTTGACAATGACGACAGCATCTCGGCACTGTATAAACATACATCAATATTGGAATAACCATACATGTTTATGGAACTATAAAAACAATTGCTCATGTGTCATTTTCCGCCTGTGTTTTGTAACCCTTTAATAATGACATTTTAGTTTACATTAAAAGTATGCAAAGAGGTTGATTCAATTATTGTTTTGGGGAGGTCAGACCATAACTTAGGACAGTATATATAACAGTTTTTTTGGGCAAAGAGTTCGTGTACGTGGTAGATGATATAAATTTACTTTGACGTGTGGGGTATGAGTGAACTGAGCTGTTCTTTTCAAAAAGTTTGGCTATTTCCGCAGGGTATTCATTAACAGACAGTTGGTCATGAATATTCCTAAGTTGTAAATATAATATCGTCGATACAAGCAATTATTAATTTTTTAAGAAACAATGGTCTTGTATATGAAAGGAATCCAGCATGGGTTAATGTTTCTAAGTGCTCGTTTTTGAATCATAAGAATTTCTCCTGTTGAGTTTTAGTCCCATTACCCCAGGCAAGAATGCCGTAATTGAGATATGGCAAAATTAAAGTCGTGTATAATGAAATAAGGATTCGAGTTGGAAATCATGCTTTAATTATATAAAATGCCAGTATTTTCTAGAGGTAGTTTTACACAAATAGTCCAAAATGCATCTTCCATGACAGTCGGCACACATCAATATAAATACCAAGGAATTGGTGGATTCAACCTGACTAGTGTAGTATTATTTATCAGAACATTTCCAGGTAGCGATTTAATTTATTACTAAATAACATATAATGGGTTTTACCAACATTCAAAGATAATTTGTTAGCATTGATCCAGTTTTAACCCGTTTCATTTCATTATTTACCAATGTTGAGGAAGAAGATTGCGGATTTGATGAGAATAGAAAATATTAGAATCGTCAGCGAAAAGAATAAAAGACATGATTCAGAAGAATTGGAAGTCATTTATATATATGATGAATAACAGCGGACTAATAGTGAACCCTGGGGTACACCGCATGATATTGCTTTTTCATAAGAGTCTTGGCTGTTTATACTAACATACTTGCTCTATCTGTAAGATAATTGTCGAACCACTCCAAGGCCTTTCCTCGAATCCATAATGAATAGTTTTTTTGCCATGGTATTTTATGGTTAATAGTATCAAGGCCTTGGAGAAGTCGGAAATATTCCTATAGTGTGAGTTTATTGTCAATTGAAGACTTACCTTTATCTAAAAATTTGAGAAATGCGTGAGTTGTGAATGTTTTGCCTAAAACCAATTGGTTCCTGACAAGATATTAAATTCAGTAAGAAAGTCATAGTTCGTTTGTAAATAAGTTTTTCAAGAATTTAGAAAGGACGTTAAAAGCGATGATCGGGACGATAATTTCCAACTTCTTCAGCGTTCCCTTTTTAAAAACATAGTTATCTTTTGGCAATTTTCATCTTAGTGGGAACGATACCATTTGGAATTGATAAGTTAAATATATTTGTTGAGGGGATATTATTTCTGTTATAATTTTTTTGTAGAAAGTTCGTGATCATGGAGTCGTATCAGGCTTTTATTTATTTTCAAATTGTTTACTATATCTAAAACTTCATGCGCCTAGGATTGGATTCAGGAACATGGACACGGGGTTTCGCCTTTTAAAAATGTTTAAATCTAAATCAGCATCGGAATGTTTTGGGCAAGTTTGGGCCAATGTTTACATATTAAACTCCTCGGCAATATACAGGGCGGTGCTTGCTGATTTGGCTCCATCAACTACTATGTTTGTAATAGGATTTGACGCTTTTTTGCGTTTAAGAACATTATTTATTATTTTCCATGTATTTTAATATCTCCTTTATGATGTCGAATTGATTATGAAAAGTATATTCTTTTTGCAAGCCTGAGCGAAGTTTTTAAAATATTCCGGTACCGGGTGTATTTAGACTTGACTGAAGTAGGTTTTTTTGTTATATTAATACAATTAATTATTCTTGTTGTGGAGTTTTAAAAAGAATTTAGTTATCCAAGGTAGTTAGACAATTTTTTATAATTTGTTTTGCGCTGGCGAATTGGGAATAGAAGAATTTAGATTTGCATTATAAGTATCCCGAAATTATAAAAGGAAACATTACCATTATTATTGTACACTGCATACAATCGGCCGATTCAAGTGATTCATTAAGTTCTACGCAGGTTGGGTTCAGAAAAAATTCTCTTAACCTGCCGAAATGTTTGTTTTGAGGATGAAGTACAAATAGCATTAAAACCGAACATAAACCGCGAAGTCGGTCCGAAATATCTGAGACAATAAACCAGATTAATATTTGAAGCACCGCTATGAAAATATTATCTATTAGCGTAGCCGATGATTCAGTAATTCTAGTTGTTGGTTACTGTTGGCAAAAGACTTTGATAACATAAGGTCCAAAAATCTTGACAGTGTGAATTTGCTTGACATTGAAGTAAATTAGATTAAAGTGCCCATTATATACACGTCTTATTTGCAGGATAGGTGAGATAAAATAGCTTGTAATGATTCATAAATCTTTATATTGAAAGTACTAGAGTGGTTTATAAATTCTGCGCAACAATGATATTTTCTTTCTTTGGCAGTTTTATTTCAATAAAGATATTTTAATGCATTCGATACTTTGCTTATATCTGATTTCACATTCGTAACTTAGATCATTAGAAACATACAGCCTACTCCACCGCCCGTTTTCGATTCTATTTTGACTTACAAAGGTGAATTCGTTCATGGAGAAAATTGAAGAGGGGTGTCTTTTAGCCAAGTTTCGGAAAAGTCCATATTGTATGCCTATGTAGAACTTTCTCTTCTAATTGCCTAATAATATCTTACATGCTTTCATAATTCAAGCAAGTTAGGGAAATCTCCGTTGGGCTGTTGGTAACGTCAGCGGTACTCTTCCATGTCAGGGTGAACCCGGTTCGAATCCCATACCAACATTGAACATTTTATTTGTTGATAAATTAGCTCTTGGGTAAGTGCTAAAACAGCACTTCAGGTGCTGATTTAGCTCTTCAAGTGCAGTCACTATACGAGCATCCATAAATTAGCACTTCAGTTTTTAGAGTGTGGGGTGATCATCCGGGTATTTTTTTTTTCAAACGTCATTAACAACAGTCATGACAATGATCTATTCTTCTATAGCATCCGACGAAAACCAATTCGCATGTTGAAGATTCTCACATGATCAAAAACTTTTGGTTCGCCAGAACTTGGCATTGAACAGGCGCCTTGCCAAGGCTTTGGGTGTACTAATGGCGAAAAGCAATAATGGTGGTATCTAACTTGCCATGAGACGGATTTGAGACGGATTTTGGACTACTTTGAGACGGGTTTGAAAAGGCTTCGAAACTCGCGGAGACGTCTCCGCGACAGAAAAAAAAAGTATCGGAGATGTCTCCGCGACTGAAAGAAAAAATTGTCTCCGCGACGGGAAAAAAGTATTGGAGACGTCTCCGCGACGGGGAAAAGAGTATGATAGGAGACGTTTCTGAGTTTTTGAGTCGCAGAGACGTCTTCGCGAAGTGAGATACCTCCACAAGTTCATGTTTTCATCGTTTTAATGATATTGTTAAACAGAAGTTACGGCAAACCTCTCCAAGCTTACATTTTTAATTATTGAACTTACGGGAGCAAAATTCAAGCTCAGGCGTCCATACACCATCGACACATGTTGAAGTCCGTGCTTCCCTGTTGCACTCTAGGATGATGACATCTGTTTGTCTGTACTCTGTCTGTCCTTCTGGGTAAAGTCTGGTATAAGTCCTCGGGCTGGGAATGGGACACTTTGCTATGGTGTGAAAACAATAAATAACTGATAAGTGCCAACCAGATGACGAGATAAGAAGACGAGAAGGCTGGTTAAACGAGTTGTTGGAATTCGGCAAGTCAACGGACATGTTTCAGACAAGGAGACAAGAAGCTGGGTTGTGTGGAACTCGGTCGACTTGTTTGGGACAAGAAGACAAGATGACGTCATTTTGTCTTCTACTCCGAAACATGTCGACTTACCAAGTTTTAACAATCCCCATTTGTCTTCTTGTCCCAAACTTGCCGAGTTTCAACAACTCGTCATCTTGTCACAAACAAGTCGACTCGTCAAATTTATTCCAGCAACTCGTTTTCTGTTATCTTGTTTTATAGTTCCATGAAATAGTTTTATAAATCTCGTTATTTAACCAGTCATCTCGTCTCCTTATTTCGTCATCTGGTTAGCACTTACAAAGTTTCCGTAATAAGGTACATTCACGTATGCAAGATTTCCCTCTCCACTGAGGCCTCGCCAGTTCTTAGCTTTTATTATCGTTATTATATCATTATAATTTGCTCCCCTTTCTACCGCGCCGATTTCTTCGTTTGTTTTGTTTTGTTTGTTTTAACAATACTGGTTACCTGATGTTTTGCGCCCTCTATCCCCATTCAAATTTCTCCTATTGTACCTCATATTCATAGTCAGAGAGACTTGGGTAGAGACCAGCTATTTTTCATACCCTACACTACCCCCCCCCCCCCTTCTCCTCGTCTCTAATCCTATATCCTCTTGTGAATTAAATCCTATAACACGTATCCATAAGCCTCCCTAAATCTCTCAATTTATACCAGTAGAAAAACTGGGAATACGAACCTCCGACCTTCAGAATAGGTGTATGTGTATTATACTACTCGGATATATTGCCGTTTGCAGCATGGCTGATATAATAAATTCAAAACCGAATATTTAGCAATAAATTTATATAGCTTGTAGGGAAGAAGTTCGCCCTATACGGATACGCCCTTTGGGGTTATGATGGAGGTGCTCTGTAAATGTTAAATTTAAGGAAGATATTTTACTTACGAACACAATCAGGTATGGGAGTAACCCATCCGCTGGCTCCACACGTCGAGATTGGAGGACCAACAAGCGAGAATTCAGGGCTAGAACATCGAAATGTTACAGATCTTCCTTGCTGGTAAGAGTATTGCATTGGTGTGTACAGTACACCGTCTTTCAGACGTCTCTGACAATTTTCAGATGGAAGCTCAATATTGACGCCAGACAAGACTGTTCCAGAAAGAAGAAGATTTGAATTAGAGGGAGGGTCGAATGACTTCATTCTGGGTCAAATATAACCGTATGCCATTTCTGGTCGATTATAACTATCTGGTCCCAAATGACCCGGAATAGTGTATGGCGTAAATGAACACAGAATTTCCTCTTTTTTTCTTATTCTTCTTTTTTAAAGACTGTATGTCGCTCGTCATTTTATCCATATTAAAGGTTTTATGGTAATGTTCATCACTGCAACAATCAAGTCCTCTCAATAATCAAGGAATTTGGAATAAAAATTTTATTGTTTATTCATCAGGTTCAGTTTAATGACTGTACGTTCATTTCTGAACATTCGATTTCCCAAAGATTCACGCAAGATACTAATAAAAGCCACAATGGAGCGTTCCATTTCGTTATGGATGGGGGGGGGGGGGTGGACAAGATGTAATGGTGTGGAGTGATCGCACTTACCATAACACTCTCCAGGGTCGGGAGACCATAGTCCATTGATGCAGGCAGATGATGATCTCCCAAGGAGTCCATGGTTTCTAAGGTTACAAGAGTAATTGACATCCGTTCCATTAGCATACGTCCTCATATCGGGAGTCAGTGTTACACTCTGAGACACATCAGGACGGTCACATGACTGGATATCCACAGCAGCTATCACAGAATATGGAAAATATTATGGACGGAATACTTAAAGGTGGTGTCTCACGTCGGGGAGACGTCTCCGAGACATTTCCGCGACGGAAAATATCTCATATAGATATGAACATATTCGATTTTTCCGCGACTCATGAGACGTCAAGGACACTAGTGAGAGGTCGCAGAGACGCAGAAGACGTCTCAAACCCATATCAAACCGTCTAAAGGTAATTGAGATACTGCCACATGGGCCGGTATCACAGGTAGCGATTGAAGTTCTGGGGGGCATTTCATCAAAGGACTTGTCGGACGTTTTATCCGACAAACTGTTATAAGCTACTGAAATGCTTGCATCTGATTGGCTGAGAGCAAATTTGTCGGATAAAATGTCCGACAAATCCTTTGATGAAATGCCCCCCGGAAGACATGCGCATGAAGGTGGCGATCATATTGCGTACCTTTTTAGAGAAAATTGTTTTTGTTTAAATCTGCTTTAACGCTCTCTGACTATCGATTACAAAAAGGTGATAGTGTTAGTACGTCTTAGCAAATATAAATCCCTAACGCCATTGAAAGTGATTGGCAATATCTTACTTGAAATGAAATATTTTATTTAATAAACAACATTTGTAATAATCATTTGCAACATCATTGAGAGGATTTTGAAACTTTTCCGTAAATACCTAAATCTTCTCAATAATGTAAACATTTACCTGTACATTTGGGCATCTTTCTACTCCATATTCCATCACGGCGGCAGTACGAGGTCTGTGATCCAACGAGATCAAATCCATCGTTGCATCTTATCTGAATACTATCGAGTGTACTGTATCCTGATCGCAGATTGACAATATATCCATTCTGTGGCGCCTCCGGAATCTCGCATAGAGTATTATCTGCCAGTTGAATGCGTTAAACAGTGGTTTAGATAAATCGGTTTATAGCAGGTCTTATCGTTAGTTGATCCATAAGTATTTAAAATACTTAAATACTTTTAAGTTTTTAAGTATTAAAAAAATGCATGCATTTTTTTACGGGCTCTTATGTAAATTGTCATATTTCATTCATAACGATAGTGTAGTCGACCATTTTTGTATAAGGGAAGACTTGTCAGTTTTTTTTTTTTTTTTTCTGAGAACAGTAGATTGTCTAATTTCTAAGACAAATGGAACGACAAAAGAACAAAATGGAATTTTGGAGGGTGTGGATTTTTAAGTGAATGAAATTATAAAGATGAAACTCTTTCATACTTCTACCAAAACTTTTAATACGTTCGTTTATACGTTCCATAATACAATAAAAGTTATCATATGCAAGACAAGGGCAAAGGACAACGGCAACGTCAAGAGTACATAGATTTGTTTGTGCCATTGATATCATTTATTCATGACTGTGTTGCAAAGACTTTATGCCACCGATATATGAAATTATAGTCAGCTTCTTGTAGTCAATGTTGGCCTTTTGTAATTCACCTACTGCAGTGAGTGATTTTTTTTTCTTCACATCGTTAATACATTTTCCTGGATAATCACGACCTCTGATTTGGGCAGGCATCCTCCTTAGCAACGACACAAAGGAATTTTCCCTGGTTTTGCCGCTTTTCTCTGCCTTTGTTATTGGTACTTTATGGCCGTAGCTTCTTTGTGAAAAGCCCTTCAGACTAGTAAATTTATATTAGAATAAAACTATGTGGTGTATTATCAATTGAACTTAGGATGAAACTAATCTCTAAAAGTAAAGAGAAATCTTTCTAATCGGTTGAACTTACTCAAACAGACAACAGATGGGGGATTCCAAATCCCTCCTTGCAGACACGTGACCACTTGAGATCCATACATCAGGCCATCACAATGTATCGTGGCTTGTTGCCCCGGTAGCAAATTCGGACACTCTGACACGATTCTACTCAATGCTGGTTCAAAATCAATGTTAAGATCATCTGTATTGCACCCCGACCCTGGTACTGTAAAACAAAATCTCACACACATAAAATGATTCTACAAAAATTAGTATGAAACGTGACTGATAATGAAAATGAGTAGTGTTCACCATCACAGTGAACACAAAAGATGACCAAAAGAATATTGGGAGGAGACTTATTGAAAAATATGATATTATATATGAGTAATAATCACACGGTAATAACAAAATAGTTATTATATAATAATAACAATAATAATAATGATAATAATAATTATAATAATAAGTGTATGAAAAGATTGGCTTTCCCCCGCTGGCACCATTTTTTTTTTTTTTTTAATTAATTAATTAATTTATTTTTTTATTTTTATTTTTATTTTATTTATTTTTTTTTTGGGGGGGGGGAGGAGGTATAAAAATATAGTCTGTACATAAAAGTGAAAGTAGCTATAGCATCGCCTCTTGAACACATCTTTAGTTTCTTCTTTGTAACAAATATCTGTTTTGTTTGAGATTGTGAGTTGTTGGATCATCAATCAATCAAAAATTGGGCCGATCTTCCTTATCGAATGTTGCGCTTCCTTGTTTTATTTGGAATATAATAGTTGTCACCTATCTAAATTTGTTTTCTTCTCAGGATGTCCAGATCAATCTGAGGTGGGTGGACCGGGAAAATGTTAATCCACAAAGGAAGTTTAAACCTGGCGTATAGTTTTGGTAACAAAAAAGGAATTGGCACAAAACCAATCAAATTTAGTTACATGTTCACATTGCCATGACTGAACTAAAAGTTATGTGTGAGAGATCTTATGACATTCCTTTCATTATTTCCGATGAATTTCATTGAATATTTTTGAATGAAGCGTAATCTAACTGCCCTTTAGACCTCTGCTGAGAGGTTCGCATGCCGGAGGCTACGACGTGAATTAGTGCGAACGATTTGTGTGTAACACGCACACAAGAGAATCCCCATTGGTTTTCCACATGAGCGCTAACATGAGTCGGGTCCCCCGTCTTCTCTTTTTTATACTTATATTATGAAATAAAGACACTAAAACGAGATTTCAAGTACTATAATTTGCTTTATTATTATTGGATTCAATCTTTCATAATTTATCTAAATGTGAATCCAAATTAATTTTTCTTTCTCCTGAAACTATACACCAGCTTTTATGCGTCTACGTTATGTTGTTTGGTTACTGAAAGTGTTATTTAGGAGTTATAAAGAAAGGTTAAGCAGGTATTAAGGTTCCATTAAATTGTAAATATTCTACATTTATTTTATTTTTTTAAGTCTAATATGACTGAAATGTCCATTTCCTTTTAAAGATAGACAAAAAACGAAGAGGTCTTTTAAACAAAAGATAAAGAATGTGACTTATTCATAAATGATTAAACGTCGACTATATTATTTATTGTGTTCTTCACACAAGGTAACCGTTCAATGTCGAATTTCGCTATATACCAATAGACCAGTTTACTAACATATTCGAATTTTAGGCATACTTTTTAAACAAAGGTTGTTCTTGACAACCTAAAAGCTTGCCAGAGGATTTCCCTTACATAGCAACAACTAATGTATGTAAACTATATTCCATGTATTGAGGTTCATTCTTTTATTTAAAAAATAAAGAAGAAGAAACAAATAGTTTTTTTACTCACGTAAGTATGGACATGCGCTCTGAACAGAAGGGCCTATAGTAACTTGTCCGCTGCCTATGGATGAGGAATTATTAATATAATTAGTTATTTGATATAAGTTACTTACACCATTGTTCACATGTGGATAATGTTCCTCAATGTAAAATTGCCATACTCCTAGCTGATTGAATTGAAAGGAATTAAGTGAAATAGTTTATTACAATGATCGTGTTTTTCTTTTCTTTTTTCTTTTTTCTTTTTTTTTTTTTTAAATATTAATAATAATAATAATAATAATAATAATAATAATAATAGTACGGTTCTTATAAAGCGCGTATCACTTCCAAATTTAGGCGTCTCTATGCGCTTTTACGAAAAGAAGAGGGAAAGAAAAGGGGAGAAAAGACTGGGAAATTGGCCAAACTGTGATTCACAAGAAATGTTTTTTGAATAAGTGTGTTTTGAGAAGTGCCTTAAACTGAGATACTGAGGAAGAATTTTTCAAGTTAGAAGGGATATCATTCCAAAGTAGAGGGGCAGCATGAGCAAATGAACGATCACCATAGAACATAATACCAATCGCCTTTGTTTGTTTTTTTGTTGTTGTTTTTTCTTACATATTTTGTTCATATTTTTAATCCTTGTCCATTTAAACCAACAAATAATAATGCAATAATTTCTTTTTACTATTATTTAATAATAATTATTATATCATTTTCCATATATTTAGGGCAGGCTGTTCGATTTCAGCTTATCTAAGTAAAAAACCATTGGCATATAAAGTTATTATTTATTAGCCTATGACATATTTATTAGTCATATTTTTGTTTTAACTCCAAAAGAAAGCATTTCCAATTACCCTCTCCGTGGAAATGAATAGATAAAAATCACTTTACAAATGAGGGGGTCCTTTCCAAAAGGTACTACATCCATATTTGTTGGTACTGAGAAAAACACGTTTTTATTTTTAATTGTAAGCAGTGTCTGTTTGGAATTAAACTTTTACGGATTATTCTACTCTAAGATACTTAGTGAAACCAGTCTTGTTTGAACATGATGAATATGTTTATATTCATACAAATATTACTTTTAATCTCATTTTCGTTTCCAGTAACTCATCCGATGGACAATATACCACCATCAAATACATAAGGAATGTTAAAAGCGTTGAAATCACAGTGTAATGGGGGCACTGAGGGGGTTTGTGTCCCATTAATAATTGACAAAAACAAAATGAGGTAAAATATAAGAAAACTGGTCCCCCATTCCTACCCTCCAAATTACCAAAACACACGGAATCATGCAATTGCTGAAACGGAATGGCAACTGGCTAGGTATCAATGGGCAAAATGCGTTTCGAAAAGACAAGGATTCAATAAAGAACTTATACTATCTAGAAACAGTAGTTCGAAAAGATTTACACAAAGGTGTGTTTTTGAGAATTTATTACCATAATATATAACTCTAGGTAAAAATATTTATTTTCACAAATATCTATCCATTAGAATTATAATGTTATGCGTGATACCCTATACAGTGTGTGTGTCAAATAATACAGTTGGAAAACATTTTTTTTAAAGTATGAAAAATATTCACTTTCTAAAGGTGTTTGATATTTCCATAAAGTAGGAAAGTAAGGCTTTCTTCTGTAATTTTTCCATCCCATTTGGGGCTGTAGATCTTGAGATATGACCAGTTTTCTATAATCAGGAACAAATTTGCGAATTATGGGTTTCGCACATAATAGCCGTAAAATTCAGCGCATCGGAACAATATATATGTGTAATTTCGATTAGCTCATCGCCGCACAAAATTTAGCATAACTTTTGTTCTACAAAAGTAATTTATACAAAACAAATTACATCAGCAAGAAGAATCTTTTGGCTTTAAGCTGGTACCACATTCACACATCATTTGAGAAGATTTCATGCCTAAATCATTTTTTCCCGACTGTACCATTTTTTTAAAATTTTTTTTACACAGACTGTATAGTATACAAATATACAATGACAATCGAGGATCTGGTTAAAACTATTCGCATCGAAGGAACATCACATAGTACTATTCTCTCGAGGGCCATCGGCCCGAGAGAGAATAGTACTATGTGATGTTCCTGAGTGCGAATAGTTTTAACCTGTTCTGAGAATGAGTCATTGTATATTTGTTTTATATCCCTTCCACCTTTTAATTTTTTTAATGAACAAAATTATATAGTCTATGCTTACCTTTCTTCTGGATCCAATAAGTACAAGTACTTACAAAGCGCCCGTTTTTGTTCGAGCACCGACGAAAAATCTTGCGAGCACTGAATCGAGTGATTTGATGTCGATCTCATCACAACTCACACCATCAATTTGTGAACAAAATTCACGGAATATAGATACAGCATACTTAATTTGTTTCTGAGTATTAACGCTGTCAGTCGAGTTCATGAAATCCACAATTTCCTCGTCATTATACTGCTGAAATCTTCCGTTATTACCATCAATCTGGCAACTAGTGGAGGCAGCCATTTTGTCTGTTTACAAACAAAATTCAGCTGTTGCGCACCTGGTCAGTGCATTCAGCTTCAGCTCGCCGAAAGTTTCCCGTGGCATGCGCGCATGCAGTGGAGAATTCAGGTAAAAGCAGCAGAGTAGCACCGCTCGCGTGCGCAACTCGTGAATAGGGTGGGGGGAGGGGGGGGGGGTCGGAAAAACGTATAGTCCAGTTTTTCCCTAGGGAAAAAATGTACTATGCGTGACGTCATGAAGAAAAACGAACTATTTCTCGAGAAACGTTTTTCTTAGTTAAACTATTCTTTTTCTCCTTGTGTACACTCTCAATGCAAACAATCTTAGATAAGGGATATAATACAGTTTATTTATGTATTTCTACTATGACATCAATACTATGGGAAGGTTGTCACCTTGGCCTAGTTTTGTTCAATATCGTCACAGAATCAAGGACAATATGGGATTGTGAAGATACATCCATTCCATATAAAAGTAAAAATATACTTTTAACGCCGCCATATATTGCAATCAAAGTTTATAAATGTTCCTCACAATCAATTGTAATATTTGGCAAAATTTTCTACATCCAATATGAAAAGTCCTATTGAGAAAATGTTGTAATACCTTTATCACATGAGTTACCTATTTACTATGCTTTTCGAAGGGCAACGTTTAAACAACATTTTAAGAGCCGTGGTATAAACATAATTTCCTTGCACTTACCGGTATATATTTGTACAGAGGTCAGGAGAAATAAGATGTACACAATCTTTGCCATGATTCGTCGTTGTCGAGAGTGTCAAAAGCCTGATTTTAAATAATAAGCTAGATTATTTAGTATCTACCAATATGTAACTCGTTGTAGTTATACTAGTTGATCCGTAGAACTGACGTCTGTGAGGATGCCATTGGATTCGATCCTCTTCCGCCAATTCTGTTGTTATCTGTTGGTTTTAGAGATGAAAATAGATGACTGGCCTTTTGTACAGGCTCACATACCCGTTGTTTCACTTTTTGGATTGACCAAGAGACTCGGTATATATACGTGTTGTGACTACAGACTACACACCGTATAAAGAAAAATGGTACAAGCGGGGAAAAATAATTTAGGCATGAAATTTACTCAAACGACGTGTGAATGTGTGGTACCAAAGTAAAGCCGGAAGATTTTGCTTTCTGATAAACTTGATATGGTATAATTTACTATTGTAAAGCAAAAGTTATGCTAAATTTTGTGCGACAAGAAGAGATTCGAAATGACACAAATCCATTGTCCGATATTGTTTTAGTTTGTTGCCACTGTGTGTGAAACCAAGCCGTAAGCTTTTGATTAATCTTCATACTCTAACAACAAATGTTTTCTACTTGTACCATTTTATTTGATACAGACTGTAGTTGTAGCCTATACACTTCCGATTAGAGGTATCGATGTATAGCAACGCACTGAAATCAAAACGTTATTGTTGATTGTCATCCATTCTCATTTTGCTATTTCATCTATCCTTTTTATTTGTGGTTTTACGCGGGAGCCATATTGTGGGGGGGGGGGGGGGCTGCTGCTGCATAACTCTATATATCAGAATGTGACACCCCCTTTCGACATGTTCAGCTATTGGTAAAACACCTATTGCCTGGTCTACAACCTATTGATCCACGAGCCAATACGTCTACCTCCATTCAATCTACTTCTACGCGCATCTTGTTTTATAACGCGCAATTTAATTGATGATTTCACAATGGCGCGCATCCCCTGAGCACGGTCAACCCAATGAGGTGACGCGTATTATAACTCATGAAACTAACGATTTAAGTGCGATTTTTAACTCTTTGTGAAACACCCCCCTGGTCTACTACCCAGTTCGTCTAATGACAATGCTGTCTAATTATATTCCTTTTTTAAACAATTTGAATAACGTACTAGATTAAAATCTCATTTTCTTTTTTCGATCTTTCTTAATGTAAATATATTTAACCGGCTATTTATCCCCCTCATTCTGTCTCTCTCTCTATCTTTCTACCCCCCCCCCTCTCTCTCTCTCTCTTGCCTTTCTTTCTATCTGTCTCTCTCTCCCTCCCTCTTTCTTCAGAAACAAACATACATGAGTAATACTCGTGACAATCCAACCCCTGCCGTGAACAATAAAGAAAATACAAAACGAAGCGTTCGGGTACAAGTCATTCACTATCTTTCATTTATTTTATTTCATATCGTACTAAAATAGTTATTTACATATGTAATTTACAACACAACATGATATAAAAGTATTCATACACAGAATCAACGGAATAGTGTAAAGATATTTGATAGAGTGGATTTATATCAATTCTGGAAGCGTTTGTCAAAAATATTATATAAAGCGATATAGACGATATAATAAAGATTAAAAAAATATTCATGCATAAGTTCATGAAAGTTCTTTTTGATAATGATAAAAAACATCATGTTTTATTTAAGAATCGTTTACTCCAAGTGCAAGAAAAGTGCATCATAATGAATAAATATTTACTTGATTGATTTCAATTCAAAAGGAAAATGATTTTGTCCTTAATGTGCTTTGATACCTCCCCCCTCCTTTTTTTTTTTTTTTTTTTTTTTTTTCAAGAGTGTCATCTAGGAGTCCCATTTTCCCTTTTTTTTCAAAATAAATCATGCACAGAAACAGTATGCAAATATTATTTGGAAAACATTCCTCACGTTCATAATGGTGTAGAGTATAATTGTCAATATTTTGATGGAGGATTGTCGTGGTGGGGATGCGATATAGCAAATGCCCTTGTTAAGTTGGTCATTTCTGCGTTTTTGTAAGCGTGCACATTGCCTTCTCTGATCCAATGTTATATGCTCCTTCTGCCAATTCTATTGGCCCGTATTCTCTAAAGCCGCCTAACTTTAAGCCTAGCTTAAATCTGTGGTTTAACTATGGCTCGCTAAAAGGGAATCAATCTGTGTATGTTTGCATATTCCTATCACCTGAACTGAGTTCTGGAATCGTGATTTAATTGTAAGGGAAACTTTTGTATTTATCATTCCTGAGCAGTTTTTAATAGATCTACTAACAAAAAATATGATAGATTGAACATCTAATTTTTGGGATAGAGTCCTTTTTAGCAAGCCATAGTTAAACCACGGATTTAAGCCAGGCTTAAAGTTAGGCGGCATTTGAGAATACAGGCCACTGTTAACAAAGGAATATATTTTTGAATACACAATTGTTGGTTTAACATGTTTAAAATAAAAATCAATTGGACCACATAACAGCCTGCTCATCTCTGTAAAAAAAAAAATAATAATGATAAGAAGAAGAAGAAGAAGAAGAAGAAGAAGAAGAAGAAGAAGAAGAAGAAGAAGAAGAAGAAGAAGAAGAAGAAGAAGAAGAAGAAGAAGAAGAAGAAGAAGAAGAAGAAGAAGAGGAAGAAGAACACTGACAATGACTGAGGGGGTATGGATATGTGACAATGTCAACTGGCCTTGCAGAAACCATCCTACAAGGCACATTATCAGGAGGAAGACGAAGAGGCAGGCAGAGGAAGAGATGGAAAGACAGCATCAGGGAGTGGGCAGGGCTGTCTTTGGCTAGGTCATAAACTGCGAGACATAATCGCGACCAGTGTTTGAAGTTTGTTTAGAAGTCCTCAGTTGTGCCTCAACAACCCAATAGGAAATTGAAGATGATGATGCTGAGGATGAAGAAGAAGAAGAAGATGATTATGATGATGATGATGATGATGATGATGATGATTGTGTTGAATGGTTTTAACCACAGTTATTGCAAGCAGCCTGCAGAGTGTTTTTATAATATGACGTATATGTTTCTTCTTTGTTTATATTTTAGTTGTTATGAGACGTCGGACTTTTCATCATGATAATCTGATGATGATGATATCGTTTCCTTACCAAGAAAAGCTTCAGTTCTGATTACTGTTCTACCGGCGGGCCCTGCACGACCTGTTTTTATTTACAATAATTTTAAACCACACAGGCAAGTCTTCGGCACGTACATCTTTTTATAACATCAACTATTTTTTCCCCATTTTTCAATGCAAAATATCAACCATCATTTCCAATCTGACATTGTCTGACCACATCGTACTCCACCTGGTTCAAATAACAAAATGTACTACACCCTCTACGCTCTAACCCGGACATTAACGAGTTCAATTTCATGTCAGCCCAGGAAACACAGAATAACTTCTGAAGGTTCAGCAGAATCAGATAAGATATATAATCCTATATATTGTCTAGACCAGTTATATAGCAGGGGTTCTTTTTTGTGATTAAGCCCTCCCCTTAAAAAATATGGTGACCATGACGTTCGATTTTGATGTATTGCACAGTATGCACATGGCATTTGCAGCCAAGTCTGACTTTTCATTCTAGCTATTTGCGATGTGGGATGCAAAATGTGCGGTATTGGATGCAAAGTTTGCGACATGGGGTGCAAAGTTTGCGACTGTGCCGTAAAAGTGCCTCACATCGAAATCGTACTTCTATACGCCACCAAAAGGGAGCAATGACGCCATAAAGCCCTAATAAGTTGGGGACTCTCTCGTTTTTCACCCATTTTGATATGCTGGCCAGTATATATATGCCTATGTCATTGGTTAGGGTAACCAATTGTCACGGAACAGGACATCTACCCATCTGGAATATTCACATTTTCTGGAAGAGTTAATGATTTATGAACAATTACAACGAGTCATCTTTTCTCTTGAAAAGGTCGTGAAAGACATGCATACAGAGTATGACACGGAAAATTATCATCTTCTATGCCTTTGGCTACGCCTATCACTCCTATCAGGTACATCGTATACGTGATATTGCTTTGTTTCTCTTTGTTTTTATAGGCCTGCGGTTCTCTGATCATTATGATCGCTATTTTGAAACAAATTACAGTGAACGATATTGGCAAGCATGCTTCATGAAGAATCCTCAGTTATTTCAATTTTCAATTTAATCCCAGACGAAATTTTCAACGTTCATTGTTCAGCGATGTTTCACCTCAACGATTAATCATATTCAACGTCTTCAAAAGCTTAAACGTCCAAAAGCGCAATCTGTTCTAGACTCTCGTTGCCAGGAATCTGTGATAAATTGAATCCTCCTGAACTGATGGAGCTCATTGAATGTGATTTGCTGCTGAGTTGCGACGAACCGGGGGAGGAGTAGAAACCGCTGTCGTCGGAGGCTAGCGACGTCATGCTGTTGAGTTCGTATCTAGCGAGGCCCAGCATCACTCTCTTCTCTTGAGCTTGGAGAGCCCGATACGCTAGCTTCTTGTCATAGAGCATCCTCTGTGTGAGAGAGAAGTGTGAGAGAGAATGAAAGTAATAAAACATAAATTGAATTCAACTGAATTTAATTTGTTAGACATCAGTAAACGTACTTGATATTTTGTCAATGTTTAAATGTCTTAGCAGTTCAGATTAGAGTAAATAGCGTTAAATAATATGATACAGAAGAGTTTAAAATGTACCGTTGAGATCAGAGGATGGTTCAGTGTTACACAATGTATCGACATACATCAGAGTGTGGGTGAGAGATATAGGGAGAGAAGTAGAGAGAGGGAGACAGACAGACAGACAGACAGAGAAAGAGAGACAGAGACAGAGAAAGAAAGAGAGAAAGAGTGAGAGAGAGAGAGAGAGAGAGGAAGAGAGAGAGACAGGGAGAGAGAAAGAGAGAGATAGACAGAGAAAGAAAGAGAGAGAGAGGGAGGATGAGAGAGAGAGGGAGAGAAAGGGGAAGGAAGAGAGAGAGAGAGAGAGTAAAGAGAGAGAGAGGGAGTAGAGAGAGAAGGGGGGGGGGGAGAAAGAGAGAGAGAGGAGAGAGGGTATAAAAATAATGATTATGACTTTCCTCACATTCGAACTCAAATCAAAACCCAATTTCCCATTATCCAGAGTAAAAAATCCCCCCAAAATCAAGGTTTGCCAATTCCATACTATCTAACAGCATAATGTTATATTTTTCGACATGTTTCCTGAAATTGCGACATGTTTCCGCTTTGTCTCAGTGTAGAGACATCTTTACACAAAACTTTCTCTATCAATTTCCTTCCCCAAAACATAACAAATATGCAACTCTAAACTCTATCGCATAGCCCCTCATCGTTCACAAATCTTACAGCTATAAACTTCATGTTGTTGTTGCTGGTGTTATGTTTGTGTGGCGTTTGTTTGTTTGCTTGTTTGTTTGTTTGTTCGTTTGGTTTTTTGTAACCAAGCATGAAACTGCTAATAAAAGCCTCAAAAACACATTAAAAATTCCCTGTAATGTCCAATTTCTAGCATGCTATATGATAGAGACAAACGGTGTCCCATTTTCACCGGAAAATAACCACTTTTTAACCGTGTGACGCCCCCCTCTCCCCCCCCCCCACCCACTCGTTTTAAACAATCCTGTCGCCCCTCGGTCAATGTTCGTTGTCGCGTGAAAATAATGAAAACAATTTGGAAACATTCATGGGGACTTCAACACGAATGCGAGGACAGGGAAAGGAATTGAGTGTAGTCCAGGCTTGGCCAGGGTTACATGACTATATCATTTTAAGACAATACGTGACATATCTTTGGGGTGAGAAGACACAATAGTCATGCACACCCTACATGGTGTTGTCCCTGACATGTCTTGGCAATACCGTGGATGACGATGACGCAACAATGTCAAACTAGCCTCATGTTTAACATCAAGGAAATCAACACATTGGTGCAAAGTACTGTTAATTTCAATTTTGTCTACCCCTAATTAGCAGATTAAATTGAGAAAAGCCAGAGATAATTATTTAATTTCGTTAGTGAAATTAGAAAAAAGACAAGTAAAATTAATCATTGTGAGGCCATGGGACAGAAGGAGCCCTAATCACAATTTTTTTTTCCTATTTTTTTTCTATTTTTGTGGAAATGGGGTGGTCAAAATGTCTGTCGGGTATCTCGTGTCCCCGCCCCCCCCCCTCCCCAGTTACACTCGTCCGCTTTCCTGTTCAATATGGACCCATAAACATCTCTAACCAATGATCTCCCATCTATGAACATGATGAAGAGCAGGCTGATTTTTAAACAGGGAAATTGGACATCGAACAAACTGGTGTTTTCTATTGCCATGTGCATTTTCATATTGAGGACCTTTCTTTGTATACAAGTATATGATCACACAAAAAAAAATACTCTCAGGATAGAATTTGGAATTAATGTTCCAACTTTTTTTTCAAAATTACCTTTTATAATGGGAATAATAATTTTCTCTTACCTTTAATTTGACGAGCTTTTTGTTGTGTTCCACTTTCTTTACGCAGTCCTCGAAAAGGAGTACCAATCTGTGAAAGAAAATAAACTCATGTTACTCACTAATAATGAAGGTCTACGTACATGATTGTGAAGAGCTTGCAATTACATCCACTTTAATTTGTAACTTCCCAAAAAATTGTTGTTTTCCACATGTTAGTGGAAAGTGATATTAAAACGGGCATTTTGTTCTAACTTTTCTCAAAATTTAGGCTGGTACTTTTGTTCAAAGCTCAGAATTGGTACAGAACTGTGCAATGGTCTGATATCAATAACTTTTTTAAAAGTAGATTTAAAAGCTTTTGGAAGTGAGTTCATTGCAACACTACGTCTTTTTCATTTTTTTAAAATTATCATTATTTAAACATGTATATACTATTAGCACGTCTCCAATGCAATTTGACATGGCTGTAGACAAGAGTGCGGTTGCCTTGCTCTTGCATACGTCTCTGCGTCCGACGTCAGGATTGCTGTGAAATCCGACGCATACCAGACGCAGATAGAGGTGAACATCCGACACACGAACTCATGCACGACCGATGCAATACTGATGCACGACCGATGTACGACTGACGCACGACTGATAAACGACTGATGCACGACCGATGCACGACTGATGCACGACTGATGCACGACCGATGCACGACTGATGCACGACCGATGCACGACCAATGCACGACCGATGCACGACCGATGCACGACCGATGCACGACCGATTCAAGACCGATGCAAGACCGATGCACGACTGGTTGTGACCACGACATGCAGAGTACCGGTGCCGAATCAGGCTCAATATTTATATACGACTACAAACTAAGTGGAGATATTATTCCATCACGTAATCAATGCCAGGAAGAATGGTTCGTAGTGATATATCAGCACAAGAATCTATAACAGTTGAGGTTTAATCATTCCTGAGCCACACCCATGAGGACACCCCAACGAGAAGAGCACTCGTTTCCCTGGATTCGGAGCGGAAAGAGTTCATGATATTGTGGCAGACACTGCAACCTTCACCGTGTACTCATCAGATTGAGACAGACAACCCTGGCATGATTTGGCAAAAAATAAAATAAAATAGTGGATTTTCCCGCCAAGAAGGAAAAGCCAGAAGCATCGCATGAGATAATAGTTAATTCTGTTGATCAAATTTTCCATGGCTCAGTTTTCGAATGTGTTGTTTCATCTTTTCTCCAAGGTTTCATGAAATAATTCAGGTTTACAGAGGAAATAGGTTTGAGCCCTTTCTATTCATTTTACTGAGATCACATCCACACATTCTGCTCTTTTGTTCCACTGCAATTACAATATCAAATGTTATCTTTTTATCATTGTTTTGCCTTGTAGCTGAATAAATCTTCTTTTTATTTCAAAAGATTATGTTCCACTTCATATTAGATCGATGTTTAATTTTTAAACAGACGAATATGATTTACATATGGAACCGACCATTAACGTCAACATCCAAAAAACGTAATCATGCAGGGTATTCATTTCATAAAACTATACTATGCCATCATTGGTAACTTTTATGATATACTCAATTTTGATTGGCTGTTGAGCAACGTTAGCATGGTACATGTAGTTACCGTTGATGGCAAAGTTACTATACAATAGCTGTAGGTCACCGTGGATATGATAAGGGTTAGCGAACTGAACTGGATTGGGTGCTGCAACCATATTCTTCTAGTAGAGTCCATGTTGCTACTCAACAAACTCATGAGCTCTATCGAATCATATATTGTCGTATTTGCAACTGTGCATAAAGCAATAGAATCAATTTATTTGCACTTGAGGTGAGGAAAATAAGAGTACAACAGTTACAATTATGTTCCCAAAGGATATGGGCGAGGGAATAAAAACGTTCAGCTGGTTACATTAAATAAGCGATGACAACCCCGAACAGACGATCGTTTCCTTAATCCACACTCTGCCAATTTGGCGCGAAAAAAATCATTCGCAGGAAGCTCAGCTGACATCTTTACAACATGAGTGGTGATCACTAACCATGATCTGGCGATCTCAATGGCTTTGAACTCCCTAGATTTGACAATAGAGATGGGTTGGGTTGGTTGATTCGATTTTTTTTTTTTTTTAATTTGACAGCCATGTATCCATCAGATACGATTATAGACTGAGACTGTGATTCGAACGGGGGTCCGATCCGCGTCAGTTTTTTTAAGGCAAATGCAGAGAGACGGTGATCGTTACTTCTCGACAAACTCATCATGTATCCCTCGTATTCAACAAGCCTTCAAAGTCATAAGGCAGTTACTACAAAAGATCCTCGCGACATAGGCGTGTTATACTGCACAGAAAAGTGAAGTTATTGCATAAAAATACGTCAGGTGGCATACAGAGTGAGCCTCTAATATTTTTGTTGTTGGAGTTGTTGGTGCTCTTATTGTTTTTGTTGTTATCATCGTCATCATCATCATCATCATCATCATCATCTTCATCATCATCGTCATCATCATCATTATCATCGTCGTCGTCGTCATCTTCCTCATCATCATCATCATCATCATCATCATTACCATCATCATCTTCATCAACACTTACCTAAGAGAGTTTGGTGAGACGGTGATAAGATGTACGATGGTCTCGTGTGATGCTCGCTCTACACAGATCCCGTTCACAGATAGGATGATGTCACCTAAACATATGAGAAAACAGACGAAAATAACAAATACATTACAAATATCATAACAATTACAACAGTATCATGATCAGACTACATATATGTCTTGAACATTTTACAAATATATATTGTACCCTGATTTAGGCTTGCTCGCCAAAAAAAAAATGTGCGCACATTCTCCACTCCCCGGGGAGGTTCCAGCTGGGCAGCATTTTAGGTTGGCACAATGAGAAATAAACGAGTTAGCATGAAGGGTATGGCTCAGTGGAAGGCATAATATGAGATTATATGAAGAAAAGAGGAAAAGATAAAAAAATGCGAGTAAAAACAAGTAATAACAATAGGGTGACGTGCAAACAAAAAGCAGAGACAAAGGGAGGGGGGGGTAAGAGAAATATAGGGACAGAGAGAAAGAGACAGAGAGAAAGAGACAGAGGGAAAGAGTAAGAGAGAAAGGCGTAAAAATCAAGGTGAAAAATAAAGAAAGAGTAATAAGAAAAGGGTTTGAATTTGAGGCGAAACAGAGACGTAGCGGCATAGATAAATCGAGTATTGAGCATTAAACTTGGAAACTTGGAAGAGGGGTCACAAGGACAAAGGAGAGTGGTGATAACGAGAAAGAGAGATAGGAGTGAAAGAGAGAAAGAAAGGATAAAGTCAGTTGGGAACATCCATCGTTTGCTGTCAAATCAAATCAGATCATATTGGGGGAAAACTTAAGTAATGGGCCCATGATTCATTCTCCCAAATCGTGTTTTTCATTGAACACTTCCGCATGGTCCATCCCTACTCTCATTAGAGACACATAAGCATCCCCAATCATCCTCACGACAAGGCATCCTTGCATCCCTATTACAGGCGCGAACACCCCCCCCCCCTTATCTTTGGTTGGAAGCAGTTTTCATTTGCTTCAGTAAAGGGACTTCTGTGTCCTGTGGCATTCAAGGGATTCTTGTTCGGTGCAGAAGGAAAATGGAGACAGTTCATTCCTTGCAACAGTATCGGACACATTTGATTCCAATGACCGCGAAGCGTTTTTGAAATTGGGAGGGTAATCATGCGAACAAGCATAATGTGATGGTCAATTTTGTGTTTTTGTACAAACCAAATAAAATAAAATCGAGTCCCAGCCCCACCCCCTACCCGAATCCGTGGCCCCTGGATGGTAGAAACGTTATTAAAGCGCTTTCTGTCTGTGGACACAAAGTACTGATATTGTTAGCTGAGCTATATCGGTACACCGCTTAATATTTGCCTTACCTGGGTCGCGGATGGCAAATGTAGATTAATGTCCGTCATCAGCGATTCGTAAAGAAACAAATGAATACGAATGTAGGCAAGCTTGCTCATAATCTCTTTGGTAAACGTAATTCTTTAATTTGGTATACAGCTCTGAACATTTTAGTTGACATGTTTTGACCGAAAGTAGCCTCAATGCCAATTTCGGCAACACATTGCCAGTACATTATGTCAACAAAATAAAAGTGAAGTTGACATAATAAATGTAATTAATTTTCGAGGAAAGTGGGTTATTGGTTGTTGCATGTGTATAATTTCAAAGAAAAAAAGAGAATATATTGACTCGTTGCCAGCTCTACTTGGAGGAACTCTTACCATGTTCAATGGTCGCTAAAGTAGGTTTTACAGTACTTGTTAGCATTTTCATGCCTATTTTAGCAGTAAGTTACAATAAAAAATACTCAAAGACTTGGACCTTGAAGATATGGCGATAATCTAATTCCCGTCGTTTCCTTCTCACTTGGCAACATTTAAAGTCCAACTTGAGTCGTTGCAGTTAAAATAATTTAAAGTGAATCTGTTAAACGTGTCTTAATATTGTTCCATTTACAGGAAAATATAAACACAAAAATATGATCATTTTATTACTTGAAAATAAAACACAAAACATGATCATGTTCTGTAAAGGATTTTAGATAAAATTTGAGAAAATAATGGAACAGTCGGTCAAATAGGGACTAAGAGTAAATGGCGCAACACCCACACACAGACTCGGTGTGAATTACGTGCACATGATTTACCTATCACGCCATGTGCTTGGACGGCCCGACGCGTCCTTGGTTTGATGCTTATTTTACTCTTTTCTCAGTAGTTACGCAATTTTTTTTTGTTGCAAATTCGTTTGCTGTGTAGTATTTATTCACAATGCCTGAGATTCTGGTATGATCAAGAATAGAAATTGATATTTGGATTGTTCTGTTCGTGACGACTACTCAAGATTATCTTTAAGACATGTAAGAACAGTCCGCCTATGCATCTAACCTATTTCTGTCATTGATTCATTATGGCTTGGTTCAAAGTGACGATGAGTGAGGAAATGGTAATAGCTGACATCGGATTCTGTATCATCCATGCTTAAAATAACCCCAAATAGCTTCCAAATCGAATTGTCCCAAACCTTTCTTTAACCTCTGTTCTATTCATTTTCAATGACTGAAGAAGTGGATGTGGTGATCGTGCTCTTCCTTTCCTCCATCTGTTTCTATTTCAGCCATACATCTTGATTTCTTCCACTTTGTTACTCCCTCGGTCTCTTTCCAGTCTCTGTCTCTGTTTCTTTACCTTTCTCTTTCAGTGTCGCTCTGCCCCGTCCTATCTCTTTCCTTGTCTCCTTCTCTGTCTTTTGCTTTCCGTCATCCTCATCATTCATCCCCAACTTATGTTACTTGAGTTAATTTAATATTTAGCCCTACTAAAACCCCCTTGTCACGCGAGCAGAATTGAAAATTAATGTTCTTCAGCATGGTTCTCGAGTCAGGTTCTAAAAATGAGAAAATCGTAATAATCGTAGAGTGTCCGATGTAGAGAATACAGTCCAATTTCCGTTCGCTTGTCCTTTGGTTTCACATACAAAACTGTTTGTTACTTTGAAAGGCAACGGAGTCACCACAATTTTCAATCCTGGGCATCGCTTACGTACGCACATGGGGAGAATAAACCCAGATTGTCTTGAAGAGGCAAAGTCAGAGCCATCTTAAGGTCATGGCCTGACTGAACTTCTGTAACCCTTCTGCACGTCTTGGAATCTCAAGACCCGGCTGCTTGGTTGCCATCAGGAGGGGTATAGACATGATCGGGATGCCAGCTTTCCTTCCCGCGGAAGTCCTGGCAGCGATGCCTCTAAGAACTAAACTAGAACTCGTTGACCTAGAATACATCGTCAGACATGGAGCAGCACGATGAACTTGGTTGTCAAAATGAAAAATAAATCGAAATCAATCTTGTGGTGTTACCAATACTATCGATTACGCATTAATGATGCAAGGCCTGTTATGACCAGTAATGTCGCAGCGACTCATAAAGTCACACCAACGCATTATTTACGTCTAGGACCAAACTGTGACGTCACCATCCGAAAGACGTGACTGGATTCGAACCTCGGTCCTATCCGCATCAGTTTGTAGGCTGATTTTCCTTTTCCCTAATGCAAACGGTTCAAATGATTTTAGTTATTTTCTCTAAATAGGCCAACAAACTGATAAGAATCGGACCGAGGTTCGAAGACATTAAACTCCCAAGAGTCATGTCCTTAGGGTAAATGTCCTCGTAAGTGCAGCCTCGCTTGGCTCAATTGTCCTTGTTAGGTAAGAAGGAATCGATATCTTCCTCAAATATTATACAAAAAATGTTCATTTGAAGTGATCGATGCCATCCCCAAACGACCGAGGAGAGAATAATTATCACAGAATGCACGAGGGAGAGTATATAACGACCGATGCCCCTAAAAAATCGCCCAATTTCCGTTTGCTGATGATCAGAATGACCCACATCATTAAGTTATAATTACCCCCTTATATATTCCCTACGTCCACTATGGCTTAGAAATTAGTTCAGAATCATATCATTTTCGCCAAATCATCCTCCAAACGGGTAGAGAGCTAAGTGGTTTTGAAAGGAGACTGGTTGATGGTCATTGTATGTGACTTTTACTACATTGGCTTTTGGTTGTAAACGTTGTGTCCCAATGACGATGACCAGGTAACAGTCTTGTCTATTGACGGCGGGAAATGCACGAGGCAAATTTCTCCTTGTTGACGAAAGATGAAACTTTTCGAGAATATGGCTTCAAACATTTCATGTAATTTGCAATTTACAAATGTTTCGATAAGTTCGGCAGAATACTATCGAATGCACGTCGATGTTTCTATTGCCTTGTTTTTGTTTTGTTTTTGTTTTTTTCTCAAGAGGAAAAAAATGGAGAACTCTTTGTTTTTCTCTCCTCTTTATCTCTCCCTCATATTCCTCACTCATTACGATTTTAAATTATTGTTGTTGTTGTTGTTGTTGTTGTTTTTGTTTTTTTTTGTGTGTTTTGTTTTAACTAAACGTTTGATAAATGACATTCAATTAACAGGGGTCCGCTTGGATCCCTGAGAGGTATACGGTCATGGAGCTGAGACGCTTTATTTTTATGTTCGCTTGCCATAAACTAGTTTACATACACTAACATTTATTCAATGACTTAGCAATTGTAGCAGACGTTCACGGAAAAAATGAACCTAAAATCTTGGCGAAAACTTCATGATACTTGATCTTTAAAACAAAATTGCATTATAAATATTTCATGAAAATATTACTTGATTCCGTTAATATCGTGGGATATAAAGAAATAATGTTCCATTCTATGACACCTATTAAGAGTCATCTAGGGCCTGGATTGGGCGGGAACGATGTATTCTCCCGCAGACAGTAGCTGTCGTGTTTGATTACAATCCACACTGGTCTCCATGGTAACTATGTCATGACAAAAGATCAGTCGAGGCATGAAGACTTGTATTACAGGAAGCAGGTTATCCGTTCATAATGATGATTCAGTCTGGTCCTTGGTACGATAGGTCGCAACAAAAGGAACGAACACTCTTTGAACATCGAAAATGTCTTTTCTTCTACATGAGCCGACATAGACCAAAAACAAAAAAGATGAGACTGCTGACCGGAAGATCAACGAAACTAACATCATTTGTTTCTAATATAGGTTTTCCCGGCCAGTTTCATACATTTATCATCCGTTTTCATTTAATGTGTATTCAAATTCGTGTGTTTGATGCGACAGACTGAATTAAGTCAAACAATTTCGTGTTCATGCTCTCAAATTTGTTTTTAGGCACACAAAGTAATGCTTACAAAGTTCAGATTCGGATATAGGCATTTAATTTCATTATTTGTGCATTCAAATTAGTGCGAATTTGAGAATACGGAATGAAATGTCGACAGGGTGAAGACGAATTTGAATAGTTATTGCCGAATGTATATGCATATTATGTGAAGTAGAATGCGCAAATACGAAATCGATCACTACAATCGTTAATTTTGATGATTGAATACGATTTTGACTGGCAACATTTCGATGCATCAGCGTTTTTTTCTGAAAATGAATGCCTGTAATATGCAATTGATTGACAAAACAATGAAGTTGACCGGAAAAACCTATATTAATAACCAAACGAAAGCGTCATAATTACATGTGAAAGAATATTTGTTATGTCTAATGCACGGTATGCATCCTTAATCCTAAATCCCAATGAAATTGAAATTGAACGTAAATGAAAATGTAACTGTCATATGATTTTATGTCTTTATTGAAAACACGAGGCAACATTTTTTTTTCCTTCTAGAATTATGAATGGTCCATTATAATACCTTAGTGGGTTGTTTTCTTCTTTAAAAAAAAACAAACAAACAAACAAACATTATATCAAAATGTGATTAACGATTAAATCTATATATATTTTGCTCTTAGTTTAGTTTCGTTTCGTTTCGTTTTGTTTCGTTTCGTATCTTTTCGTTTCATCCGTTTTTTTTTTTTTTTTTTGTTTTTTTTTACTTTTTTTTTTTTTTTTTTTTGCTTTTGATCAGGAATAACTGAATAAAGTCTTTCATTGAATAGATAAAAAAAAATATTTGAGAGAATGCAAACCGGACGAATATACTTGTTGTTCTCACAACGTGTTCTAACTTAAAACTCCTTCGACCAGACAGGAATTTGTATTTGTCACACCCGACCCAGGTAAGGTTAACGAGTATAACCGCAAGGACAGTAATCGAATTGATCAGAGCGTTACCAAGGATATCATAGTGCTTTGGGAACTAGGATCTATATTCTAAGCGGAAATAATTTGAATAAAATCCACGACATTATTCATGTTAATGGCATCTAGATATTAACCCACCTGCTCTCATTCCTGATAGGTAGGCTGGACCATCGGGAAGAACATCACACACATATGTACATAGTTCCACCTCATTCCTTCCTTTATGATGTATGGCATAGGTCTGTAGCTCGAACCCGAACGTACCCGCTTGTTTATCGATGATGATTGTTCTCCTGAAATTAGCAAGAAAATTAGTGTAAATCAGAGTTGTTTCAGAGCAGATCAGATTTTCATCAAACCATTATTTTATTTTATTTTATTTCATTTTATTTATTTCATTTCCAGGCAACAAAAATACATTATAAAACAATCATGACAAAACAACAGATTGAAACATAACAAAATATAGAGGGAAAAGAAGTGCATCAGCCAGTGCCTGGGGATAGCCTAAAAGAATTTAAAATCCTGTCTGGAGGTTCTCCCTATATTGGCTGATGCACGTGAATCGCACAATAACTGCCATCGCTTCTTTTTCTTTATCTTTTTTTTTTTTTTTTTTTTTTTTTTTTTGGGGGGGGGGTTTGTTGTTGTTTCTGTTGTTGCTTTAGTTTTCTTTTGTTTTTGTTTTTCGTGGTTATTTCAGGTTTATCATATTGTCGTATCCCAAGCCCGCCTCCACCCCCTCCCCCACTCAGGCGGTCAATCATACACGTACGCTTGTTCCCGATTTCTCCGGGAAGGGGTATATTTTAGGGTTCAGATAGGGGGGAAAACTCCGAGAAATCATTGAAATAGGAGTCTTTTATCATTTTTTTCCGCGACTTATTTTAAAATTGGGGGAATTTTTCAATTCTTTAAGGACAAATCCTGAAATAGGGTCCCAAGTATGATCCAACAGGGGTTAATTTTGATGCAGCTTACCTTCCAAAAGCCCGAAATATAGGGGGCAATTTTGACACAGCTTCCCCCTACGGATAAGGGGGTATCTCTAAGATTCCGGAATGAGCATACGTGTATGGTTGACCCCCTGAGTGGGGGGGGGGGGTGGCCCAGAATCCCAAGTAATCAAACAACAATATAGATAGAACTTATTATCTAGCGTCTTTCTGTCTCTCTTTAAGTTTTTGCATGCTAAATGTATGTCTTTCTTTTTCTTTCTTTCTTACTCCCTCACTCTCTTTTTCTTAAACATTCTCTGATTTTGTCCATATTTTTTGTAACGCTATTCCTTCTCTCATCCTGTTAACACATTTTCGACCTTTGATTTAACTATTGTATGTCACGATTTTCTAACAATCTAACCTGTCTTTTGAAAAGAAAATAATGTGAACCAATCGTCTACTCATGATGAGCAATACGGTATCGTCAGACGAAGATAAGTTTGGCATCCCAGACTTTTAAACAAGATTAATAAGTATATTGGCAACACACAATGGTCACTGAGTAAATTTCTGAGGCCTGTATAGTATTATGACATCGCACGACACATGATCTGTGTGGTCACTAGTTTCTATTGTCAATCTTTGTTTATCATATTTCTTTCGGTCACAACATTATTGTCCTTTAGGGTGGTATCTCACTTCGAATAGAATAGAATTTTCATCTCCGCGACGGATAAAAAGTATTAGAGACGTCTCCGATATCGCGGAGACGTCTCGGAGACGGATTTAGGACTACTTCAAACTTTTTTTTTTATTGTCCCGGAGACGTCTCGGAGACATCTTTAATACTTCTTATCCGTCGCGAAGTGTCCGTGAAGTGAGATACCACCTAAACTCGAATTCTTTCTTTAGTGATGTATCCAACTCAACATTCTTGTCAGGTCCTTCTCTTTTTTTTTTTTTTTTTTTTTTTTTTTTTTTTTTTTTTTTAAATACCTCATCTCAGTTTTCGTCTTTCATTGTGAATTCTTTACTTTTTTAATTCATGATTGTTTTTGCTTTTTGTTTTTGTATTTCATTTTCAGCAATGCAAGTTTTCTGCTAGCTTTGCCCATTTGCTTTCAGAAAATGGTATAATTTTTTTTTAGAGATTAGCTTCTTTTAACAATACGAAATGATGACCAATGGTTTACTCTCGAAGCGATATGGAGGGGCACTCTTCCTCTTTAATTAGCATCCACATGGGTCCAGTATATGGAGAAGGGGTAAGGATAACGAGCAGAAAGGAATACCCATCGGGGCAGATAATCGAAACGGAAAACCACCCAGTGTACCCTTCCGTGTCTTGAACGACTTTTTACCCCTTTCAAGTAATAAGGTTCCCAGTAGGACATGTAGGATGCCGGAATATTAGACTTTTAAACAAAAGAAGGGCGTGGTGTTTATCTAAATTTTGTTTAGGGCGTGGTCCAGCATAGTGGAAATAGTGTCAGTGAACAGTTACCTCTCATCACCCCCACTTCCAATTCTTAATGTTTACAGCTTCTGTCCTATTTTACTGTGTTCATTTTTCAAGGTAGTAACCAAAACAATCAGAATTGTGGGATTTGAACCCTTTACCTTGTGGTCCGTGGTCCATTGGTTTATAGATCACTATATGTGTTTACGTGATGTATACTGGTGGTATCAACTTTCTGCCCAAGATGGGCAAACGGACAATATCTGATTTATGTTTCTAAATGGTTTTATTTTTTTATTTTTTTATTATTATCAAAATAACTTTCAACGATCGAATTAAAGATTTACCTATACATGTATCATAATTTGTTTGATTGTACAAGCATATACTACTAACCCTACTTATCCCTAATTTTGTAGATTTAAGGATTACTGCCTTTTTTATGTATCAATTAAATGAATAATCATTAGAATCAATGTTGTCAAATTAGTGTCAATATCTGAATCATGATAATGATATTTTCTGATCGCAGTCCATGCTACTTTCACTAGCGTGCGTGTAATCACACTATTTTGCAAACAACAATAAAGAAGATTCTATTTTGCATTTAGGTCGTTTGAAGGTTAGTAAATATTGGTTAATAAAATATTAGATGGGACAATAATCATCAATATTTGTCATATGAAATCATGCAAATTGCTGTTTCCTTCCATTAAATAATAAATCTATAAAGCATAAGAAACACAAAAATGTTTCCAATAAAGCGAAATGGATTTACCATAAACGTTTTGATTGTAATATTATCTCAGTTATTCAAGTTTAATTTCCTAAAGTTGCATGATCAGGTTATATTATCTAACATTACAGTTCATCATGATCTCTCCTGAACTTCCGACAATGTCCGATATCTGATATGTGTTAATCGTAACAAGAAGGGTTATAATTATTGGATTCAATCAGCCTCTAACTACTGCACATTCATATCCGACTGGATAACTATTATCAGATGTTTATATTGCATCGATCTATTTCTCGCGATGACCTCTTGTCTATATCTTTTTCCGAAGAGGTCATCAACACCGCTTCGTGGGTTTCTTGTCTCTGCAATCGGATGATGAATTAATGCCATATGTTTAATGAAATTAAAAAAGACAATGACAAAATGAGATCATCAGAGAGTAAAAAGACATTTTTTAATACGCATCGATGACGTTTAAAGTTGGGATATAGAATTGGTAAACCTAATAATAAAATACTTCAAATTTGAAATTAGTTTGGGATATAATGAATAATAATAATGATAATAATAATATCGTTTTATTTACCAATGAAAGATTACATCAGGACCGGACTATATGATAAAACAAATATCACTTGAAAAATTAGAGCTCAATATGATTACAAGATGTGTATATTAATATTACTGTTAAATGTCTTATATCAAAAGTCGGGGTCGATCCCAATAATTAGCTCTGATACATGTCCAGGTGTATCCAAATTTTGTTCAATTTGTTTTTCATTATATTTACTTTTTTACCTTTCAATTGACCAACTTTACTATCTAACTTATTTACATGGATCCAGACTTTTGATATAAGATTATAAGATTAAAATTTTTTTTTTTTTTTTAATTTTTTTATTTATTATTATTATTCTTATTTTATTTTTATTTTTTATAGTAGTGCACATTTATAATTATTTTTTATGTCTTATCCAAAACTTAATTCAAAATTTGAAAGATTATGTTGTTAGATGTACAACTATTACCAATTTTAAATGGGTGCTGCTCGTTGTTTGGGGGGGGGGTTGTTAGTTCGAAGATTCCGAACGCGCATTTTGCATATACTGTACCTGAAAGTTTTTCTGTCTGAAGATGAAATAAGGTTCGTTTAATAATTGATGGAAAATTCAGAAGGTTAGAACACAAACTTCCGACTAACAAATCTTCAGACCTCTAACCATTTCAATAACCATAATCTGCAGATACAAACAAAGTTTCTAATCACTCTCCATTATTTTGTTTCTACTTTGAAAAAAGTAAATTTCCACATCATCTTGTTGTCTTTTGAGTGAATTTGTTCAATGTCTTATTTTCTCAATTCTTTTAATTTTATTGATGTTTTTCTTTGCTCTATTTCATTTCCCTCTCCCCTTATCTCATGATTTCTGTTAGACAATTTTATTCGTCTTATAATATGTCCTAACTCTTTCTCCCTTCCTCCTTTCCCCTATAATTCCTTCAAATGATATATTTACTTTTCATGAATAATTTTTCTATATTGGCTCATTATTCTTGTCAGATATACTAGTAAATGATATTTGTCTGCCCTCACTCTAAATACTGAAGTGCTACTTTATGGGTGCTCGTATAATGACTGCACTTGAAGTGCTAAATCAGCACCTGAAGTGCTGTTTTAGCACTTACCCAAGTGCTAATTTATCAACAACAAAAATTTCACGGTCGGTATGGGATTCGAACCGGGTTCACCTAGACATGGGAGAGTACTGCTGACGTTACCAACAGACCATAGGAGATCTCCCTAATTTGATTGAATTATGAAAGCATAGTAGATAATTATGGCAACTTTGAAGAAAGTTCATCATGAAACAGTATGATCTGCTAGCAATCGTGAGATGTGAATTGGTCTAACGTGCTCGTAAGCGCTTCTCATCCAGGGGACCCAGGTTCGAATCCTAACGAAGTCACGTCATTTTTGCCCATTTTTGCTGAAATTTCAGCTCACGTGAACGTGCTAAAAGAGCACTTTGAGTGCAGTCACTATACAAGCTCTGAAAAAGTGCTGATTTCAGCCTCTGAAGTGCTAAAAACAGCTCTTCAGTTTTTAGAGTGCTTCAAAGACACATATTATGTTAAGCTGAATCTCTCATCGCTCAACCTTAATATATGCACGCTGGATGCATCGGAGAAACGCATGCTTGCAGTTTGCCTTGCACAGGGTACCATGATTAATCCACATCACGTTACACTGACGATGCCTACAGCCCACCTCAATATATTAATTAGTGTAGTCACAACCAAAATAGTCAGGATTGTGGTGAGGGGAAAAGTTACTTGCTTGGAGCGTCCCTTCGTCTGATGCATGAATCATTCTTATACTCAAACCGCGTGTCATTCGTAATAATGTATTCTATAGAGGGACTTCAAGTGAAGCACGAATGAGTTAGCATTTTACTTCCAGGATGAATTCAAAGAAGATGTCGCTATATGACATTTATGATCAAAATAGAACAGTTTATGGTAGTAATCATATTTTTGCCGGCCTACATCCACCGATGTCGATTGTACTTACAGTGAAAAAAAAAATATATAGAATTGTGTCTTTGAAAAGTGAAATTCAAGTTAAATCAAGATTATAGGGAAGAATAGCAAATGATGGTTTAAGGATGATTGTTTCTTGTTGGAATCTCTTTTCTGACATTTCAATTTCAAATCAATCTTAACTAGACCGAGCATCAAAATAAAATAAAATTAAGAATTTTTCGTTATCTCAGCGACAACCACGCTTTTTTTTTTTTGCGCCTCCATAGAAAAAAAAAAATCATTTTCCCAACTGAGTCAGTTTGTTATAATTGACCTTATAAATGTATGCGTAAGCTACCATGAGCCTGAATTTGAAAAATACCAGACCGAATTAAAATATTCTGAGGTTTGCGATTATATACTAAATGATTGAATACCAATCAATGAAATTATTATTTCTCAATCGATACTATCATGATCATCATTACAATACATTCTGCATAAAGAAAAACAAGATCGGAAGATACTGAATGGTGTCGGACGACCGGTGGTGTTGTTTTGTTGAAGAAGGGAAAATCATATTAACCTGCACCTCTTGTGACTCATAAGTTACTTTGATGAAAAACAGACAGACAAGTTATGGAATTACCACGAAAAGTGTCTACTACCAAATACGATTAGACCACTTCAAATTTATGAACTGGGGAAGGGAAACCCCTGAGAGAAAAAAAAAGGGGGGGGGGCTTTATCCTTGAAGTATACATATAATTTTGAAACCTTGAGCTAAACAGTGCGTCCCAAATAAAAGTAAACCCAACGTTGAGAGCCTCGTATTAGAAATGTATTACTTATGTGACAAAGAGTAACTCATATTCTATCCAGTGATACCAAAATCATACCTGTACTGTCATGGATGACTGAGCAGTTGAGTTCTAAAGGACTTTGGTCAAAAACAAATTGTAGCAAGTTATATCACAACCAATCCTGGCTTTCTGATCATTCGTTCTTTGTGTGAGGTCAGCCTTCCGAAGTCCATTTATAAGGGAAAATGGATTTCTGGGACTATTTAAATGCAAGGGCTATTTTTTCCTCAAACTTGGTACAGGTGAAATTTTACGCTTTGTTATTAAAGCCCAAGTGCTCAGTCATCCGTAACAACACAGGTACACGTTTGGTATCATTGAATAGAAAATTAGTTACTCTTTATTATGAAGTAAATATCAAGGTTACATGAGCTATACATTTTTAATATGAGACTCTCAAAGTTGGGTTTACTTCTTTCTGGGACGTGCTGTATAATGTTGCTTGTTTTTTAGCCAGAAGAATGTTAAATAATCGAATCAAATAAAAAAAAATGTTTAAGTGTTTTAATTACACATTACAAATTAAATTTTGTTTCAAATATGACTGTGTGGTATGATAAGAATGCATTAAAAATGCTTGTTGAAAATTATCCCTTAATCTATATGTTGAAGTATGTGAGATTTCACTTTAACAGATGCGGTCAGGGCGTTTCAAGAAAATCCATCATTTATCCTTTTGAGACATAAAGCTTGGTGATTTAGTTAGGCGGCTAATAAGGGAAGGGAAAGAGGTATTATTAGCGCCTTCGAGTGAGAACCCATTTCAATAAAATAATCTGGGATGAGTCTATTATAGACAATAATGCTCGTTGGGACTATCCATATCTTTCCATGATGATAGGCCATTATTCCCAAGGCCTTAAGGGATGATTCTAGAATTATCTATTTCTCTCTAAATAAGGGGGGAAATCGTGTCTCCCGACTCATGGATCTACACGAAACTTCTTCTTGTAAAAACATTATTAAGATTGAGGTCGGGTCGGCTGTATGACAGGTAAGACCTGTGAGACAGATGGCTTGGGATGTTAGACGTAAGGTATCAGTCCCAAGGTTCTGGAGCATCTATTTTGGGGGAAGGATTTCTTGAGTGATGGTTACCAATCTTAACATCCGCTTAATAACTTATAAATATGAAGGTCTTAGAGATGAAATGAGGCTTTTTGAGTGAGATGTCAGATCAAGGGATTTGACTATAGAGATGATTATTAATATTATACCGAGATCATGTTTGACATTGAACATGGTTTATAAGCTTTAGAATAAAATAAACAGACTTGCACGCAGAATGTTATAGAAAAATGGTAAGCTGTAGCCGACAGTCTTATGATGCTGGGTAAAGTTTCTCTCTTCCATCCCCACTTTAGGAAACTTAAAACTGTTAAACAGTTATCGGTAAGATTATATCACTGCGTAACAATAATTATTTACGAACAAAATATTGAGGAATTCATGTTTTGTGTAGATGGACAGACAAACAAAAGATAGATAGATAGATAGATAGCCATAGATAGATAGATAGATAGATAGATAGATATTTAGATAGATAGATAGATAGACAAACAGACAGATAGATAGAAAGATAGGTAGATAGACAGAATGATCTATTATTCTAGTCGAACAGCGTTTCTTGTTACGTGGACACGAAATAACCACAAGTCTTTGTGTATGCGACAATATTAATGGACATGACATCATTAAAAGTGTCGACCTTTAATGGTTTATATTAGTTAGTCAGAAAACCACAGAGCCTTTTCTTTTAGAAGAGAAGATATAATTAACGAATAAAAGTGTCTTTCTCACATCTGCCACCCACCTTTCTTCTAATTAAATCCTTTGCCTAACCGCCCATTTCCACTCATTTCCTGACAACAGCACTCTGCATATATGTAAGGAGGTGGTTTCTTTTGAGAAGATATCGGAAACAGGTGAAACCAGGGCCCCGTTGCATAAAGAGTTACTATATAATAGTAAATCTGTCATCAATGGTAACTTTCATGAAAAACTGCATTTTGATTGGCTGTTGAGCAACGTTACCATCATGATGGTAGTTACCATTTATGGCAAAGTTATTATAAAAGGAACTCTTTTTGCAAAGGGGCCCTGGTCAGAAAACGGAAGGTCTAAACTTACAGGTGACATTGGAATTGAGCATGGTATATCAACCGAAATTTGATTAGAGTCTTTTTTAAAAACTCATTTCTATGTAAGAACAATTATTATCCTTTATCATGTTTATACGTTTTTAAAAGTATGTGGTTAAAACAGGTTCTCGTAAAATTTTAAACACATTCATTTTGTCAATCATGAACGAAGAAGAGCATAATCAGATAATAGCAACACCTTCACGTCCCATCGATTACTCTCTCTCTCTCTCTCTCTTTCTCTCTCTCTCTCTCTCTCTTTCTTCTCTCTCTCTCTCTCTCTCTCTCTCTCTCTTTCTCTCTCTCTCTCCCTCTCTCTCTCTCTCTCTCCCTCTCTCTCTCTCTCTCTCTCACACACACATACACACACACACACACACACACACACATACACACACACACACACTCACTTTTTTTGTCTGTCCCTTTCTCTCTCTCTCTCACTTTTTTTCCTCTCCCTACCTCTCCCTCCTCCTGTTTTCTCTTCCCCTTCAACCATCCTACTCTTGTTCTTTGTTTCTCATTAAAATTCAGCGTAATTTTACCTTATTTCAAGGGGGCGAGAAGGTGGCAAATCGTTATAATGATTTTCTACACTTGGCGTTAGTCCACTTTTATTAACCGTCTAGCGTTATTCAATGGTCATGTCATTGATATATAAAGACATAAGCTCCTACGAATTAAAAGCTCAATTAATGCATCTCTCGAGGGCCCCCGTTGTTCTTATCTTAGCAACCACATGGATTACAACGCTGACAGGACAATTCTTCCATTCAACATTGTTCTTGCATTAATTGGCTAATGTTCGTCATTGCAAAAAAAAAAAAAAAAAAAAAAAAAAAAAAAAAAGAGAGAGAGAAAAAAAAAAAAGAGAAAGAAAAAAAGAAAAAAAAAAAAAAATTGTCGTACATATCTATCATCGTAACCATGTTAACACTATTAGGACATGGTTACTTGCAAATAAATTAAAATTTATGTATATAGTATCATATCATTGAAACTGCACTAAACGTTCTGGGGAGAAACACCCTGACATAATTATACAGAAACAGATAAATGGGCATACAAAATTGAGCATATCTGACGGATATTGTGAGAGGGATATAACATACAAAATAGAGACATAACAGAGAAAATGAGAAAGATGTCAGTGATAGAAGAAAGAGTGGAGGTTGTTATAAAACAAAATGTATTAGTGTAATAAAGGAGAGTCATATGTAGGTCGGATGGAGAAAATAAACTGTTATCAGTCCAACGATATACCAAATACCGGAAATGTTGAAACAGAAATTGCAAAATGTAGCACAGTGCCTCTATACCCTTATAAATTCCACAAAGAGTGAAGCAATCACTTTTAATCATTCCTTACCTTTTGAAGTTCTCTCTTTCATCTGTTTTGATCAGTCTGTCTTGTAACGTTTCCTCGGTCAACTGGTGTTTCGCCATTTTTAGATTAAAAGAAGAATAAAACAATAGACAATAATCAAGTCATATTCCATCATGTAAATAGTTACCCCCCAAACAAACCAGTCGACCTAAATCTATAAAATACCTAAATCCTCTATTAGGCATATCTATCAATGACACCGAGCATCATACACATGCAGCGTACAATTATTGTACCCAACTATGCAGGATCATAATAATAACTTTACTTATAGTCTAAACATAGATACGACTTTTGTCTTTACTTCGACTAAACACACGTGATTTTAATGGGCAATGGTATACACAAACACATTGAAACAGAAGAGCGATCTTATGTCAGATAATACCCTGATCAATTACATTGTTTTGATATATCCATTTACATCCTCTCAGCTCTCGAGATAATTGATTTCTACTTATGAGAGTACGATTGTCCCAATGTCATTTCCAATGCCAATTCAATTGTGATCTCGTATAGAGTGCATGGTAATTGGAAATATAATTTGATTACTAAGCGCATTATAACTCAATGGCCCGTTCATGAGTTAATGTGTCCTTGCGGTTACATTTCGGGAGTCCGAAGGTTTCAATATTAAACTGAACATGAAATAGGGTTCGTTAATCCGAAAATAAAGCAAGGTTTGTTTGTTTGTTTGTTTGTTTGTTTTTTTTTTTAAATAAATAATAAATAGGGTTCCTCAACCTAACAATAAAACGAAACCAACACTATAGCCCTACATTGCTACTCAATTTCTGATTAATGAAGCTTGTTTCATTTTCTGATATACCTACTAATAAACGAGTGTCCAGGGGTGTTTCACCAAATCTTTCGTGAAAGTTACATTTTTATGAATGACTAGTGATTAGTTCTTGTGCTAAAGGGATTTAGAATGTGATCAGAATAGCGTCAAGAACATGTTCCAGTCGTTCGTATAGTCATCCGTAACTTTACAAACGACTTGGTGCAACACCCCGGCAAAGGAAGTGCGTGTGTGTTCGGACTAACGAATCCTATTTTACTTTCGTACAAGCAAGCTCTCGGGGAAAAAATATAAAAAATAAAATAAAATAACACGGGACCAGTCATGTACTATGTTTATTGTAACATAAACATTATTTCTTGTATACAGGAAACTCGTGAGATAATTGCGTTTAACTTTCGATTCAATATAAAAACGAAACAATATATAGCATGATCAAAATGATTAACATTCCATCTTTGATTTTAAGTTCTATGCTGGAAGAAATTGTCTGTTGGAATAAAAAAAAAATAAAAAAAAAATAATAAAAAACGCATTATGCCCTCTGAGCTCAAGGCAGACGATATACTTCTTTTGAAAATATAAAGTAGTTATTGAATGCACTCTTCTTCTTCCACTACGGCAAGTACAGTCCTCTGGATCGAGTATTGTCGTACATAGAAGTAAAATCACATCAGCTACATGTCAATTAAAGTGCATTTTAGAAATTCATGATATCTACTATTAAACTTTTGATAAGCTAAATTGCCTGCATTATTTTATGTGGATGTTATTTAAATATAATTAAAATTTGCTATATTCATCCTGTGAATCTTTATTGATTAGATAAATTTGCAGAAGATGCTCAGGGACATCTGACTAACTCTGATCTGACGCGTGAGTCAGAAAAAAAACTAGACACCTCGAAAAAGTCAATAAGAAGAAAACCAATTTATAAACCCAAAATTATTATATAAAATTATTATACATATTCCGAAAGAATAACAAAATAACAAAAAGAAAAATAACATAAAAACAAAATAACAAAAGAATAACAAAATTATTATACATATTCCGAAAGAATAACTCTTCACGCATCTTTTGGTACCAATTTTGTGTTGTATCTTTACGCTTGGATGAACACGGCGCAATGTTTGCGAACACGTAAATTTCGAATTGTAAAAGTGGGAGTAAAATCAAAACAACAAAAAGCTATTAAAAAAAGGAACTCCATCCTGATTAAAATAGCGTAACTTTTTAACAAAAATGTCTTGCACTTAATAATTTGGCAGGGGTGTTGTTAAACATATTGAATACATTTTGTGTGAAAATGTAATGTCAGGCATGATGTAATGTCAGGCATGAGTGAGCACACGTCAAAGACAAAATAATCACTTTTGAAAAGTATTAAGAGGCCTTTTTAGGTCTGTCAGTGACAATTCGTGGATTACTTGACGAATCATCTAATTTTTACACAGAAGCTAGTCGATAACTGTAACAACACCCTTGCCATGTTATTTGGCTCAAAACATTTTCCTTAAAACTTATGCTATTTTATTCAGGATGGAGTTGCTTTTTTTTTGTCCGCTTTTGTTGTTTCAATCTTATCCCCACTCTAGCACAATTCGAAATTGACATGTTCGCTAACAATGCGTCGCGTTCATCCAAGCGGAAAGATATATCACACAAAATTGGTATCAAAAATGCGAGAAGAGTTACTCTTTTAGAATATGTTAAATAATTTTGGGTTCATTCATTGGTTTTCTTTTTATTGAAATTTTTCTAGGTGTCTATTTTTTTCTGACTCACTCGGGAGTGCAGGTTCAAATATCAGTCACGTGTTGTTGTCTTGTAAATGGTGTACGTTAAATGTTGGCCCAGACGTAAATAACCATATCTGGCTTATACCAGTGTTGGACAATAATCATTTTGTCAAATCCGCTTCAAACAGGTTAATTTTTTAATAATTCATTGTATATTGGGCATTAAAAAGTTACTTATTAGAAAAGTCTATACGCATGACACTTTCAACAAAAGTAAGATGGTTCCTGTAGAAGAACAGTTTGGCATGCAGGATGACTAAGAGTTCCTTAACTAAGGCAATATACGATTACACATGACATACAATGTATTGTTTTGTCTGCGAATATGATTGCTATGATTAGATTAGCATTAGATGATTATATTCCATCCAATCCTCATAAAGACCAACACTTATGACAATAAATCTTATTAATTGTGTCTTCCACTCGTTTATGTGGATGTGGATTAAGGCAACATGCAAAATCCGTCGGGTTATATTTAACATGGATTTATTAAATATTATTGTCAAACATTTTTCAATTAAAGGTTTACGATTGATCGAAAGTTTGTATACAGAAATGGGATAGAACTTAAGGCGGAGCCTGGTGATTAATTTACTACTTATCATGTTAAACATTGAAGAAGAAAAAAATCAATATATCTAATGTATCTACGAATTTCTATCATCGTAATCGTATTAATTTTTAAATGATGTGCATAGCAGAGCATGATCATACATACACACTCATCAGCGATAAATACTTAATGGTATCGTATACACACCATTCAAACTGATTTATTAATTTAATTTATTTAGAAGAATATTTATTTGAAGAATATTAAGTCATAATGGTTTGCAAAGTAGCCATGTACGCAATGTAAAATAAGAGTATTGGTCTAACCTAAAATCTATAAAGGTGCACTTTCCTTGTCAATCATTTCAAATGAGATTCGAAACTAAACATTTGTGTACAGATGAGTTTATGTCTAGGTTAGTGATTCCGTATTAAATATTATGACTGGCTTAAAGCTACAACGTTTACCTTTTGCACATCATAGAATGGAACTACACTTTTTTTTTATTACAGTAGGCATATACGGTAAAGGTAAAATAAAAAGGTTAAGAACTGTTATGACTACCGATTTATAGGAAGGTGAATTGGGCGTGTGACGGCTTTCAAAATGATCTTAACTAAAATCACTTTGGGAAACAAATGGGATCAGACATGACGCAGACATCAAGTTCTATATACATCACATTGATATGACTCTCATGTGCATGTTACCATGGTTACGAAGTATAAATGAAACTTAACTATAAAATTTCATATTGATTATAACATTATACTGAATTTATTTGATGACAACTGATAAGCAAATCAGTCCTCTTAAAATACACATGCTGGGCCAAATCAATCGCGAAATGACAATGGCCAAGGAAGATTATTCATTAAATTTGCAATTGATCACGAACATTGTGTCACGGGGCCCATGTCTCTGATTTGGAAATGATTAAGATTATTATAATCATCTTCCCCTAAGTTGACAAATTAATTAATGAATTGCGCCCGGATATGACGTAGTAATTAGAAGAAAACTTGAAGGGTAACATGATGTTTCAGATTTATTTCTTGGCAATAAACTACTATCTAAAATTAAATTTCCTTTATTTAACCATGTTTAAAGTCTAAGCGTATAAAATGACATATAAATATGAAACGTGTGAAGTAACATGTCTCTTTTAAGCATAACATTTTTGTTCCAGACCAATATAATCATAGACTGTAGTAAAGTACAAGTTAGGGTAATAACTACAGTCAGTGAACTGTAAAATGTTATAAAGAATTATTGTAATATATATTTTTTAATGAATTTTCTTTGAAATAAAAACAAAATACAAAAAAAAAAAAAAAAAAAAAAAAACATACGATGTTTTTTTTAAAACAGTAGCCAATTCGAGGATGTTGATTATTTAATAAAACCTATACATCTTATCTCTTTATTTCTTTTCCTTTTTATAAACACAATTTCCCATCATTCTTGGCACCATGTTGTAGACAATAATTATAAGGGTTTCGTAAAGGTAACATTGGCTATTTTCCATGAAATATGTGATACCACAAGGTCTATAATAGGCCTAGACTAGGGGGACCGATGGGCCCGGCCCGCCCCGCCCCCCAAAAAACAAAAACAAAAACAAAAACATCGTGATAGATGACAAATGACAACTGACCCAATTGACTGACCGAACCCTACCCCTATGGCCGTTATATGGTGACCTTCCTGGTGGCCGAAGGCCGAAAAAGTTAACACCTTAAAATAAAAAAGGTTGTATTAAATTTCGGCCAGTGCTAAATTGTGAGTTATTTTGGAATAAATGCCCGTGTCAAGTTGGGCTTAATACCTTGTCATCTGGTAGATTTTAAAAAAGACAGAAGATCAATGTCACCTGGTGACTGGTGACAGTTACCGTTAGAGTTCTTGTCAAAGAGAAGTAGACCTTTGTCAGGTCTGGATATATCATAAGTTTAATAGCTGTACTGATATAGCACCTGGCGGATTATCAAAGATCAGAATACCCTTGGCAGGCTTGGTTATAGTTAGCCATAATGATACATTGTCACCTGGATGATTAGCTGAAGACCAGGAGGAGGGATCGTGGACAGACGGGGTGCGATGTCTGTCCCTGAACGTGAACTATGATAACAGGAGACTGGGCCTAAGGAGCGCTAATCGGCACTCACTTTGCACCCTATGATTCATCAGTCCATCCTGTATACAGCAAACCCATAACAATATTCAACGAGTGATACCTTTCCCCTCTCCCTCACCCCCCCCCCCCCCTTGAGATGCGTCATGGACTACCAAAAAGGCAATGGAACACTAAAACCGGGCAATAAGCGTGGATATTTGTGGATTTCCCCTTCCCACAAGAGTGGATGTCCTGCCATTTTATTTTAGAGCGGGATTACACTTTTCTTATTTGATATTGCCTGAAAGCATCTAGTTTGTCATATCATAATGTTTTGTTACAGGCTACTGTAGACCGACTTAATCATTCAGATTATTTAAATATCAAGGATATAGTATCATACATGTATTGAGTACAACAACACAATTTCAAGGTGGAGTGTACCTCAATCTACGGAAACAGAAGAATGCAGAAACTCAAATGGCATAAGAAATCAACATCTTGGGAACGTTCCAATATATGAAGATATTATGTAAATCCTGAACAAATATTCTTCTCTATAATTACCTTTCCCTTTCTAATAGGAACAGCGATCCTTAATATAACTTCCTCTAAGCGTGGGTAAAATTCGGGCCGCTAGGTTTATGCCCCCCCCCCCCCCGCCATCCCACTGTATCCAGGTTAATCAAATTATAAGACCATTGTTTTACAATCTTGTTTACTAATTACGATATATTTTACGGGTCGTAAATTATTTAGAACTCTAAATAAGTCTGCAGGTTCAGGTTGCATATTTAGGCTACACTTTAGAATGATAAAGAAATAATAGTCTTCAATAAGATTTGTTTGATAGAGTCACATTAATTATGATTGACATTTTTAAGGATTGTGAAATAAGCTTCGAAATAAATTGAATTAAATTAAATTAATTTGTAATTTCAATTTTACACTGCAACTATTTCATGTGTATTTGGTAACTATGCATTATTTTAATGATAGGTTTTGTTTTTGTTTTTGTTTTTCGGTGTGTGTGTGTGGTACTAGCAACCGTGACGTATTAACGTCACGGTTGCTAATTCTACACCCACGAAAAAAATTACAACTTATAACTTATATATAAATATAAAAAATTTGTTGAAATGATTCTATTTCAGCTTACGATAAATTTTACGTTACAAAGTAATTGTTATCATGATTACAACATTACATCAATATCTGAATGCAAGATAATAACTTTGTCTTTGTTATACACGCATATATAAATATCTAATTGCTGATCCCATTAATGAAAATCATATACTTGTACGGAGAAAATAAAATCCCTATAAAATATACTTACAATTCCTGAAGTACCTAAAATTGATTCCTTTCTACAAATCTTCTTCTTTCTTTCCAGAGTTCTCATGGTGATGTTCTTTTATCAAAAAGAGCTTGCTGATTTCACTAAAATACGATTCACATTACCCTTAGTAAGTATTCAATTCCGAGTAAAGTTGTGGTTGATTTGTACCTCGATCCTCTGATTTCAATTGAAATATGATGCCTTCAAAACAAAACAGTATACTTGACACTAAATCTCAAAAATTTTCTCTGATGTCCTTTCTATTTCAATCACTGAAACAATAGTTGTGTCGGACACTAGGTTGAATTTCCTTCCGATTTGGTTTCTAAATGATAAGCAGGTATCAACTTTGTTTGTGTTCAATAACCCCTATTTTTTCAACCAACACGAAGAGTAAAATTCCCGCGCTTTTAACTGGTTGCTTGTCAGTATGTAAAATGATGTGATTCTCTGATATAGCGAGTAGCTATTGATTGCAGTGTCTCGGTGCAGGGAGTTGCTCGGCGTTTCCCCCATCGTGCGTTGAGCTAAACGACGAGAGGATATGACGTAATAAGTGATCAGTCTGTGCACTGAGGGAGCTCTGGATGGATGCCGTCACATCACGGGCTCAATCTCTGCAAGCTGATATAACCATGAATATATAAAGTTTTTGATCTATTCTTTGAATAAAGTCTAATTAGACCCCCCCCCCAAAAAAAAAAAAAAAAATAAAAATAAATAAAATAAATAAATAAATAATAATAAAATAAATAATAAATATAAATATATATATATATATATATATATAATAAAATAAATAAATAAATAAAAATAAATAAATAAATAAAATAAAATAAAAATAAAATAAATAAATAAATAAATAAATAAATGAATAAATAAATAAATAATAAATAAATAAATAAATAAATAAATAAATAGAAATAAAAATAAATAAATAAATAAAAATAATAATAAATAAATAAATAAATAAATAAATAGAAATAAAAATAAATAACTAAATAAATAAATAAATAAAAAAAATTAAATAGAGAAGAAAAAAAAAAACGAAAAAAAAAATAATAATAATAAATAAATAAATAAATAGGCCCCTATCCCCAACCGAAGAAGCTCTATTCTGAAGGATCGTTAGATCGGACACTTTTACTTCTAGAAGTATCCTTGGTAAACCGTTTGGTATATCTCACCCATTATTATACATTTACCCTGAAGGTTCGTTTGTCCAAACATTTCGATGCAACAGTTCGATGATGTTCGATTCGAAAAATGTATAGGGTTCGCTAATCTGAAAATGAAAAGGGGTTCGTTCATCCGAAAACGAAATAAGGTTCGGTAATCTACAAATTACATGAGGATCATATTTCCGAAATATAAAGGTTTTATATAATATTGTTATTATTCTATTTTTTATTCCACTATGCAAGTCCAAGCCTCTAAACGCGAGACCTTCCTGAAATGATTTGCCTTTCTCTTCCATTTATATCAAAAGCTTTAAAATGATTGGGTAACTTTCAAAAACGATTAAGAGCAATTAGATCAACATTAATAATCATATTGTTCCAACAGTAAAAACAAACTACTGAAATTTTCAGATCAAATGGAAGTCATTTACTACCTTAAAACAGTGTAACAAACAATGCCAAGCATACAGCCGAACACCAGTACCATCTGCTGCTAGCTCAGGAGGCTGCTAGGGATGGGACAATACAACAGGAAATGGGTCTATGTTGTGCTATATGGAAAAGCACATGGTTTTATAAACCGTCCGGGGTTGGTTTATAAAATCTGAGTATGAAATCATTGATATCTTGAAGGTAAAGCAAGCAATTAGCTTACAATTTTGAAGACATAGCAGACTGGCCTAAGTGTTTATAATTATGTTGGCAAAATAAGCTAAATCGAATAAAATTTGATTTGAATATCATTCAATGTTACTGCATCCCTTTAATGATCTCACATCATCATGCCATGATTACATGTAGCTCATGAAGTGAAGTATAGTCTTGGAGAAATGGGGGTTTGATGTACAAAAAGTAGAGACTATTTTATGGAGTTGCCTAAAATCGAACTTTTAATATAATAAACATAAGGTACAGAGTCCGTGGCCTGTTTAGCACTTTGACTGCGATAGTCAAACTGTTTCGTTATACTGCAGTCACACAGACACTCACGTTGAGTTCCGTCCGGTTGCGTCTAAAAATTCTTTTCTTTTTGGGGGATCTCCACGGATGGCTTCCCGTCATATTCAGAATTGGAAATAGTGATAATTTCGTTCATCCAATAAAACAAAGAAATACATAAATGATAGAATAGAAGATGAAATAAGGATAACACACACACACACCAAAAAAAAAAAAAATAATAATAATAAAAAAAAAAATAAATAAATAAATAAAATAAACGTAAGTTTCTGTGTGACTGCAGCATTAGAATTTGAGTAGATATGATAAATATCTTATCAGAACTCAACCAAACTCATTTATTCATCCAATCAGAACAGACATTTTTACCATTCACTGTTCACCAAATTGCAGTGGAATATGAAGCATGCCTTTGAATGAGAGGGCGCCAATAGAGTCTCTGAATTAATCAACATAAAGTTTTCTTGACAACTCTTTCAAAAATAAATTTTGGATTATGATGCGAAAGCTCTTTTGGATTGGGAGACGGGAGTTAAAATATACGAGTAAAAAGGACGTTTAAATTGTAGGAAAACTATATTCTCATGCGTGTTTTTTTTTTTTTTTTTTTTTTTTTTTTTTTTTTTTTTTTTTTTTTTTTTTTTTTGCATTCAAAAACTATACAACTTAGCTACAAAAATTATTTCATATATTCCGTAATTCAGTGTCTCCAAGAAAATTAGACCCACCTTCATAATTAGTTTTGTTAGCTTTGTAAAGATAAAATGACGAAGGCGCACTCCCAAGGAAAATAATTTTTTTTTTGAAAATATCTACAGGTTACTTTTAATGCCTAAACAAACCAATCCCACAATTTATTGACGAACCATATTAAGATTGGAATATCGTATTTATATCTTGATTCGAAGTTTCTCAAGGCTCGACCCATTGCCCTTTTTAATTTACTGTTTCACTCATGATCTAAGTGTCTTTCGATCAACTTCAGTTTAACTGTTTGGTTTCGGTTTTTTTTTTTTTTTTTTTTTTTAATTCAAAGAAAAGTATTGGCCAAGACCGGGAAAGTCATTCTTTTTCGTCCAGAGATTAATCCTTTTCAATCCTGGAGGAAAGATAAAAAATAATTTAAAGAAAATGCAATAAAAATCCACCAATGGGCAGACTGAAATATATTTTCTACAGTAAGCTGTTGAAGATTTGAATTGACTAAACTAATAAAACGTCTGATTCTATCAACTTACCCGAGAAAACATGACATTGCATTGTATCGAAGTTTGTATTAAAATACGCGCTATCTTCGGTAGACAGCAACGCGGAGTTCAAAAGGAAGGGGTGAGGAAAATCCACCTGCTGCCAAGTGTACGGGCGCCAACTCTTGGTCGTCGAACGCTCCACCGGATCCGTCACTCCGTTACCATAAACACATACAGCGTTTTATTAAGAACGTGCATGAAAGTAGAGCCCTTATATTTCATAAGCAGACGAGACGATCGTGCAAATCATCATCCCGTTGAGCGACATAAATTCGCTTCCCACTGCAAGGCCGACTAGGGTATTTAACATAGAGCCGATGACGTATTTCTTGATTTTAAGTCAACAATCGTTCCCTATTGTGCTCCTCTCCCAATAAGAAAGTCCCCTGTATTTTTGTTTGTTGGTGTGCACTGATCCGTTCCTCCTGTTGTCTGCCGCGGCACCCCGTACCTTTACAGTGGAGTGTGGACATAGCTCCTGCAGCTGACTTGCATAAACTGGTCGACTTTTTTTTTCCTCAGCGGAGTGAAAGTTGCCTGTGGAAAGCTTATAAACGGAAATTTGCACCAGGACTGCATATCATGCATCGGTTATAACTCGGACAATCATTTGAAATCAACAAATATGGCTGACATCAGAGTTTTATTGCGATTTTGGACCATTCTCATTGCTGTTTGTCCATCATTGGGTGAGTTGTTCACCGATCATTTCAGTTGTTTACATACTTTGACCCGCGCTTCTATTGTCTGCAACGAGGGTTACCACAGCCGTATGTGGTAAAAATGGGGGTAGCATTGCATTGTATCGAAAAAAAGGTTATGAAATTTTAATTGTATTTAGCTGGGGTTGAGATTTAGGTCCTGTTTATCACTGCAATGATATTTTGTTGTCTTTGATAATCTAATACTATTCATGATATAATATAGTTTTGATAATATTTGCAGGCAATAGGCTACATGTAGCTATTAAAAAAAAGTTAAGTAAATGCTAAGCGCAGTGAAAATTGCATATCCAATGATAATGAAACCACTTTCAAAATAACTTCACATGATAATTTCTTACCATCTTCTACAAATATTGAGGTTGCCTAAATTAAAACTTTTTTTTAGATTTCTTAATTTTATTAAATCCACTGAATCTCATTTCAACCTCTCGGTTTCAAATGCATGTAAGAAAAGATATGTATAAAAGAGATAATGTTCAAAGAAAAACAAACAGGAATGAACTGAATATGATGGAAAGATAGAAGGTAAATATTAAGGTAGGAATAGGAAAACAAAAAGAAGGTGAAACTAAAATGAATCATAATTCATTCATGAGAAAAGGAATGAACATCCAGAGGCGGCGGAACCAGGGGGGCAGGGGGGGCACTGTGACCCCCCACTTTTTCATCCACCCTAGAAGTGCCCCTTTTCCTGACTAAAAAGTGCCCCTTTTCTTAGCAAATAAAATGCCATTTTTATAGTAAAAACGGGCACTTTTATTACTAAAAAAGGGCACTTTTAATACAAAAAAGTGCCCCATGTATGTCTCTTAAAACCAAAATTTTCGGCTCGCGCTTCGCGCTCGCGGATATTAAATAGGGTCTATAATGCACAATAAACTCCATTTTTAAGCTTATAATTTTCAACTCGAGCTTCGCGATCGCAGATATTTAATAGGATATAAATTAACTCAATTTTTTTCGGCTAGGGCTTCGCGCTCGCAGATACTAAATAGATTATACAAAGCACAATTAACTCAAATTTTCAGCTCGCGCTTCGCGCTCGCGGATGCTAAATATGGTTAATAATGAACAATTATCTCAAAATTTTTGGCTCGCGCTTCGCGCTCGCATACCTTTTGTTTATTATTGATAAGATACAAAGCCATTAAAATTTTTAAAAGCACAAATTTAAAGGCAAATTTTCTGCGAACCCCTACTTATCTGAATACTTTTCTTATAAAGCCTTTAGTCTCAAGTGCCCCCTCTTTAGAAAAAGTGCCCCTTTTTCATCGTGACCCCCCACTTTCGAATTCGTTCCGCCGCCTCTGTGAACATCAGATACATTTGTAGGAGAAGATACAACATAAGAGAAAGATTGAAAAGGAATAGGATGATACATGTGGAAGGCATATTGTACATAAAGGAGAAAGTGATCAAGGTCTCTGGCCCTGTATGGTGTCAAAATAACCCTCCAAATGCTTTTGAATGGAAATATTTAAGTTTCCAGACAGTTGATACAGCACTCAGTTTTAACAAGGATAACTTGGTTTGAATGAATGGTGGATATTCAGTGTACCATGAGGTTTGTTTTCTTGAAAAGAAATATATCAACATGTGATACTGCATTTGTAATGCCTGAACGAGAGCAGACAGTAATTATCCCTGTAAATCTATGGATAAACAATAAACGTACACTATAATAATAAAGATGCTCAAATGAGATACAAGTCACCAGCATAGAGATGAGGATATTAGAAAAAAAAAATCCTTTTTAAATACTTTCCCCTTATCGTTTTTACTTAATTTCGTTACAGAGCACACATGAAACATTGAAAATTCAGAAAATCAAAATATATAATATTTTTGATAATTTTGCTGATTTCCACGACCCTTTATAGAGTTTGCTCGACAACTAGGGTCTCATTTTCATATGACGAATCATACCAACATCATCATATACCTTTTAAAAGTGTTGTTCAATATATCATTGCATCATAATACAGACAGTTACATGTGGTTCCCCCCCCCCCCTCTGCATGGTAACTGGTATGGTTAAAACTTTTTTTGAAAATGCTTAAAACATTTAAAAAGATGCCCAGGGAATTTTGTTAAGCTGATCAATGGATTTCAATATATCATTGAGCAATAGGAAACAGGTTATACCATTGATAACTTGGAAAAGTCTGATTTAGCGATATGCTGCTATTTTATTCCACCTTCTTATAAATGTAATATATACAATGGAGACCGTGTAAAATGCTAAATTGACATTATAATAAATCAAAGAAAAATTTGACTAAGAAATGATGTATTCAATTTTTTCTAATATGAATGGCAAGTAACAAAATTCAAAATTGTAAACATTGGTAATATATACACATACACTATTAGCTCTTAGCATATATCTGCCTAAAATTTCGCATTAATTATAATTTGTTTTTAACAATACATGTACATGTATTTATGAGATGTCAAGATTTGTTAAAATTCCTTGCCGCAAAATACATTAATCAATTCATTTATCTGGTTTTACATTACAATACACCAATCCTATACAGCTTTAAGTAGCCATTCCATGAAATTGGGGAGAAAAGAAATTCCACCCTGTGCCGTATTTTTATCATAAGCACGGATTTTACATCAATTGTGATTTTGAACAAATAAAAGATTTTTTTAACCCTAAGTTGAATTTCAATTGTTAAGATTTGAAGGAACCCTGGGAGTTCAAGTTTATCAAGTATACTCTGGTGTCATAGTCTTCAAATACAGACTTTGATATGTACAAGTTCTGCAAGTCTTTCTTTTCTTTATTATTTTATCCCCTCAAGACAAAACCCAAATGTTTCTCTGTCTTTTGTTTGCATGTTAACAGGGGTTGACAACTAACTGTATATATATACATGTCAGTTGGGTGTGGATGTGTTTTTTTTTTAGAAAGTCATGCAAATATAAATGTAAAAAGTCTCAGCAGAAAGCAATTCGAACTAAAAAAAAATTGGAATATATTTTTAAATATTAGTTATTAGTTATTGCGAAGGATAAACATAAATGGTTTGAAAAAATGCTACTATTCAAGATACTTGTTGACATTTTTACAACTTAAAGAATGCATTTTTACAATGTAGGCTACTCCAAATTTATACTGATTACCATTGTAAATGTAATCAATATATCACAGTGCAAGTGGAAGTAATACATATCTAAATTCAAATGTATAGGTACTAATACTATCAACACAACATTACAACTGTGCCTTAGTTACATTTTCTGTTTTATAAAATTCTACAAAAATATGGTGGGAAACACTTTAATCTTGTACATTTGTGTTAATGATTATGGTAACAATACTCTTATGGGATGAAAGACATCTATTCATGAAGGATTAGGCTTTAATTGTTCTGAAAACATTTGCCTTGGGAGGGAATTTTATAACCAATTTCATTGTAGTCTGTTCATGTACATGTATGCGTACATGAATAACATTTTGAAATGCCCTGATAGGGATATGAGCATGAGACAGGATCAAACATGATTTAATCAAAGAGACTAATTAGTAATAGGAGAAATGGCACTTTGGTTATACAAACGGAATTTACTAAATGTCAACTAGAATGAGTTTGAATATAATTATGTAGGCAATATGACCCAGAAATGGCTTAATTACAGGTATCACAGATCTCTCTTTGATGTAGGCATGCTATAATTATTTATAACGGTATAGTACATGCATGTAAAACTAATACAAATTCTAATGTGCCAATAAAACACACATAATCGCGAACAGCCCTTCCGCTGAAACTACCCGCCTGCGAATCCAGCAGCGAAGACCCTATTATTGTCCATATCATAATGGCACTTCTTTGCCATTTTCACTGAAATTCACATTGTAAAATCATAAAATGAATCTCTCACACATGCAATTATATGTCATGTTGATGATATGAGACTACATTTATATATTTGATTGCCTTTTATGCATACTATCTAGGCCATTTTATTTAACACAAGAATTCTTCTATTTTCTATTCATGAAATTTCTTTTATCTATAAAGCCATGCTGAGCATAAGTAAAAACTGACAATTTTACAATTCCAGATCATATATATGTATTCAAACTATTTACTCACTCAGTTTCATAATTCATGGTACTCCACCCAGTTTAATGAAGTCATCTTATATGTACCTGGTAGGCATATGATGTCATGCCCTAAATTTAAATCAATATCCAATCATAGTCTCATCGTGCAGACTTTAGTTAAGTATTTAACCAAATACACTGCAACCTGAGCTCAGCAGCCCTCAACCAAATTATTTCTATTTTAAAGATAGAAAATACATTGGATACTTGGGGAGGGGGTGTCTATTATGTAGATGCCTACATCGTACATGTGTTGTGTTAGTGTCAGGGACAAAATAGCCCTGCATGAGCTGAGGTGCATTCAGATTGCTGGCCAATAAACCAGTTTCCATTTCCTTATAAACAAAAGCTGTGAATATGGTTTATTAAACAGGGTTCCAAACCCATCAGGGAAATCAGGGGAAATTATTTTACTTTTTTTCCAGTCAGGGAAAAGTCAGGGATTTTGATAAAAAATGCCACAAATCAGGGAAAAGTCAGGGAATTTCAATTGACCCAAAAATCAAAGTACGGTACTCAGTCAAACTAGTATTTTATACTGCAAATAGTTCATTGTGACAACATAGAAAACAGGTGAAACTGAAAATAGGTTCAATTAATTATCAGGGAATTTCGAAACTTCATCGTGTTCTTGAAATGCTGGGACCCCTGAAAAAAAAGCCCAGGTACATTTCGTTCATGTTCAGTCCTTCAATTATTAACTTTGTTTTAAATTCAGAATAATGTACATGGGCTGGAAATGCCCAGCAAATTATAGAAAGAAAATTTTCCTGATGAATACATACAAGTGAGTCGTGGGATGATTCTGTTACAGTATGAAGGCTGTAATACCAGTGATGTGAAACTAAAGGGTCTCTATATAAGATTTCTCTGAAGGTAACAAATACCCTTTTCTCATTACGGTTTCTTTACCCTGTATTATCCTTAACCCCATACTTTCCTTTACCCCATACTATTTATTTTCCTTTTCCGACGAGCCAAAATATCTGCCTAACCCCAGCTAAGAAAATGCACACTGTTCTCACACGGAATTCGCACACCCTGGCTTTTCCAATAGAGCGGTTCGCTGCTTATCTCTGATTGGACAACAGCTGCTGGCACCTGTGTGTCTCAGCACCGCTTTTTGCGTTAGACGGGTATAACTTCCATCGCTGTTCCGACGGGAGTTCTTTACTCCGGCTTTTATCCCTTAGCACCGCAATTGCCCGGCTAACTGCTATTTTGCAGGGCCAGAGAATCCCGTACTATAGGTGGGGTTAGCCTACTTTGCCAAAACGTCTTCGGAACAGAAAGTGGATTAAGCTTAACCCCGTACTATAGGTGGGATAAAATGGCTACCTAGGACTACATGTACCTATAGTACGGGGTTAAGGAAAATTTGGTACGTGAGAAAAGGGTAAAGTGTTCTTAAGCCAACTTGTTTGCTGTCTGAATTTTTGAATGGTTAGTCAGCCTTGATCTCCTAGAAAAATACCAGGATGTGTGGTAGGTGACTGAAAACTATTGTTTGAGGGTGGAAACTGGAAGTTATTGAGGTCTCATGTTGTTGTCAAACCTCAATGCACACTCGTCTGCGTGGGCAATCTGTGATCTAGATTTATATTGTATGGAGAAAACTTTTACTTTCCATAAATTCTAATGCACAATTGCAAGAGATGTTATAAGATTTGGTGGAAAGGGAAAGTGCAACAAAAGTTTCGGAGATTTTACTTGCAATTGTGCATTAGAAATGGAAAGTAAAAGACGCTAGACACAATTAGATTTCTTTTTGTTGTAGTTTTATTATTGATAAACCAAGAAAAATCACAATAATCACTAATAAATATCATTGATTGTTCTTCCAAAATGATCTACTGTACATGTACATGAACTGGGTTAAACTTGTAACAAGTGGTTTATATGAGGTGCATATACATGTGGGCCTACATGTAATGATACATTGCCCTTTTTCCTGGATTAAGAATTTAAGTTGGCTGGTGCATATACGTGAATTCATTCCTATTTATTTCCATTTCATGAAAATTGTATGATCACTTTAAAAACATTCAATAATTTACAAAATAGCACACTCAATTACAAAGTATGATAAGAGTATGGGAATATTTTAACAAAACAATTCTACAGTCAAAACAACAGTAATGGCTACATATTTGTAATATAGACTGTGATAAAATTATGTGAGAAAATATGAACTTTAGAATAATATTTTTCCTATAGATATATTGGAAGAGAATATCATACCCTGTAGCACTAAGATACATATTTTTGCTAATCAACTGATTAAATTCCATAAACTGAACAGAATGGCGTGCAAAATAAGAAGAAAGGGCGATTTGTCATTTTATCATTTTAATGAAGAGAGCATTAATGCAACAGATGATCTATAAATGTTCAGTACACAATATTTGAATATGTATGTACCAAATTGTTGTCATATTTTTGTTTGTTCAACATGAATGTTGGCTGTTCAAAAATAAAGAAGAAGAGAAAAACATTTTAAACGAATGAATTCTACAAGAATTGTATGCAACATGTAGGGGAGAGTGGGGTTAGTTGGAACACGGGGTTAGTTGAAACATTGTAATTTTCTTTAACGGCTATTAATATATTTATGCAAATCTACCCTCAGGTTGTTGCTATTAGCAACAGCCATCCACCACATTTTAGACAGCACACACACTTCAAGCCTTGTGAAGTTAGAAAGCAATGTTTGTTTTTTCATCTTCTGAGTAAATTTTGTCACTTTTACAAATGTTTTATTATCTCAGAGAAGATCATTGATTAAGCTGGCAAGTTTTTGAGTATAACAAACAGTTATACCAAGCTGCAAAACAAGTTTAAATAAATGGCAAGCTGTTGTCCGTTTTTTGTGCTGTAAGCTTACAAATGTCAAATGGGCCTCTGGGGTTAGTTGGAATATGTACTAAGTAAATAGGCTTCAGCTAAATAAAAAAATAAAAATCATATTATTCAGTGAAGTGTTCCAAAATATTCCTATACATGTACATTAGTGCACATTGGACCATTTTATTTTGGTTTAAACAAAATATATTCCAGAATGCTAAGTACTTCACAGGTCTTCGGAATATCTGTATGTGAGTGGATGTTATAAAGTGTAATAAAACATGAAGTAAAATAAAAGTTTGAACACCAATCTTTAATATTGTAATTAGAATCAATAAAGCAAATTAGCTGAACCCATGCAATAATGTTGTACATGTAGGTAGTTTAAATATAATTCTAAAGATACATGTACTATGCACAATGTTTCAACTTACCCCATACATGTACCATGTTCCAACTAAACCCGTGTGTGGGGTTAGTTGGAACACTTGACATAGTCTTGTTGAAGATGGATTTTTTCCGGAACCATCACTACATTTGTAAGTTTAAGAATTTTATGGGGTACATTTGTAGCATACAGATATACACTCCAGCTGATTGTTCATTGTTTCTTGAAATAAATCCGCTTTTGTCTTATGGCCATTTTTGTGAAAAATGTTCCATATAACCCCGCTCTCCCCTACATGTATGCATGTTCTTGGTTGTGTATGTGGGAAGATTTTTTAAAATCTCCTGTTCATATAGCAGGCTCTTGTAGATTCCTGTCCATCCATTCCTGTGCAAGGCATTAATCTTCATGTGCCTCACTTCACCCAGGAGAGGAAAATACTTTTGGAAGAGACATTGCAGGCCTACGTGTACATGTCGGCAAAGCTTTATCTATGAATCTCTATTCTGTTCAACAACAACTTTAATTTTATAAATTGTTGTATTTCATATTTGAGACAATCTTGAAATCATGGAATGTTAAACCAGAATTTATTTTGTTGTGCTTGTGTTTGCTAAGTTAACTGTAAATGCACTATTACCGAGCTTTAAACCTTTTAGATTACCTGAACCCGCGCATGCACATGTACTTTATATAATCTGGCATATACATGCAAATACAAGCCATGTTGACTGGAGCATGGGATGTGGATTAATTAATTGCTTGGTTCTTGTGAGGATCTTTTGTGCATGCCAATACCTCTCACTGTATACTGTAGGTATATATTTATAAAGAGAACTTGTAGTTGTATTAATGCAAGTGAAAATATAGCCATTACAATGTAGCTACAGCTACAAAAAATGTAAGTTAGCTACAGAGTATACATGTAGTTCAATAAGAGTACTATTTGATGAAGACATTAAGTGATTCCTACAGTGCACCCTTGGGTGATGCTACCAATTATGGTTAAACCTGGTGTATAGTTTTGGTTAAAAAAAGGAATCGGCATAAAACCGATCAATTATAGTCTCATGTTGTCCACATTGCTCTAAAAGATACGTGTGAGAGATCTTTTGATATTCCTTTCATGATTTCCGGTGAATTTCAGTGAAAATGTTTGAAAGAAACATAATGTAACGGTTGTTTGAGACCTTTGCTGCCTTGTACGCTCGCCAGAGCTTACGGCATGAAAATTGCATCAAAATTGGATGAAAAATAACAAAGATAGATTTTTAAAAAAGTTAATCTTAGGGACGTGTGAGCATTTAGATTATTTAGCTGATAGAGTATATGTAGTTTGATGGTAATTTTTACCTGCATTTATTCTTGCGTTTAATAATACACGCACAACCAACGTTCATTGTCATGAAAGACCTACATGTAGTTGGTTGACAAACTTTTCCTAGCATGCACCGCGAGTGAGAATTGAAAAATTAAAGAAGCATTTAAATGATGGATGAATTCCAAAAGCAGGAAGGAATAAGGATTAATCAATTGAATCATACATTGTAAGTGTGATCCAAGGAAACTAGTGTTTAATTGAGGTTTATGACTTTTATGATCACTTCGAAAGAGAAAACAGTGATTATTAATGCATTGTGTCGAGTACTTTTGTCGATCAATCGTTCAGGATTAATGTGGAGGATCTGATGTCACAATAAGGGCATGTGTATTTTGAAATGTAAGAATTAAACCATCATATAGATCGTAAGTTACTAATACCTTTTCTCACGGGCCAAATTTTCCTTATCTCGTACTATGGGTAGTATTAACTTGCCATTTAAAGGCGATCCTGCACGAGCATCGCTAAGCTAAAACGAGGACTGAAGATGCGATCTGTGTGCAAGCCGCCATTGTTCCACGAAGTATTCGCGAAGAGCATGACTTAATTTGCATACAGTTTTATGCAAACACACGCCAGCCAATCGCGATCGCGCTGTACATGTGAGTCCGATTAGCGTACAAGCATGTGTGTGTGTGTGTGTGTATAGAGCACTGTATCAGTGTTCGGATCTTAAGATGTATATGCATCGCTACCTTCTCGCTTGCACAGGCGGGGACAAGCTGTTCTCTCATATGCATCCGAGCATGCGAGCAGTCGAATCAATTATTGCCGATAACAAATTGGCTCATGACTTCGGCAATCGTTCGGGCGTTCTAGCTTTCGGTTTTTGGACCACTGCGTAAGAGTTGCACATCGTTGGTATGAATGGGCAGCTTGCAAAGTCCGTTACCGCGTACGTATTTTGAACTCCCTCTACACTATGAGGAACGTGCATCTTTAACATCACCTATAGTATGGGGTTAAGCTTTTTCCACTTTCTGTTCCCACAAAGTTTTGGCAAAGTAGGCTAACCCCACCGATAGTATGGGATTCTCAGGCCCTGCAAAATACCAGGGTTAGCCAGGCAATTGCGGTGCTAAGGCATGAAAGCTGGGGTTAAGAACTCTCCTTCGAACAGCAATTGAAGTTATACCTGGTTAAAACAAAAAGCGATGCTGAGACATACAGGTGCCAGCAGCTGTTGTCCAATCAGAGATAAGCAGCAAACTGGTCGGAATAGCCAGGGTTAGTGAACTTCGTGTGAGAACAGCATGCTTTTTCTTAGCTGAGGTTAAGCAGATAATTTGGCTAGTGAGAAAAGGAAAATAAATAGTATGGGGTTAAGGAAAGTATGGGGTTAAGGAGAGTATGGGGTTAAGGAGAGTATGGGGTTAACAACCCATCATGAGAAAAGTGTAAGAGAGAGCATTTGCCATTTTTATATTTACTTACTTTTCCACAAAGCAAAAGTCATGTAGCCGTTAGAGGATTGGCTCCAGGCTGAAATTCAGATGGTTTGAAATATAGAGTGTACTACATGTATACATGTAACAAGTACAACACTGAAAATTTCATCAAAATCGGATGAAAAATAATGAAGTTATTATTTTTTATAAGGTTAGCATTTGAAGAAAAAAAAATTCAAGTCTCATACATTTTCAATGAACAAGCTGAGGATGTCATTGATCCACTTTTTCTTTTGTATTTTATAGGAAATCACAGTTATTCAAATTTTCTACTCCAAGAATGAAAAAATAGGGATAATTACTTATGGAATATTTGAGATTATCATTTGATGAAGTGATTCCCCCAGTACATATGCTTGGTGTTGCTATGATCAGTGGCGGATCCAGGATTTCATTATGGGGGGGGGGGCCCTAAAATCAGAATTTCAGATTTTGGTACACCCAAATTTGTTCCTGCACACCGGGCGAGCCAAAAGGTACATTCATTTTTTATTTCACATCACGCTGGCCGAGCGATAAGTGGGGGGGGGGGGGAGGCTCGTCTATTGTTACTCGCTCTTTTTTTTTTGCTAGGGGGAGGGCCGGGCCCGTTCTGAAAATGGAATAGTTTTTGTGGGTCCAAAAATGAAATTAGGTTGGTTATTATACAAAATGGTTCAACTAATTCACTTAGTATGATTGTATATTTCCATTGAAGTTTTTTGAAGACATGCTTTTCCTGTATATGAGTGCATAACTTACACATGTATATCAAAAATGACTAATGGTATGATTGATTATTATAATCTATTTGTGCATTGCTACTGACTGTTTAATAGGGGCAGTATATTAATTCAGTTAATCTCTTTTTATACTACAACATAGGCTGTCTTTAGGAATATGATCTTAAACACTCATAAACAACTGACAATCTACTGTAGATCTGAGGTGTTCAATATAGTGAAAATAACCCATAATCTGAATTTTTTTCGATATGAATGCTTGATCCGCCTGATGAGAACATGAGAAAAAGAAGAAAAATAATAGTACTGGTTGCCATATAGATTTAAAAAAACAAACAACAAAACTGAGTATGAGTGGTGCATATGGCCATGTGTCACAAGTTGGGGTATTGTAAAAGGGTGGAGGCGTTACATTTTGGAGGGGAAAATTATCACATTTTTTCACATAGCATGAAAATGATGTACTGTCAAAAGCTGTGCAATAATTCATATTGTAGATAATTTATCCGGCTACATGTCTGTGAAGTTTCAGCTTCGCTATGCTCATAGTTTTAATACAAAGATACTTTTAGTGGAGTAGGGTAAGGGGTGGAGGATCCTACGGTGGAGGATCCTACGGTGGAGGCACGTGTTAAAGCATAGGGAATTCCCATTTTTGTTAGTACTTTCTTATTGTTTGCTGCATTATATCTTTGCAGCCAATTGGTCTTATGGGTTGAGTGATATATCATTCTCTTGGGAATTTATGTGGTTCTAGATTAATGTGAAGAAGATTTTTCAAAAGTAATCTAATCAATTAATTAATCAATTAAAACAAACTTAATGCACACATCCTCATAGACAGTGCATTGCAGGCATAAAAAATTGTCACATGCAATTTTATAACAATATTTGTAATTTTTTCGCCATTTTCTTTGCATGCATGTAAAAACACAATCAAGTGGAAACATATTACTTGCAATAAACTTTGTTTGAGTTGTAATCCAAGTGTAAAAGACAGGATTTCTGCCCTTTTTGCACTGTTTTTTCTTCTTTTTTGACACCCTGTACCGCGGTTAGAAATAATAATTTTGTATTACAAGTTTATATTTTTTAGTAGTATAGCGTCTTATGTACACAATCCACGATGATTCATTTCATTTGGTGAAAAGATTAAGAAATTATTCGCCGGTAAAATTGTGAAGTTTTTCAAACCATTTTTTCCTGTAACACTCTGTATAGCTTTTATGACACACCTTATACAGGCACAAAAATATGTTAATCATCCTCCTTTCAATCTCTGCTTTCAATATATATATACTTTTATACATGTCTGACTTACTACTAAGAAACTAGAGATGTTTGATTGTGACAATGTACATTTCTACAATTTTTTGGACATGTAACGCATTTTCCACCCAACTCATGACATGTGGCCATATACATGTACATTGTACACTGTGAGTGATTCATACAGGGTGGTGCCACTAATTGTTATGAATGATGATACACATGTACATGTAGTGATACATTGTAGTAATAAAGAGATGTTGATATAACTACCAGTCGATCTCTTACAATATCGAATATAGCAGACAAATTACAATTTAGATATATAGATAGTACAACCTATCATATTTTGCATGAATTTATTTATTTTTTTCTTTATTATTTATTCAGCTCTTTCAAATACATAAATATATTAATTTCAAAACAGGAATATTGTACAAAATCAATGCAATTTTTATAGTCAACCCAGTGCATCAGTGGCGGCCTGGGAAAAGGAAAGCGAACGATAGTATACAGATATCAAAAATCAAGAAAATAATGATGAATATGAATAACTCCAAATCTACTGTAGATCTCTACCTGCAAGAGTACAATTAATGGAGGTGATATTAACCTATTATTTTCTGATCTCTCTCTCTTTCTCTCCCCCCCCCCCCTCTCTCTCTCTCTCTCTATCTCTCTCTCTCTCAGCGAACTGTTAAAATGCTCAATCAGCCCAATATGTATAGATCGTTAGATGGCGTTAAGTGATTCATACTATAATGGGTGGTACTACACTGTAGATGTACTTGTTATGAGTGATGATTGATAGCGACGGTATGAGTGGTAAATGTTTCTATTACTTAATCTCCTAGTGTATTGACTGAAGTACTTAAACTTGATGATTTTTGTCACTGTTAACAAACATACAAGTACTCGAAGATCTAACAGTCATTTAGTGTTTTCTCATTGAATATTATGAATGTGAAAACATACAACATCTATTTTTTTACAAAGGGTTTTGACCCATTAACAGTTCGCTCTGTATTTGAAAGGTTTCCATGGAAATGAAAAGCACATGTATATTTAAATGTCTTGAAGCATTTTTACTAATAATTGCCAAATCTGGTTCAATTATTAGTCATGTGGAAAACATACAACTTCCTTTCATGTGTACATGTACATGTAAGCCTACACAAATGTATAAAGGGGTATGAGCAGATGTGATTTACATATCTATAGAATTGATTCCAAATATATTGTAAGAAATTTATACTTCCTGTTATTTTATAAATTTCTCTTTATGAAGACCTGCACCAAATTCAAATTCCAACATGTATTTTCCTTAAATGTATTACAGTTTTGATGTGTTAAAAAGAATTTAGTATAAACGAACATACTTCCTGTTGCATTTCATTATACATACATGTGTACTATGTAAACATGTGAAATTCTTTTGAGTATGGAAAGTGGGTATTTTTGCATTGCAATGACTGAAACCCACTAAGGTTTGACCCTGTAGCATTATTGATCCAATAGAGCTATCAGGCATACCAAAGATCAATCAATGGTTTCCATGGTAACATTAAGAATCACAATTAGTACAGATTCAAAATTACGGATGTGTCTGGGTGTTTATAGAGGTGTAATTTACCATTAAGAACGCCAGCTTAGAATTTTTGTTTACATGTGTACATCCCTGTAATTTTAAATATAATTTGATTTTTACTGGAAATCTGTAAATGTATCCATACATGTATACTAGGGACTGTGACATTCCTGTTTCTTGTTAAGTTTTGTTATTTTTTAATAATTTTTTTTTTTTGTGTGTGTGCATGACTCTATGGATGGGAGCCAACTTTGAATGGGCTTTTTATGGCACCTAGAACAATGAGTAAAAGTTGTCTATGAAAACACCAGTTCTGCTGACATCATTGTTGTACCAGGTTGTGTCACCCACGTGCATGGGGAGAAAGAGATAGAGAAGTATTATGTCAGACAGTACTGCAGACCAACGGGCCAACAGGCCTCCGGGTGAGAAGAAGAAGTAGGCTGCACTATTCAGGCAACATTATGGATTACATTTCTTGAATCAGAAATATTCATAGTCCAGTTATAAATGCACGGCCTGGAAATTGCTCTTTGTGTTTAGCACAATCTCATGGAAAATCATAGATGTCATTTACATTGGGCATACTATAAACATGAAGCTACCCTGATACTGTAGAGCTGGATCAGGGGGGCATTTCATCAAAGGACTTGTCGGACATTTTATCAGACAAATTTGCTCTCAGCCAATCACGGCAAGCATTTCAGTAGCTTATAACAATTTGTCGGATAAAACGTCCGACAAGTCCTTTGATGAAATGCCCCCCTGGACAATTACCTTTCAAGACAACTATACTCCCCTAAAAAAAAACAACAAACAAACAAACGGACAAACAAACAAACAAAAAACAAAAAAAATAGGTTAAGGGTTGAATGTAAGGTTTAGTGTTTTGAATGGCAGCTCTGGGGGTACATGTAAATGTCCAGGGGGTAGTTGTTCTAAAACTCTGTAGGCCTAAAGCACTTTTAGCATTCAATGAATTATTCCATTCATACAAAAACAGGAAAATCAGCATCCCATCTACATGTACATGTGTCAATAAAAAAAAAAAAGTTTTCAGTATAGAAAAAAGATACTTACAAGTATATGTCATTTAAAAAAAACAACTTAACCTTTGTTCTTCTCTCACGTAAAAATTGGATGTCATTGGAAACAAATTAATGATTACCCTCTAAACCTCTCAAATTTTCTGCTCTCTTTATCAGAATGGCACTTACCTACAATGTACCATGTCTAGTCTAATTGATTTGAATGCAAAATTATGTAAAAACAGTTTGTAGTCTATATATATATATATATATATATATGCATGTGTATACAATAGTACAGAATGTAGGTATAAATATTGACTTGAGAGCCCAAAAGGTGAAATAATGTTGATAATGCTTAATTGCCTGTGCATTGAAGTAGGATATTTGTCTATCTATACTTGCAAACAATATACTGTACGTGTACATGAATTGCTTGAACTCTTCTGAACTTACTAAGTATTTTTCCATTTCCTGATCTGCAAACAACAAATTTAACAGTCATTTCATTTTTCTGGAACTATCAAATTACTTATAAATAAAAGTCATGTAGTAAGTCATTTTTTAATTTTTCTGTAAATATTCCAATAAAAAAATGAAATAATAGTAATCTTCAAAACAAAGTTTTCTAATTATGTTTATGTTTCTGCTGTCATTCAGGGCTGTATTTAACAACATTATGTTTAAACTTCTTTTAAACCATTTCAATTGAGTTACTTTCTTGGTAAAACACATTTATTTATGGCCTTTAATGTTGGAGGATGGCTTTGTAAACCGGCTTGGTTGCTACTGGTGGTATCTCACTTCACGGAGACGGATATGGTACTACTTTGAGACGGTTTTGAAATTTAGAAAAAAAAAAGTATTAGAGGCAAAAAAAAAAGTATTAGAGATGTCCACCGATACCTTTTTTCCGTCCCGGAAAAATTTCAAAACCTTCTCAACGTACAATGTAGTCCCAAATCCGTCACTGCGAAGTGAGATACCACCATCAATTGTCAATGAGCTTTGATCTCCTTTCATGGTTCATTACTTCAGTTCATAATTTTTACCTTTAATTAATAAAATTTTAGGATGTAATACAGAGGCGGCGGAACGAACTTGAAAGTGGGGGGTCACGATGGAAAAGGGGGCACTTGAGACCAGAGGCTTTAAGAAAAAAGTATTCAGATAAGTAGGGGTGCGCAGAAAATTTGCCTTTAAATTTGTGCTTTTAAAGATTTCAAGGGCTTTGTATTTTATTAATGATAAAGAAAACGAAAGGGAGCGAAAAGCGTGAACCAAAAATTTTGAGATAATTTTTTATTATATACCCTATTTAGTATCCGTGAGCGCAAAGCGCTAGCTTAATTTTTTTAGCTGAAAATATGAGTTAACTGTGCACTATATAGCCTACATGTATATATAGTATCTACGAGCGCGAAGCGCGAGCCGAAAAATTTGAGCTGAAAATTGGAGTTAATTGTGCATTATAGACTCTAATTAAGTATCCGCCAGCGCGAGTTGAAAATTATGAGCTTAAAATATGATTTTATTGTGCATTATAGACCCTATTTAGTATCCGCGAGCGCGAAGCGCGAGCCAAAAATTTAGGTTTTTAAAGACATAACAAGGGGCACTTTTTTGTATTAAAAGTGCCCCTTTTTAGTAGTGCCCTTTTTTACTATAAAAATTGCATTTTCTTAGCTAAGAAAAGGAGCACTTTTAGGGTGGATGAAAAAGTGGGGGGTCACAGTGCCCCCCCCCCCTGCCCCCCTGGTTCTGCCGCCTCTGATGTAATACATTAAAGCAACTTCAGCAAATTTGTCCAATGTTATAGCATAAATATGTCTGAAAATTAGTATTGAGGCACAGTAATGAGATGCATGTAATGACTAATATTTTTATATATTGTATGCTGCGAACCATTCGGGTACATTATGTTAAAAGAATGAAAACCAACAGTGATGAGATTTAACATTTTAAAGCTACATTGTACATATCTTCAGCCAATTCGTCAAAGTTTTTAGAAGAAATATGTCTGAAAATATTTTGAGACACAAAAATTACAAAATGACTTTAATTTTCATATTTTGTATGCATTGTAGACCTAGACCTTTCATTTGCAAATTTGCATTGAAAAAGTTTGAGAGAAACAATAGTGCAAAATAGGTATATATTAAAAAGAAAAGAATCCCTATTCTTTAGTTTTTTTTGTTTTTAAGTTTAAAAATTTAGTATGCTAGTGCACATGCCAGTTAGCTAGATCTCAACGGTTTTGATTTTTATCTTGCTCCAGTATTTTCTTTTTCTTTTTTGTTTGTTGTAATCATATACAACAAACAGATTTAAAAAAAATACATTTGAGGTGTACACGACCAGGATGTTTACTTTGTGCATGGATCATTTGTGTTACTATACCTACGTATAAATGGTTTTATTATCAATTGTAATTAGTGTACTTTCAATGCTGAGTATTAAAAGGTCAGTCATAATCTGCTTACAATTACCTTTTTTGGATATTTATCATTATAAATAGCCTACAGTATTTTCTTTGGAGTATTGGCATAAATCATGCATTGTGTATCCAAGCACACAAAGCGAGATTGAGAAAAACACCACAATTTTGAGCCTTTTGTCGTAATGCTAAAAATAGTGTACATGTATGTGTAACTACCCTTTGAAATTCGACCTCGAGAATGATTGCACGCAGCAAAATTGCATTTGATAAATAGGGGATATTTCGCTCGTTGTAATTGTGCATTTAGCAAACTGCACCTATTTAGATAATAGCCTACATTGATTAGGTTTAGAATTCATAGATTAGATCACAATATGATATTATAATTGTGTATAGTAGTGATAGCGGTAAGGGTGTTTACTACATGTAGATCTGTACTTTTGATTACATGTAGATTGAGTTGTTGCCCTTCTGGCCCTAGTATATTACATGTAGCCTGGGTAAATAAACAATTCTCATATTACATATCTCTAGTGACTTCTTTTCACTAATTAATATTCCTATGGCCATCCTCATCAAGGGGAAAACATATAGAACAGACAATATTGTTTTGCTACTGAATTTATAAAGTATTTTTTCTGCTGATATTTCTTTTTTTGATGGTTCGAAACAACTTTCCTGAATTAATTGATGAACAGCTTTTAACAAGTTTAATTATAAGCCGTATTAAATTTCAGGATTCTATTCAAAAGCCGATAAATCAGCGTTTGGAACAAAGGATGCGGGAAATTGACACCTTTTGAATGGAGAAGGCACCTTAATTCTAAGCAATTTTCTTGGTCCCTATTTCAAATATGAGCATGTTTTGATTCGGTTACTTGGCTTGGTCCTGCATGAGAACCTCATTATAATGGGAGTAGACTGTAAGCATACATTGTAAATGCTCCAAGTCATTCAATCAATTTCAAACTTTGAATTCTTCTCTATTTTCCCTACAGTGTATAGCCAGGTGTGTATTGCCACACAGTATGCCTGTGATATGAGTAGGCCTACATTGTGCATTGATATCGACGAGATATGTGACGGAGAAGTTAATTGTCCTAGATCTGATGATGAACTCACTTGTAGTAAGTGGAATCATATATTTTCCTAAAGAATACAACATTTAGAGGCATATGATATATCTTTTAAACAGATATACACTGTAGACAAGTCACAGAGAATGAGAATGTTCAACTATACCCATTCTACCAATAGCAGTTGCCACTAATTGACGATCAATGTACACTACTTTTACAAACTCCACGTCCATTGCTCTGATGTCTTACAGTTGTCCTCAAAATTGTTCATACTCTTGTTGTTTTTTTCAGTTTTTTGAGTCGTGCGTTTAACTGAACGTGTTTTGTCAAAGTTTCTGATGATAAGTATGCTACAAACAAGAATGGCTCAAAGACCATGCAACCTGACTCAGCCTGGATATGGCTGAGACAGTTCCCCACCAGTTGAATTGTTAAAAGTAATCCATATAAATTTATCACATTACACATTTCACATATTACTACATACCACCGATAATTGTACGTGTTACAATTATAAAGCTCTGAGTTCAGATTGTTATTTGAAGAAAATAATATATACTAGTGATTATTTCATAAGAAATTGGACTGGGTACCCCAGTGTATGAATAATTATGAACATCATGTTTTTCATAAATCTGTCAATAAAATACCCCTGGAATGCCAAATTTCTCAAAATTTCTATTTTTCCTAATTGTTCAGTTGTTGATAGCATACTGATCACAAAAAAGTTATTTAAAAGCACAGTTCAAAGAATTGAAAAAATGGCAGGGGTACATGTATAAACAATTTTGAGGACAACAGTATATGTTACCACCGCAAATGAGCTTGGACTGACTAGTACCCTATGCTATTACAAAAAAATACAATAAGAATTTTACTTTCTATCAAAGTTCACAGCAGATAAAGTGAACTCTTTAAGCTTTCCTGGATGTTTTAGATGTGTAATATAGCAAAGATGATTCTGGTTTGAATCTTGACAGACCAGCTAACACCTTGCCGTGCAGACTACGAGCGCTGCCCTGCAGATGGAAACAACATTTGTATCGACCCGTCGTGGCGTTGTGATGGCACCAATGACTGTGGGGATAATTCAGATGAGGGTGATACATTCTGTGGTAATAAAATAATAATAATACTATTATTTACTAAGCACTTTTACTGTAGCGGCCCAAAACGCTTTACTGTATGTTATTACCCCAACACCGGTGACTGCATGGAATCCTCCTCTGGGTAATTTTCACCTGGGTGGAGTGAACATAAGTACCGGTGCCGGGAATCAAACTCACAACCTTTTCATCCCCAGTCAAGTGATACGACCACTAGACTACGACACTTCCGTCAAGAGATGCATTCCACCAATCAATTAGCCCACAATTGAGGTTTTTTTTTATCTTAAGCAAATTAAAGGGTTTATATCCACTTGGTCTAACAGCAGTAATTCTCTGAGTGTTTAATACCATATGAGCTAAACCCGTTTGATCTGCAAACAATTTGGTCTAATTTACCCTCGGTCTAAAAACTACTTGGTCTTATACTCGCCTGGTCTAATACCTACAATGTACTTGGTTTAATTCTCATTTGATATAATTGCCAATTTGTCTAATAGCCAAATTGTTTAGTTTAATTTTCGTCTAATATCCGAATGGATATTTGGTGTATTACCAGTTTTTGGCAGCAATTGAATGTTGGACCAAGTGGACATTAGACGAAATGAAATTAGAGGAAATGGGAATTAAACAAAATCGTAAATAGACAAAGTAGCAATTACACCAAAACGTAATTAGATGGACTGGTTGAAGAGAAAATGGAATTAGACGTCTCTTGTGAAACACTCAAAATAAAATAATCAATGTAAACCTTTGTGAAAATTTGAATTCAACCTTAGCGTCCTCAATGGGAACAAAGCTTTTCACCTAAAAATAGGCCCTCCAAATGTTCCAGCTAATTTATGTCCGAAAGCTATATACAAAGATATTATCCTGAAATTTTCCTCTCTGTCCACGCTTGTAAAATCAGTAAAAAAGAAAAAATCTTATTTGCCCAGACCCCGAATGTTAAAAAGGCAATTTTGGAAATAACATTATGCACATTTAAAATGATTTTTAGATTTTTTTTTAAAGTGAGATGTATTTTATTATATAATCTTTCATTCTACATGTATCTCCAAGTATTGCATAAGCTGTACATAATATTAATAGTAAGCCTGTGATGATGCTTCATTAAAGATGAGTTCTATTCATCTTTGATGACTTGTGTTGTCATGGCAACCGTTATTGTGATTGGACCTGGAAAAAAAATCAAATATGTGAAAAATAAATTACCTCAGCTACTATAATTTGGCATAGTTTTTTCACAAATCTCTCATCTTTACGCCTGTGTTGCCATGGCATTTGATTAATTTGTCTGCACATCTTACTGTAGAATGAGCAAAATAGCAATTTTCATAGAAGAAATTGCCACACCTTTCAAGCACAGTTGCATATATTCTTAGCCTACATACCTATATAGGGCCTACATTTGGTATTTAAATTGCACTTTTCCATAAAAAAAAAAATGCTCAAAGCGCTTCAGAAAACAAAAAAAAATGCTTTTACTCTCCAAGTGCTTTCATGTACAATATAAATTAGATCAGAGACAAAATAGATTAGTTTTTAATTTCTTTTTGAACAGTGAGATGGGGGAGGCTGTTCCAGGTGTTTGGACCAGTGGAACTTATGGATTGCTGACCTTTATTTGAGTTTATTTTAGGTGTTTGCAAAAGAAGAGGGTTGTTTTTTTAACGTAATGAATAGATTATCGGACAGAAGAAAACAAGCTTGAGATGTGCTGCACATATTGATCTTTCCACAATTATGTGATGGAATCATATATAGTATTTGATTGAATTCCATGTTTATTAGCCAACAATCTTTATCACTTTAATACCTGTTTGCCAATTCACTAGCACATGTATGTAAAATGTGACCAACCATCAACACCTTGTGTGTTGGCTCAGTGGATAGAGCGTCCGCCTCATAATCGGGAGGTCGTGAGTTTGATCCCCGGCCGCGTCATACCAAAAGACGTGAAAAAATGGTAGTTGCTGCTTCCCTGTTTGGCGTTCAACAAGAGGGGGATAGAGCAGTTGACATCCCTCTGGCAATGCTCAGCGGCTGCTGGGCCCACGAGAAAAGGGGCAAAACAAATATCCAGTCATCTTTGTTTCGGACAATAAAATTTGGAGCACTTTTTAACATTTTTTTTTTTAGATGAAAAGCTACCTTTGTAGATGGTAGATGATAAACAACAATGTCGGCTATATTCCCGAAATGAAGATGTACAAAAAATTTTATATGTTGTGTGCATTTGGTTGCCTAAACCTAGGCCTGTTTCGCAACAGAAGTACTGTTGTGTACATGTAGGTCTACAAAAGAGAAAAGGGTTCTCATTTTAAGCTCAACTTGAGTTGCTCTAAACAATTTAAGTAAATTGAAAGGAATCATATATGTCCTCATATTGTTACATTTACATGTAGATATACTTACAAAAGATGTAATGTCTTTTCTTGTCTTTCCATTTATGGCCACAATCAAAATACTGATTATTTTGGCATTTTAAACAGTTGAACTAAGACCCAAATGTTTTTATCTTCCATTCACGATTTGAGGTGAAATTTTGAGTAAATAGAATTACAAATGTTTTTTTTTACTCCAACCTCTTAACTCAGTTTATTATATGATTTTTTTCAATTTTCTTTGACAGCAGATACTCTATGTCCGGATTCGTTTGTCCAATGTGTCTCCAACCATAAATGCGTATCCGGGGAGAAATTCTGTGATGGTATCAATGACTGCGGTGGAGATGATGAAAGTGATGAACCTACATATTGCACAGGTATTATATATCTTATTATATTTATATTATATGTGATGCATCACATCGAAATCAGACACAAGTCGCCGAACAAATTCAGAACAGTGTCAAGGAAATCGGCAAAATAATAAAAATTGTCTTATTTGGGAGGAAATATTTTTTTCGATTTTCTGAATTTTCAATGTTTCTTGTATGCTCTGTAAAAAAAAATTGAGTAGAAATGATTAGGGAAAGGCCTTCAAAAATGGATTGTTTTGTTGCAATTTTCGACTCTTTCCTGGCGACTTATGACTGATTTTGATATGATGAGTCACATATTTATACTTAGCTAACGTAGTTATTCTTATAAAAACATGTGCTCTTTATCCTGCCATGAAATAATTTTCAGTAATACTGCACATATTGAACAATAGTATTAAGGCTATATGCATAGATAAACTTCATTGTATTTATCTTGAATGTCTTGCAGCAGAAGAATAAAATTTGTAAAAAGCTTGAATGGAGAGGCGGGACCAAACATTAATTGACTGATGTCAGCGATTTAAATACAAAACATAAACAACGTAAGACCCCCCCCCCCCCCCCACACTAAATGTATTTTGTGTATTTGTGAGGCAAATCATGTTAAAGTTGATTGCGCTTTCACACTGCTTGTCAATGACTGTCATTTTATCATTTTAGTGTATAATAATAATAAATACAGCATTTATAATGCGCCATTCTTCTAGTAAACTATTCAGAGGCGTGTACCCCTGGGGTGTCACCTCTAAGAGGGCGAAAAAATCTCATGTGAGAAAAAAAGATAATGTCACAAATACCTATTGGGTGAGGGTTGAAAACAACCTTTTCTACAATGTCCAAGATGCAGCAATTCTTCGATGGGCTCCCAGGCTGCTTTCTTTCTAGATACGCCACTGATTTGACCACACATATAAAATGTGGATATTAGTAAGTCAAAGTATCATCTTGTATTTTGTGTTGCTTTTGTCAAATAAATAAACAATGTTATAAAAGGAACTTTAATTCAAATTATTTTATTCTTCTCCTTAGAATTACCATCTACATGGCAGTGCCCTGAACTTCATTTTAAATGCAACAACAGTAGATGTATATCTGATCTCAAAGTGTGTGATGGTGTCAATGACTGCAAGATGGCTCTGATGAAAGCATGGACTGTAGTAAGTTTGAATTGCGAGATGAGGATATACTATCATTTAAATGGCATCCAGTAGCTACATGTAAAAGATTGACAGTGTTATAACAAATTTTAGAATGGATACATGATTCCTAATCAAATGATTGGTTGAGAGCGATCACGTGACATGCATCATTTCTACTGTATCGTCAACCGTTCATTTTTTCCTATCAATCGTTCAGTTAGTAAAGTCTAATTGCCCCGTGTGCTTAAATGTGACGCTAATACTAAATGAGCAGCAATATCAATTGAAGCAGCGCGCATACCTGTTTGTAGCTCTCACCCTGGATGTGCCTGGGACGTGGGCATATATATTGTACTACGTGCTGCGCAGCCAAGGCGCAGGCTAAGTTAACTTATCTTAATTGTGCACTAATCATTGTATCGGCAAATCCAGGTCTAAGTCGCGTCGTTTGACAGGTTACTTACAATCTTATTTGGATATTCATTCATTTATCAAATGACAAGGATCCATACATTTTAAAAAACAAATAACGTGCAGCTTTTGTTCATTCATTAGTCAAAATAACAAGTGCATTTGATACTTCAGAATTGTCCAAAAGCCACTCCGCTAAAGAGTCATGGCTTCAAACAATTACTAAAGTTATCTCACGCTCTTGTTTATTTTGACTAATGAACTCAGACCAGCGCATTATTTGTTAACAATATAGTAATGCCTTAAAGCATGACTGTCCTATACCCACATTGTGTTTGGACTCTAATAGGCCATGTATTAAAACAGCTAGTCTTTTGTAAATATACATGCAGGCGCGACAAACCCGCTTGCCCGCTTGCCCGGGGCCAGTGAAAACCACGGGCGGGCAAGTAAAATTTTATAACACTTGCCCGATCGGGCAAGCGGTGATTTTCAAAAAAAATGTAAAAAGGGGACATTATCTCAGTACTGAGTGGGTAAAATCACAGTATTTCAATAATCACAAATGGGCGAAAAACAGAAACACATATCAAAAGATTACCATGATTTCTTGTTTAGTTAATGAACTAAAAAGAAGTAAATTTCTACGCAACGGACTCCGTTGCATGGAGGCTGCCATATTGATTGAAAACGTAAACAATTAGCGCTAATTCGCCGATAGATGGCGCTAGATTGCTGCAAAATTAAAACCCATCAGCGCGCTGAGATCGCTGTTGTTAATTTTGTGCATGTGCAGGGCGAGGGCTGTTCTGGGATCCGTGGGGCACGCGTTTACGTCCGTGTGCTGTGTGCGTCGTCGAGTCTCGTGTGTTTTTGTGATGACGGCGACTCGAGCGCGAGGAAGACGATCATGGCTCAAAGAAAGATAGGAGATTTTTTTTTCGCGCAACGTCAACGAGCAGGAGAGAAAGACACTCAACCACCGACAATGGAAAAAACACTGACAACGGACAAAAGACAAGCGGCTGCTCCAGCAATACCAGCGAGCTCGAATGCAGAGAAAAGGCCGCGAGCAGGCAACACTCGAAGGCCTACTCCAATTAACAGCCGCGGCGACGAAAGAAAAGAGGAAAAAATATGAATTTGTGTTTAACATAAATACTGTCTTCAAATGTTTTTTATTGACTCGTAATTAGATTAGACCTCCTAGAGGATCTATATTTCCTACAAAAATAAAAAGTCATTAAAAACAAAGAACATAAAAAGAAAATTTGGGCAAGTTGTTTTTCCTCTCGGGCAAGCCAAAAAAAAATCCACTTGCCCAACAGGGCAAGTGATTTTTTTTTTTTTTGTAGAGGCCTGTACATGTACCTTTTATGATGAATATTGATAGTACATGATGTGTATCAGTGCAAATTTGCCAATAATGTGGGTTATATATAGAGGAAAACTTAAATGTTTTGAGGAGAACTTAAATGTTTTGAGGAGAAACCTTTTGCCTATTGGTAACAGAAGTATTTTGGTATGAAGTGTAATGCTTGATCAGTTACTAAATTTGATATGGCGCTATGAAAGGAAAAACAATTATCGCAAATGATCTGGACATTTTTAAAGGTAATTTAAAAGGTAATTGATTCTCATTGCTATTGTTTTTCTATACAGGTAACCATATGTGCAGGTCAGGATACTATACCTGCCCAACAAAGCGATTTAATGGTGAGCGATGTATCCCAACCACACAAGTTTGTGACGGCAAAGCACAATGTGAATACGCAGAGGATGAGGATGAAGATACGTGCAGGAATTCTAGTAAGTTACTCTATAGAGCTCTACCATACAAACAACTTGGGTGCAATTCCAGCATTACATTATACTTTACAACCTGCTAAAACGTCTCAAATTAATTAATTTGAGACGTTTATTATTCACAAAAACAATTAAAATTAACTTTTTCAACCAGCTAGCATCCTAAAATGATTGTGACAATATTATTTGTAATGTGGTTGTAACTTTGTGTACAGTGTAGTTCACCTTCTTGGAATATGGTCCTGAGGGTTATAAAGAACATAATTTGGCCATTTTCCTATGAAAGTGAGGGAAATCTTGCTAATTTTCTTTTTGATTGTGTTATTCAATTCCCAATAAAATCTTTACAAGATGGCCTTTAGTACATGTATATAAACGAAAATGGAGCAATTTGCATGTTCCCTCATAAAATGTAAGATAAGGCCTATGTGCATGTATTATTCTTTGTGGTAGAGGGGAATTCAGTGCTGTCCTATTGTTTCTTGTTAGTCCATCCATGACGGGTCCCCCTCTTACCTAGGCACATCAGACACAAGTCGCCAGAAAAGAGTCAAAGATTGCAACAAAAACCATCCATTTTTAAAGTCTTTCCCCTAATCCTTTCTACGCAACTTTTTTTTTACAGAGCATACGAGAAACATTGAAAATTCACAAAATCTAAAAAATATTTCCCCCCTAAATGAGACAATTTTTATTATTTTGCCGATTTCCTTGACACTGTGCTGAAGTTGCTCGGCGACTTGTTTCTGATTTCGATGTGATGCATCACATATTGCATGAATTGCATGTATATACAAGGTTTCATTATAGATATTATAGCATAAGCTGTAATAATGCTTTTTTTTATGCATAGGGAATATACACGATCCGATAAGACTATCTGATGTCGAGTTTAGTGTTAATTTTTAATTGAAGAGGACACTATGATTCAAGGTTTTACACCTTCCCTGTATATAATGCCTCACAATGCAGACTGCAAAAAAAATATTGCATCCTTTTTTTTTTTCAGATGACCTAACTTGCGATGAATATGAGTTCACCTGTACTAATGGTCTGTGTATCCTTAGTATGTATGAATGTGATCATTATAATGACTGTGGCGATCTTTCAGATGAACATAATGACTGTGGTAAGTTATTCATAATGTGTGGTTTAGTGGTTCAGTCACTCCAATACAAATTGAAAGGTTGATGGTTCAAACCCTTATTCTTAGGATGTAGATTGTACATGAATGCAACCATTACAGTGACTATGGCGATCTTTCAGATGGACATTGTGACTGTGGTAAGTTATTCATATTGTGCGGTTTAGTGGTTCAGTCACTCGAATACCTATTGAAAGGTTGAGGATTCAAACCCAAATTTATGACTGCAACCATTATAATGACTTTGTTGAGGTTTTAGGTGAACATGATGACTGTGGTAAGTCAGTCATTCTGTTTGGTTCAGTGGTTCAGTCACTAAAATACCATTTGAAAGGTTGAGGGTCAAATTCTGAGTATGTATGAATGTGATCATTATAATGACGGTGGAGATCTCTCAGATGAACGTGATAAATGTGGTAAGTTATTCATTCTGTTTGGTTCTGTGGTTCAATGCCTCAAATACCATTTGAAAGGTTGAGGGTTCAAACTGTATTCTTAGGATGTATGACTGCAACCATTATAATGAATGTGGTGGTCTTTCAAATGAACATGATGATTGTGGTAAGATATTCATACTCTGTGGTATAGTGGTTCAGTCATTCAAATACCAATTGAAAGGTTTAGGGTTCAAACCTTAATCCTAGAATGTATAAATGTGATCATTACAGTACTGGGGTGATCTCTCAGATAAACATAAGTGTGGTAATTCTTTCTGTGTTGTACAGGAGTTCAATTTCTCTACTCACAACTGAGATTAAGGATGCAAATCCTTTTGTAAACAAAGTTATGTAGTGAAATTAATATCATATGATTATTATCATTTATTATAAAAAAAAAAAAAAAAAAACTTTCAAGATATTAACAGATATCATAAAGCTGATTTGCAACAAAACATTCGCTTCACACTGCTCTTACCCTAATTTCCTTTCAGTGTATGCTGAATGTTCGACCAGTACTCAATTCAAGTGTGATAATGGCGTATGTGTCACATTAAGCCAGTGGTGTGATGGTAATAATGACTGCAGAGATGGCTCGGATGAGAGAGATTGTCGTAAGTATCCTTGGTTTCAGCTCAAAGCCATCGGTTTAGCCATTTGGTCTACTAGCAATTGGTCCAATTGTCTGATTGTCAAATACCACATGGGCTAAACCCATTTCATCTAATAACAATTTGGTCTAATTTCCCTTTGGTCTACTTATCACTTGGTCTCATGACTACTTGGTCAAATTGCCAATTTGTCTAATTATCTTTTGGTCTAATTCCTTTTTCATCTAACTCCGAAATGTTACTTGGTCAAATACCAGTTTGTCACAGGAAGTGACCAAGTGGTGATAAACCAAGTGGATACTAGACGAAATGGACATGAGACAAAATGGTTGAAGACGAAATGGAATTAGACCATGTGGGATGAGACCAAATGTGCATTAGTGAAAGTGGGTTTAAATCAAGGGGCAATTTACCCAGCCATTAATGGTTAGGTCAGAATTCCTGCAGATGGATCAATATTTCCATGTTGACTTGTAAGAGGCTTGTACATAGAAAAAAACTTCTTTTAGTGTTCACAATCACTTTGGAATCTTGAAAACACAGTCCACTCCCATTATAATGAGGAGTTTGGAATTTTAGTCAATTGACTTGCTATAACGAAATATTGTTATACACCTAACAGCTAATAGGTTGTGGCAACTTGATTATTCAATATGTGACCCTCCGCCTCGAAACCACTAATAAATCACCAATAGAACAACAGAGTCAATGGCAGGAGAAGCAGGCCTTCTGAATAGGAAAGTGTTGGTAGCTCATATACTAACAGGATATTTAACTGAGTTAAACTTTACTAAACAATGAGTGTTTTGTATCATGCGAAAGCATGAAATCTTTAGTTTCAGAAAGAACCCAAATATGAGTTCTAGGCGACTTAATGGTGGTTTTGAGCCTGAATTAGGGTCACAAATAATACATGTATATGACTATCATAGATTTACTTTCCCATTAAAGCACACCTTACAGAGTTATTGGTACACTGTATCTGTTGATATGTCATTGGTAACCAATGGTATTACATTGGTATTTGAATGGTATTTCATACTTATAAAATCGTATGTCATATGATATTTATATAATATTGACTGGCATTGAGGGAGATACCGCAAATATTTCCCAAACAAGTCTCATATTGCCACGAGTTACATACGAGGGCAATATGGGCCTTGTGAGGGAAATGTATGTGGTATCTCCCGAAATTAAAGCTAGTCAATATTATAATTATTACCTGTTAACCTCAATTAGTCACATTATAAAGACAATACAATAAGGTTGCTTGAATTAAACTGGGTATTTGTCCTGGCATGTTGGTTTTTTTTCAGCATTCTGAGCTGAACCATTGTGACGTAATTATTCGGGCGCGCAATTTTTTTTTTCTTTTCATGATGCTTAACCATTGTGACGTATAATGATTTTTACAAATACGCACGAGCAAAAAAAATATGGCAAATGTTGCCCTCTATTATTGTACAGTATTCCAATGGGCACAACCCGGAAGAGGGCAACGTACATTTGGTCTTTAGTCTTGGATTGAAAGTAGTGTGCAATTATGAATTTTTGTTTAGCTGCTACATGTACATGTGTACATGTATTATATGTGTAGGTAATAATCAATGATATTTTATTAGTGTTCTTTTTTTTTCTTCTTCTTTTTGGTTTGCAGTGATATATCATTGGTAGCCAATGGTATTGGTATTTAATTGGTATTCAGTGGTTGGTAAAAGTACATGTATTTAATAAGTATTCAATGTTAATTCAATGGTTTGATCACTGGAGATATAATGGTGTTTCTTGCAGTTAAACTGTAAAAAGTATTACAATATTATTAACAATAATTCACAATTTCGTTATTTTTTATATTCTTTCTGTGACAGCTGTCTGCAATCCTTCCCAATTCACCTGCGAAAATGGACAGTGCATTAGCTCTATCCGAGTGTGTGATAATTCAATACACTGTTCAGACGGATCAGATGAAAGATTTTGTAGTAAGAAACTCATCTATACAAGGGGATGTACAATTTTGTTGTAGATCTAGGCTTGGACCACAAGACCCCCCCCCCCTCCCCCTCCCCACCATTATTATTCAAACATTGAAAACACCTTTTAATACATGTAGGTGAAAATTGATTGCCCTGGTCCCCTCCCCCTTCTAGTATTCACAGCTAATTGTGGCACAAAGAAAATGTGTGTGGAACATATATATATATTATTGTTGGTTAAAAGTATAACTATATTATAATGATACATAACTATTATGGACACCTACTGTAATGTAGGTGTATTTGTATCAAAAGTGCAATTGCTAGAAATAGAAACAGCATACTTGTAATGTTGTTTGATGCTATGGACATCATTATTAAATTTGCATGGCACTATGGTTTTACCAAATACAAGTATGCTCCGATCGCTCCACCACTGAAACCCCTCACAATCAAATACTGTATAAGTGGTTATTTTTGCAGTGACATTATTTTTACGAAAATTTCCACTTCAATACAAGGCTATTTATAGTAATGAAATCATCATCAAAACCGTGAAATGTTGCTCTCGCAAATTTCCCAAGCTAATCCAAAATCGCAAAAATATTGTCGTATACAGTATCCAATAGTGAACCATACAATTTAGAATCAACCACAGAGCAACTCCCGCCAGACTGCTCTTTGGTGCAATGGCACTTTATTTCAAATCTTAGTGTAACATCAAACTTATTTTCTTTGCCTTCAGATTCAATAAATATAATAGTATTTGAATGCAACAAAATATGTGTGTCCTCATAAATCAACAAATGTATTATTATAATTTTAGATATCAATGAGTGTTTAACCGCTCAATGCTCTGACCGGTGCATGGATACGGCGACAAGTTTTGTCTGCATTTGTGACGATTCAGGATTTGTCCTGGCAGCAGATAGGTTAACTTGTGTTGGTGAGTTTTTCTTCTTCATTAAGTGTGATTCTATCTCTGTGACCTTGACTTGGAAAAGAGGACGAAACATGTTTTCATGTAACTATAATTCTCTCATGTTTCCCTGTGATTATTCAAACTGGGTTATAGATTTGTTAAGATTCAATGTTCTTTTAAAACACCCCACATATAACAGAATCAAATTTACCAGTTTACCAATCTTTTGCACATTGAATATCTGTGAAAATTGTTAATTTAACCTTTCGAGCAGATCTAGCACCCTCTATTGGCAGTCATAATATTTTCCCTTAAAATAGACCTTCTGAATGATAATGATTATGATAATGTAGGGAAGAAAGCTATCTATAGATATATAATCCTGAAATTTTCCTCCCCTTATCCTTGCCTGTAAAGTTGTCTCATGTATTAAAAAGGTAATATAGTTGATTTGCCAGGATCCTAACATCTTATAGTGATATTATGCACATTTATGATGATTTTAAGATCTCAATTTTAAAGCGATATCTGTTTAATCTTATTAAAAAAAATTTCATCCTATCTCGTAATAGATTCAAATTTGGGTGAAAAAGTAATCATTTTAATAATGAAAGATACAGATAATGATAATAATAATAATAACGCATTTGTATAGCGCCATCTGTCTAGTTAAACTATTCCGAGGCGCTTTGTAAAACAAGATGAAAGGTTTGAACAACATACATGAATGTAGTTACAAACACATTCTCTTAATAAAAAGATAAGAGGACTGCCTGTGAGGCGCACACTCCAAATCTGCCATGTCAAAGTCAAAGAGGAAAGGATTGTCAATGCAAATACACAGACAGTAAACAACAATATATATTTTGATAATTATATAAAGAACTACAATTTACAATATAATACAACATTATATTCAAGTTAGTATGCCTTCACAAAAAGAAATGTTTTGAGATTAGATTTGAAGTTTAATGTCTCCAAAGAAACGAATTGTGTAGGTAATGCATTCCATAAAGCTGGAGCAGCTGAAGAAATGACCGATCTCCGTACATTGATACATTCTTTTTGTAACAAGTTTTTTCCTGAGGAGCGTAGATTACGACTAGGAACATTCTCTAAGAAGATTGAATATATATGCAGGCGCACAGCCATGCATTGCCTTCCAAGTAATAAGCAGAATTTGTATTCAATAGTTCCTTTACTGGTAGCCAATGTAGCCCTTTCAAGACAGGGAATATGATCCTTTTGCGGTTCTTGACAAAACTCGAGCAACAGAGTTTTGTGCACGTTGTATTTTAGCTAATTGAAATGATGGCATATTATATAACAGAGAATTGCAGTAGTCAAGGCGTGAATTACAAAAGAATGAATAATGATGGCAAGAGTTTTATTGACAAAATCTTGCGAATTTTGCAAATGTTTGTAATTGAAAATACATAGCCTGACATGTCTTTTGTACAATTTCATTCATTGTCATGTGACTATCGAATAACCTCAAGATTACGTGCAGATTGTGAGGATAAAACATTTGAGTTACCAACACGAATAGTATCAAACGATAAGTCAACCTTCTGGTGTTTAGATGAAAGAATTAAAAATTCACTCTTAGCATCATTGAGCTTAAGCTTGTTCCTGTTCATCCAAGCTTTGATATCAGCAACACTACTTTCTAATTTCTGAGCTTTTATTTACATCATCCTGATCTGACGGATTGAATGGAATAAAAAGTTGAGTATCATCAGCATAAAGATGGACATGCACATTATGAGCTCGTGCAATATCAGCAATGGTTTAGAATAAATGCTGAAAAGAGACGGGCCTAAAACTGAACCTTGAGGACACCATATGAGAGGCGAATCCCTGGAGACACACATTCGCCAATCTTCACTGACTGCGAACGATCACTCATATAAGATCTGAACCAGACCAGTGCACGGTCTCTAATGTTAACATCTGAAAGGCGTATTTGTAAGATGTCTTGGTCAATGGTGTCAAACGCTGACGACAGATCGAGAAGAATCATAAATACAGCTTGTTTATTATCTAGCGCTAGCATGATATCGTTATGAACGTTGACCAAAGCCGTCTCCGTCCTGATATTTTTTGTATGCTGACTGGTGGCTCATGAAAGCCATGATCATCAAGATGTTCATGGAGGCGTGAAGAGACGACCCTTTCCAAAATTTGGAAAGAAATTAAGATTGATATAGGGGCGGTAGTTCTTCAAGTTCTCAATATCCAAATTTGGCTTTTTCAACAAGGGCGAACAATGGCACTTTTGAAGGTATCAGGAAACACACCCAGTCGAAGAGATTCATTTATGATTCTAGTAATACATGGCAGTAGACATTTAACATGTTTTTTTCAGGATCCAGGTTGGCAAGGGATCATCAAAAGAAGTAGAAGACGGTGATCGAGTTATGATTCTTAATACTTTCATCTTCAGTTGCAGGGTCGAAGGAGCATAATGCAGGTACGCCATCAGAAGAAGAAGTATAATGTCAAGTGTCGGTGCTGCTGCTGTAGAGGCATCAAGATCATTCGCGTATCTCTTGATCTTAGTATCGAAATAGTCCGCTAAATTTAGAGGCTAAATCTAAATCAGAGTCATGGGTAGGATTTGGGTTTGCTTTGATGATGTAGAATACCATTAATGACTTTGTATAACTCTCTCGGGTCGTCTTCACAGCTTGAGATCTTGTTCTCGTAAAATGAAGTTTAGATTGTTTAATCATATTCCACAAACCATCTCTCTGATGAGTAAACATTTGTCTGTCGATTTCAAGTTTCGTATTACGCCACCTACGCTCGAGCTTCTGCGAAGTTTCTTAGCCTCTGCAACTTCTTCGAGTACCATCCATAGAAGGTCGAGTAGTAGTGATACACTTCTTTATCGGAGCATGTTTCTCTAAGATAGAAGACAGTGTCCTATCATATTGGTCAAGCAATTGTCAAGTTCTTCCTCTGGATGTTTGATAAGATCAGATGCTAAGATATCAGCATGAAGATTGTCATGGTTAATCTTCTTTAGTTTTCGATAATAGATGTAGTTCTGATAGGGGAAGGTTTTGATATGTTAAGTGTACAATGTATAGCAGCAATGGTCACTAAGGAGAGAAGACACTTCAACCGATTGACAAGATTCTCACATGAGCGGTTAATTACAAAGTCCAAAATGTGCCATTGGCATGTTTCTTTCATTTACCATTTGCATGAGTCCAAAAGAATCAAGAGTTTCCCTGAACTTCTGCGTATGACAGTTGGAAGTAATGTCCAATGGATATTAAATCGCCTACAATCAAAGGTTTGCACTGTGAAGTTTGAAGAGTTGCGATATAATCAGCAAATTCATCAATAAAGGCAGTTGGAGATATTCTGTTCTTTCGGCTATATGGGGGACGGTAAACTACCAGGAGCTTGATAGTAGAAGATGTTCCAGGGAACTGGATGTCGCAGCAGAGGCTCTCGAAGCTGGAGGCATTGAAAGGTAGAAGTATTTTCTCTTTAATGGATCCTCTATACAGATGGCAATACCACCGCCAAGTCGATCGGACGGGGAAAGATGATAAAAGTGAAACCAGCGAGTGTCAGATCTCCAATCACCTTTCTATGCTTATCAGAAGCTGAGAGCCATGTTTCTGTGAGACAAATAAATCAAATTGTGTTCAATGAATGATCCACAGAGAAGTCTGTTTTACATACAGATTGGGCATTGATAACACAACTTTCGCACATCCATCGTTACAGGTAGAAAACCGGGGATAGGAGAATTGCTATTGATATTCCCACTGTCCTGAAGACCGGGAGATGTCGAAGCCGGAATTCTTTGTTTTCTCCTGCAAGCACGTATACCCCTATGAGTTGGCCGCCGCTGTATACCTAGGAGAATTGATATTTTTCCACACCTCGAAACTTGAGTCGACACACTGTTCCCAATCTGTCCATAGGCCTATTGATTTGTAATAAATCATTTCTATCATAAGTATGTCGAGCTCTTGATGCATTAGTAGCATAATGATCAGCAGGTATGCTACGAGAAGTCTCATGAGTGATTGGTCCAGGATTCAAATCGATATCGCCAGCTAACATACTGTAAGTCGAAATTGAAAAGTAGCAGTAGAATCTGCATAATAAGCTATACGAGTTCCGAAAAACTTGCAAGGTTTCAACAGGAGATGCGCATGACACCTATAACTAGTACTATTTGAAGTCAAAACATAAGAGCTGAACAATGACTTCGGGTCATCTCTCCTCAAAGCAGATACTAAGAGAAAGGTGACAACAAGGCAGATAGATTTCATATTAAAAGAAAAGCATTCAAAAATACAATAATTATTGAAATAAGTGAATTGCAAATGTCATACAAGAAACAGAAAAATATATACACCCCGAAAGATACAAAAAATACAAATAAACTAATCATACATTACATAACAAAAATTAGAATTACGATAATATATTAACAGATCTCAAGACGCAAAATAGGCCCATCAAGAAAAGAAATTACGATAAGAGATTAAATTAGAAGATGAATCATGGCAACACCTTACTAGAGAAATAGATAACAAGTAAAGACAGTGCCTGATCTCACTACACCGTTCTCCAGCAATTCAAGGAACATAGTCCGGCCTGAACATAATTCACAGGTGTTCTAGTAGGACAGGTGAAAACCCTACTAACTACAGCCATGAACCGATCAACTAATCTGAAACTCAGAAATCAACAAATTGTAATCTTTCTTAATAGGCCAAAAATATACCCATACGTCACAAAAGAAAAAAGGAATACAATATTACGTAACAAAAGATACAAGCGTAATGCAAGGGTAACAAGTGGCTCAGCAGTACGCAGAAAAACACGCTCAAAATTAAGTACGCTTATTATTATGATGCGCTTAATTTTGAAAAAAGCAAATTAATTTTTTAGTAAAAAATATCGCAAAAAATGACATAAAATGACAAAAAACGAATACAAAAACTTAACTTTATTGTAAAAGAACATGATACTTGCGATCCATGAACAAATAGGCATCAGGCAATATAAAAATTTCCAAGAATTTCCATGAACATAAGGTAAAAATCCCAAATTTCCAAGAGCAAATAAAAAACACGTCTTCCCCCTTTGACTTTGACTCTGTATCATTTAAACATGTCAAAAAATTTTGTTTCTGTAAAGCATTTGCTGTAACTCCCAGTGTTCTATCATACACACTGTACATTTTAATAAAAAAATAAATGGGTGTTACAGGAAAGACATAATCTTCTGAAAAAAATCCTCTTTGTAACATTTGTATACAATATCTTCTTGACCTCCAGATCAGGATGAATGTGCCGTAACACCAGGAGTATGCAGTCAGATCTGCACCAACACGCAAGGATCTTACACGTGTAGTTGTGTCGCAGGGTATCAAGAACAACCCAATGGCTCATGCATGAGAACCAGTGGTAAGCAATAGCTATACACATATACATGTAGTTCAGAGTTACCAACTGTCCAGATAACCAACAAAGTCTGCTTACCTTTGCAGGTGACTTGTTCCTTTTGCAGTCAATTTTTATACACCATGAAATTTGGCACAGATCTGTGATATCGTCACAATAGAGTGGCCTACTTTGTATGTTTTGAACGGAAAATAAAAAGTTGACCTCTTTTCCCCTTCCATGTATGTATGATTACATCCATATGTATATCTCTAAATTAAAGACAAAGACTGGTATTCTCGAAGGGTGACTTAAGTTAATAAGCCTACTGAATACATATTTAATAGGCCTTGCTATTGTCTCTTTAGCTTGACATATATTTAGTAGGCCTACTAACTTTAGTCACCCTTTCAAGAATACCTGCCAAAGAGAAATTCATTTTTACTTGTGAAATTTGTTATCTACACATGAGAAGTTAATGTGCTGTCACAATGGTAAAAATGAAATGTATAGGCCAGCAAAAGGGGCTCAGCCTATTTTATCATTGTGAGATCCCACTTTCACAGTTTCTTCTTTTTGTCATAAAATGTACTAATATTGGGTAAATGCAGAGAAGCAAATAGTTAGAACAGCAAAAAGAAATGACTATTCACTAGAGAAAGTATGAATTATAACATTTTGCTCCGCCATTCAATTTTGAGGATGCGTTCAAATCGATAGTTTTCTTTCTCTTGTTAACAAGACATTTGTTTCAGCTGTTTGAACTGTATTTGGGTTATTTGCATTCTAGTTTCTAATGTTATAATCATTCCGTAGTGTTGGCATTTCTGTAAATGGCCGATGATTTCATAACTCACATAAGAACATGTATCAAACCAATGCTAATTAATATTCACCCCAGATGAATAGATTTCATTTCTTATCCTAGAATTAATTTTGTGCTATCCGATGCCATATCTTACATCAGGTGAGGATCCTACTGTATTAATCGCCAATCGCTACTACGTCAGACAATTTGACACAGAAATGCCATCGGACGTCAACAACATCATCGCTCAAGACTTTGATTTTGCGGTGGCGCTCGACTATGACATGGTAGAGAACCGAGTCTTTGTATCCGATGTCGCAGCCAATCAGATCCTTCGTATGGATATGAATGGACAGAATAGGGTGGTGATTATTAATGATGACGCTGGGAGTGTGGAGGGTCTTGCTGTGGATTGGGTCGGCAGGTAAGTCTTCAGTGCATTCATATGATAATTAAGAATTTCATTTCAACATGTGATATACCAGGTTATGTTTTGTGTTTTTACTGTCTCTGCAATATTTGAATGTAGAGCTCATTTTTTTAATCTGAATAAGGCTTGTTGAAAACAAGGACTTGCTTGAATAGAACCAATAACCTTTTATGCCTACTTACTTTGGGTATTTAATAAAACAATAGATAGAGGATATTATTTTGTAAGAATTTTTTCCCATTTGTTTCTTGACCATGTGTCATTCTTAACCAACATTCTAATTTGTTTAATTTTGAATTTCAAAGAAAAATTTGAAAATGTATTATTTTATATGAACAATACCAAAATCCACTATTAGTATAAAATATACAGCTCAATTTCTTTGGGTAGAACTGTACAATATTTTAGGTTACATGCGGCTTGTATATCATCAGTTATGATAATAATAATAATTGGCGCCTCTAAATAGTTTACTAGATAGATAGTGCATTATAAATGCTTAATATTAAATTATTATTATAATCCATAAATGCCAATTTCATATATATTGCAGATTTAAGTTGCTAAGATATGAATAAAGTAATTATAAAAATTCTTGTTCTGTTTTTTAATACAACATCAAACCTTTATTATCGTCGGATATGAAAAGGGCATCATTTGAAATGTGATTTGTTTGTATTGTGTGATAGTGACCTGGGCTTGAAAATGTCAAAAGTAGCGTTTCATGAATAAATCTTACAAATGAATGTTGGCGATAAAGCTAGCAATTGCAATACAATTTAATTAGCAATAATATGACAATTCTTTGTATAGGCAATGAAATTCTTCATGTAAAGGATATGATAATTTCTATGATTGTGTACATCTAACAGGTTTTTTATGCATTACAATAATAACAATTTTATTGAAGAAAATGTTTGCAGAAAATTAATCACGACCAAAACAAGAATTCATGTGAATTAGAAAATAGTACCAAAAACAGAGGAAAGAAAATTGTGAATGCTCCAGGTTTCATTTTCTAAGGGGAAAACAAAATAATGTTTGAAATTATGATTAAAACTTATTAATCAAGATATGGTGGATATGGTTTGCTGCTTGATGCTATTTGCAATTACAGACAGGAATTGTGTGGCAGACTTGTACAGATGGCATAACAAATACTTGGCCAGTCATAATTATGATTTTTTTTTTTTTTTTTTTTTTTTTTTTTTGTATTTGTAGGAAAATCTACTTCTCCGATCGTCCAAGGAAGATCCTGGAGGTAGCTGAGATGGATGGAAGCAGCCGCAGAGTTCTGAAAAGAAATAATCTATTTGAAGTTAGAGGAGTGGCAGTGGATCCTAAACACGGGTTAGTTTACTAACAGTTTAATTCTGTCTACCATATTTACCAGTGTAACAGCCCCCTTTGATAATCGCATCCCTAACTTTTGAACACTCTTTTTTTTTTTTTCTTTTTTTTTTTTGTCAAAAGAAATAAAATCAGTAGAGACTTTCATGAATATATTTCTTGCCTCCATTCTTAGATATCATATGGAATTCTTGGCTACTGTTTAGTGATGAAAAATAAAATGTAGCGAATCTACAGGGTGAATTTACTGACTGAGCTGTGCATAAAATAGAGCTGGCACTCACCAAAAAATACTGCATTTGTATCACAGTAACCATGATTTTATCATAGATTAAGTGCTGATACAGTTAATTCATGAAAAAGACAATTTTCATGTAAAAATGAAGCACAAATTTGTTGGTTAGATCATGAAATATATAAATGTTTTATTTTTTGATAGTCCAATTTTTTGATAGTGCAATATATGCGGAAACATGTTTGACTGACTGGAGTTTCCCAACATGTACAGTATCTCAATATATTTGGGTATGTTTTCAGAGTTTTCATCTTTTCAATTTCTGCTTGAGAACAGTCTTGTTTGATCAAAAGGAATGTGGTGTGCTGAATATTGCCGATGATAGGTTAAAATCGATCTTGGAAACTGGAAACTAAAAGGATGTTATGTTCTCAATCTCATATTGTTGATCCATCCCCCCCCCCCTCCCCAAAACTAAAAAAATATTTTCTTGTAGGTTCAACCCCCCCATACGAATCTCCTTTAATAAGACCTCTATAAAATATATTATTCTCTTATTTTCCCAACAGGAATGTGTATTGGACGGACTGGGGACTGAGGGCGTACATTGGACGTATGGGAATGGATGGGACTAATCAAATGGAGATTCATAATAAAAATATTGCCTGGCCCAATGGTATAGCTATCGACTACACAGCAGATAGAATCTACTGGACTGATGCTCATCTTGATCATATCTCGTACGTTTGGTTTTATAGATTTTATTTTCAATAAATCAATTTGTTTATGATAATAATTAGCCTTGCTTAACTACTTGGCTGCGGACCACGTAATATTACGTGCTTGGCGTTTGTACACTGTGCGCAGATCACATAATATTACGTGCTCATGCTATTGTCTTAACTTTGTCTGTTTTGAAGTGCCAGTGCCACGCTGGTCATACCCGTACTGTGCAGTGAGCACCATGCAGCAGTCAAGTGGTTAAAAAGCGTTTAATACATCCTGACCAGAGGTCTCTTAGCGCTCTAAAATTCTAAGTGCTCTACAGCTACATAGTGTATTTGTGGAAATATTAATTATTCGTGGTACATTAATTTTTCGCGGATTTCGCGCAAATAGCAGCAGGCGCGAATTTTTAAAACTCGCAAATATATAGGCATGATTTCCTATGCATGTATTGAATGGGTTCAATTGCAAGCTTACGAACATGCAGATAAGAACCTGTTAACATGTTTTGAGGCCGCTCAGTGCGAAAACTTAATCGTGCGAAAATAACAGCGAATACAGTATGCAGCATAATAAATGTCAAGATCATTATGACTTTAATTGGTATTCCATTTAATGTTGTCCAATGTGTCCTTCTTGAGCCTAAATTTCTAGATATAGATATTTTCATGATTTTGGACTGTACTTTGACTAGGTCAGGAAATTTGGGTGAGCAAAGCTATGGTTGGGGGGGGGGGAATGAATATTTTTTAGTGTCTAGTAAATTTTTAAGAAAATGATTGTGTATCAGAAGCCAAAATGCACAAATGCAAATATAAACTTACATGTATTAGTTTGTTACTTGTTGATTATATTTATAGTAGTTCTCTTATTTGCAATATTGCAAGTCCTGCTCGAAATGTTTATTTCCATGTTGTTGGGATACTTGATGTAACTTTTGTAACAAGTTCCTCATCTGCCTATTTACCAAATAGAAATTACCTTTGCCCAACTTTTTCTTGAAAATTAAATATTCAATGAACATCCTAAAGCTAACGGACACACCTTTTAACCACTCAACCGTGACAGGTTTGCAGATCTGGATGGGAACAACATCCATGAGCTGGCTAACGATGATTCCATCCATCGCATCGCTCATCCATTCAGTATCGCGGTGTTTGAGGAGTGGGTATACTGGACAGAGTGGAACGTTAAGAAGGTCTATCGGGCTCATAAGCTGACCGGAGAAAATGAGGAGGAGCTGGTCACAACCATTCACCGTCCTTTTGATATCAATATCTACCATTCCCTGGTCCAAGATACGAGTAAGTTGGAATTGTGATGAATGATGGTTTGAATAGTGAAACAGCTAGCATTTATCTTAATGGAACTGTGGATGAAGGAAATAAAGAAAGGGGAGGAGAGAGGTTGGGGGAAGGGCAATGGTGGCAAATTGAAACATGAAGGTGAAAGGTTGCATTTTTATGTTCAATTCATGGTTTTAAGTATAGGGGAACACCCCCTCCCCTTTCTAAATCCACCTTTGCTGACAGGGTAAAGGGTTTGGGAACTTGTGATCTCTCATTTAATCCCAAGTTTTTGTTTTTAATGCTGGTGCAAACAGACTAAGAAATAAAAATACTGCTTGTATCATGTCTTAGGATTTATTTTCAGCATTAACACTTAACAATTCCTTTTCATATTGTTTTTTTATCATTGTATAAATTTAAAGAATCTCCCTTTTTTGTGCAAATAACTTGCTATTCTACATTTCATGTATTTCTCACTTGAAAATGATACACAATGTATGTTAATGTCTATATTAATTGCTCCAAAATATCTCATTTGATGGCAGATCCAGGGGTTCCAACAGGTTTGTTCACCCTCCCATCTATTTTTTTAACACCAATTTTCAGCTGCCCCCCCCCCCCACCCCCGTGCTTTTATCATATTTTTGTGCTGTATCCTCTTAATCCAATATCTGTCATTTTGATATCAATAATAGCAACCTCTGTATTCCCACTTTTTACAAATCAACACAGGCCTTCCAAACCCATGTGGAACCAACAATGGAGGATGTAGCCATCTATGTGTGATAGCATCAGGAGGGAACAGCTACACCTGCCTCTGTCCTGATAACTATGTCTTGGAGAATGGTGTCTGCATCGAGAGATGCTCCAACCGACAGTTCCATTGTTCTGCCGATTACGACTGTATCCCGTGGTATAACCAGTGCAATGGATACGAGGATTGCTCCGACGGGGAGGATGAAAGGAATTGTGTTGAAGGTATGTATGATAGGAGCAGTAATAGTCATAGGTGTTGTATTTGAAATAGTAATATTTGCCATAGTAACTATGGTAATATAATAATGATATAACATTAGTAATATAAGAATATTAGTAGTGATAATAACAGAAGTGATAGCAGTCATGGTAATATAATGAACAGTACACAAATAATAATATAAATAATGCGAGGGAGAATGAAGAATCACAATGAGTGAATAGGTACAAGGATTGCTTAGACTGGAAAGCTGAAAGGACATATGTGACTCATCATATCAAAATCAGACACATGTCGCCAGAAAGAGTCAAAGATTCCAACAAAACAATCCATTTTTAAAGGCTTTCCCTTCATCATTTCTACTCATTATTTTTACAGAGCATAAAAAAAACATTGAAAATTCAGACAATCAAAAATATTTCCCCCCAAATAAGACAATTTTTATTATTTTGCTGATTTCCTCGACACTGTGCTGAATTTGCTTATATAGTTAAGGTTTTTATAAATAGTAATACTTATGGTAAAATACCTTATAACATAATAAGGTAAATTAAGTGACACATCAATTATGAACATAAAGTTTGTCCTTTACACAACCGTCCTCCATGATCAACAACTGATCACAATTACTTACTTCATGAATACATGTATCTATTTCACTTAAATTTTTGCCATGGAATTATCCAAATGGTGTATAATCATGATTTGTCACTGCTTGCATGGAGCGTCCGAAGAAACAAAGTGGATCATAATGTGAACATCAAGTTCCGTTTTCACAAATTGGCCTTTTTATATAATTCTTAACTAGCTAAATATCTATTCTACATGGATTTCTTGCCTTTGAGTTAATGGCGTAATGTATAATCATGTCATCAAACATAAATACCAACATTTCCTCCATGCAAATAACCACTGAAGAAAACATATAACACCAAATCTATTTTTTCTAAAAAAATATATCTGTCGGTTGCAAAAATCACTCTCTAGTCAGTGCATGAAAACAATGATGATTATGCAATTCATTTTAAGCTGGACCTACAATGTAAAGCCAGGCTTCACATCCAAAGGTCTTTCGAAGCATGTAATAACATAACATGATATGTGCTGTAAAAGAAGAGATGTCATTATTTACCCCTAATTATTATTATGTGCTTATTGTCTTCTTTCTTAATTTTTTCACAATTGAAGAGCGAATGTGTGAGCCGTATCTGTTCCAGTGTGATGGGGGTGCCACATGTATCCCTATCCCTTGGTTATGTGATGATGATTTGGACTGCCGTGATGGTAATGATGAGGCACATTGCTGTAAGTAAAATCTCAAAAAGGATTGTGATAATAGTAATAATTGTAATATTAGGGTAGCCATGTTAATTGTGCCATCTACACGTAGTTATAGCTTATTTGTGAATGGGGCAAATGGAGATACTTTTACATACATGTATTCATCTATGATTTAAAAACATGGCCATTTATTTTGCATTCTTACAGAAATTGTACAATTATAAGCGCATATTACACAATGATGAACATACGTGATATACGCTGTACTGTACGAGCCATATATTTCACAAAGGTTTCACTTTCACGGATTTCGAAAGGCAGTCATCGCCAAAAATTTCTGTTTCAGTATAAGGCCATTTAAAGTTGAAAAAAAAAAATTTAAAAATCACAAAATATGCCCTTGTGAATTCCTCAGATTCCAAAATAAGAAAATGCATTTACGTAAAAATGTATGCAATGTACTCATTATTCAATAACATGCAAATTCACATTACCTTCCACATACAATATTTATTCAATAAACTTGTTGTTATTTGTATTATAATGCATCATATTTCATTATATTTCATTACTTGCTGAATACGGTTCTATATACAGCCCAGAATGAATGTGAGGACTGGGAATTCAAGTGTAACAATGGAAAGTGCATCCCACGTCGTGAAGTCTGTGATACAGATAATGACTGCCCTGATGGTGATGATGAAGATGAAGATATGTGCAGTAAGTATACAGTGTCCCAGAAATTTTTTTTTTGAAAAGGCCCCCAAGTAAACTTTCATTGAATTTTGGAGAACGTTTTATATGTGTGGATAGCTGAAAGTCTATTATTTCGTGCTACATCATGAACATGGAAAATATTCTGTGCTCGAGTGATTATACGTGCCCACTTTTTTTCAAAGAATGTAAAAAAAATTTCTGAGGAATTAATTCTCTATTCACTATCAGGACCGCTGCCACAAGTTCATAATCCAATAATACATGTATGTGTGGAGATTATGAAGAAGAATCAGTATGCAGTAAGTACATGCAAAGTTGCAGAAAAAGAAAAAAAGCCACAAAATAAAATTTTCATCCCTTTTTTGTGTGGATAGCTAAAAGTTTGTTCTATCTTACAACATCAAGAAATCTGAACATATTTGATGCCTGAGCAGTGCTGGAAGTCACAATCAGGATGTGTGTGCTAATTTACCATAACTAATAGTCCTTTTAAAAATGATTTGATTTATCTTGTAGCACACCCGAGCAGCACCTGTGCTGAAGGCTATTTCTCCTGTGCCAATGGTTTCTGTATCCCTGAGGTCTGGGTGTGTGACCTGGATGACGATTGTGGTGACATGTCGGATGAACCCTCCAATACCTGCTGTAAGTTTCTCAATGAAAATTTTCTATAAATGCTACTACTTCTACTACTAGTGTAAGAAATTATTACTTGTTACTTGTACTGATAGTGGCCTTATCCTTTTTGTCTCTATATCTTCATTCATAGACTTTCTCTGTGTTATTTTCACCTCTCCCTATTACCCGTTTCACATTCCTAATCTGATCACTCTCTTTGTACTTAATTTCTGTCCTCGCTTGATCTCTCAGCTATTTTTATGCCTCCGCCACCGAAGGTGGTGCCGGAGGCATTATGTTTTCGGGTTGTCCGTCCGTCTGTCCGTCCGTCCGTCCGTCCGTCCCGTTTTCGTTCTCGCGATAACTTAAGAACCGTTTGACGGATCACTTTCAAACTTGGATCATGTATGCATATGGTAGGGACAATGATCTGATTAGACTTTGGGGTCATTAGGTCAAAGGTCAAAGGTCACAGAGGTCATTGTATGCATGAAAATGGCTCGTTCTCGCCATAACTTAAAAACCGTTTGACGGGTCAACTTCAAACTTGGGTAATGTGTGCCTATGGGAAGGGCAATGAACTGATAAGATTTTAGGGTCATGAGGTCAAAGGTCAGAGGTCACAGATGTCATTGTATACATGAAAATGGTTCGTTCTCGCAATAACTTAAGAACTGTGTGACGGGTCAACTTCAAACTTGAGTAATGTGTGCATATGGGAGGGGCAATGACCTGATTAGATTTTGGGGTCAAAGGTCAAAGGTCACAGAGGTCATTGTATACATAAAAATAGTTTGTTCTCGTGATAACTTAAGAACTGTGTAACGGATCATCTTCAAACTTGGGTAATATGTGCATATGGGAGGAGCAATGAACTGATTAAATGTGGGGATCATGAGGTCAAAGGTCACAGAGGCCATTGTATGCATGAAAATGGCTTGTTCTTGCCATAACTTATGAACCGTTTGACAGATCAACTTCAAACTTTGGTCATGTGTGCATATGGGAGGGATAATGAAATGAGTAGATTTTGAGGTTATGAGGTCAAATGTCAAAGGTCACAGATGTCATTGTACATGTGAAAATGGCTTGTATTATTTATTACATGTGTGCATACTGGGGTGCCGATGATCAAAGAAGATTTTGGGTTCACAAGGTCCAGAGGTCAAATAGGTTTTAAAAAGCTTGTTCTTATGATAACTCAACAACCATTTGACAGATCATCTTCATACTTGGTACATGTGTGCATACTATGGTGACAATTATCTGATTAGAATTTTTGGTTACAAGGTCAAAGGTCAAGGTCAAAGGTGTCTGTGTATCAATGAAAGTGAGTAGATGAATGTGTCATATATTTCTGATCTGGCAATGGCGGAGGCATATATTTCGACCGTGCGCGGTCGAGGATTCATCTAGTTATTACTCTCTTTCCCGCCTTTTCTTGATCACATTACTTTCCTACTCTTTGCCTCTATTGGCTAAATCCTTCATGAATATTTAGTAGGTAAACTTAAATTGTATTTTATCTTTGTTATTTATAATATATTCGTTTGGTCATGCTCAGTATATGATGATTAAATAAGGGGCATAGAAGGAGCTACTATGCCCATGCAGATGAGGCCTAACTTTCTTGGAGTGAAGTTGTGTTTCTGTTGTGGTACCCATGCAGCCTAGAATTTGTTCAATGTACCTCTGTACACTAGGTTTAGGAGAACATTGCCTTAATTCCCAGCCATGTAATGCCTTCTCGGGCGCCATGAATATACCCCCTCCAAGCTAGTCTATCTAGCATCACAGTCCTAAATTCATAAATATCCTTTAGCATTTTGATATAATTGATTGGCTTTCTACCTTGTGATATTTACATGATGTATAGTTCAACCAATTAAAGGCTCACAATCTTTAATCTTTATCCTGGCTTTTAAAAGCCAAATTATATACAATATGAATTGACTTAAGTCTACATACTTTTATGTTGAAAAATTTTCAATTCATATAGTCTAATCAAATTCAGCATTGATAGTTAGATTTTTATCAAAGTAGTCCACACTCTAGCCAAAATACAACAAAATTTCAGTTTAACCATGTGATTCTTCCAGTCTCAATTTAAAAAATGTGCAAGCCAATTCTAGTCAGTATAAAAAGATTTTTTATGATGATGGAAAAGGTTATTTGATCAAGAGTCCCCATTGTAACATGATTGAACAGGATTTCAATGATCAAGATTTAGTTTTATAACCACTACTGTATAAGTGGTTTCTTTCGCGGGGGTTTAACGACTGCGAATTTAACATGGCGCGAAAAGGTTTTGAACAGTACCACGAATTAATCCACGCTAGAAAATGTTTTGAACTCTATACGCTCGTTGAGCAGAGTTATATGCAGCGCTATTAATAGCACACACAACGATACAGCGCAATGCGTGGATGACTGGTATGTAGGTCAATGAATACGGTCATTGTTTTTACTGTCTTTTTATAAATATAATGTCTGGTTTTTTTAGATAGGAAAAGATGGATTGCTTACTAGTATAGTTCTATTTACTTTTAATTCCAGATTTTGCCAACCGCGAATTTAACAACGCGCGAAAATGTCGGGACCCCCGCCAACCGCAAAAATATCTGTACGCGAAAAAAACCACTTATACAGTATTTTGAGCATTTTTTAAATCAACAGATTTGGTTTTATTTAGATTTTAGTTGGTCTTTTATTTAGTTTTCTTAATTACCACAATTCTGACCATTTTTTTTTATATCAACAGACCAAGCTACCTGTGCACCTGGCTGGTTCTCCTGTGAAGATTCTTACCGTTGCATCCCATTGTATCTGAGATGTAACACGTATCATGATTGTAGGAATGATGACACTAGTGATGAGGATGGCTGTCGTAAGTTTCCTTTTGTTAATTTCCTTTTAATGTGTTGGCTCAGTGGATAGAGCGTCTGCCTCATAATCTGGAGGTCATGGGTTCGAGCCCCGGCCGCGTCATACCAAAAGACGTTTTAAAATGGTAGTTGCTGCTTCCCTGTTTGGCGTTCAACAAGAGGGGGATAGAGCAATGTCCTTCTGGCGCTGCTCAGCGGCTGCCGGGCCCACGAGAAAAGGGGCAAAATAAATACCCTTTCCGGACAATAAAATTTGGAGCATTTTCATTTCATAATTCCTCCCCTATTTTGTTACATGAACAGAAACGACAGCTGTTAGGAAATTGCCTGAATTTGGAAATTGCTGCACCTAATTTCTACCTTTTCATCTACTTTCAGCCTTTTTTTTTAGCCTTTAGACCCAAAGTCATGCGACATTTCATAAGTTTTAATGGTATGGAGTGGCTTTGCTGCAAAATATTAGCTGAATTGAAATGTATTTTTTTATAGTTTTCATTTGACTTTGTGAGGTATTTTTGATACTTTTTGTCATGAAGTAATATGAATAGAAATTTATTTAATACAATGCTACCTTATGAAGTGTTGTTCTGGATATATTACTGTGCCCAGAAGTTTAACCATCCAAAAACCAAGGGTTTTGCATAAAAATCCATTTCTGATCTTCAGGGTTCTGTAAACCTTGTTTTTGTCATTTTTCATCACAAATGGCTTAGAAAACAGCAAAAGTTGTCATTTCTGCATAGCTTGCTCTATGTGTGTAGATAATTGTGAGACAGCTCAGTTGATTCTAAAACACTTTATATATTTTTAAAGTCAATTCCAACTGGAATCAAATCAAAACTCCTGTTCCTAATCACAATTTGAACGTTTCTTTTCCAGCCGAAGTAACCTGCGATCCAATTGGAGATTTCCGATGTGACAACCACAAGTGTATCCCTAAACGGTGGGAGTGTGACTTTAATAATGACTGCGGAGATAGATCAGATGAATATGTGGGCTGTGGTGAGTAATACCTCATTATTTATATACTTTTGTTGATATTTTTAGTGGTTTCTTATCATTGTCAAACTTTATCGTAGACTATTTCAAAAAGACAGTATTTCAATGGACAATACTTTTCTCGTCAACATTACTATGTATATCATAATCTTACATACATGTACACACATTGCTTATGACTGTTTGCTAGTTTCTATATTTTTGGTGCATTATTCCTAGTTTTTGTGTTATTCTGTTTGTATAAATCTATTGCACTTTATTCCTTTGGTGGAAACTTAAATGAAATTATAAATATTGATGATGTTTATGAATGTTTCCTCAATTTATTATACTACTTTTACTATCTTGTGGATAATGAATTGAAATCAAATATAATGAATCTTGATGTTCATTTTTTCCCCCATGCTTCCCCCACAATGTAGTATATCGAGATTGCAGTGAAAGTGAGTTCCGATGTGGAAATGAACGTTGTATCCAAGGCAGAAGGGTTTGTGATGGAAACAATGATTGCTTAGATGGTTTGGACGAAGAAAATTGTGGTAAGTATCTCCTTTGCAGAGCTGCAAACCATTACCGTGATAGATATAAAAATCTGTACTCAATACAAAATTATGAAAAGATATCCAAAAATTCACGGGAAAATGATTACCATGTGTGTTGTACAATGCAGCACATTCTCATGTTTTTTTAATGCAAGTTGCGCACTAAAGTTTATCCGTTTTTTTTCGGCAAGCTAATGCAACACCATTGCCCATCGCATGATCTTTGCTCTGAACATGTGCTCCTTGAAACTATGGAGGGATGTTTTACTGCTGCTGCTGATATTGATGCAATGCTTGAGCACTTTCTTTTTATTTTACAAATTACAAATTTAGATGGAAAAATATGAATTTTGGAGGTCCTGATAACTCATTTGTGCTTCTGAAGATTGGCAGTTCTACCTTAGGGGGAATCAGCATTGATGCAGTATTTATATTCATCAACTGATCTAATATGTCGCCCAAGACAACAAAAATGTATGTGATATCATGTCAGAATAGTGTAGAAATGAGGAAACATATGCTTCAAAAGTAATTGAAAAGATCTATTCAACACTTTTCAAAAATATCATTAGGAACCCAGTGAACCATTTCCACGGAGTCTCCTGTATTTTGCCCTGTATAGTGCACCCACATTCTATACATCATTGACTATTCAAGATCGTTTAAGATATCATTATTATATGTTCCAGACAATGTTCAATGCGAAGATGGATACCGGAACTGTGCCTTTGGGAACTGCATCAACGAGACCTTCTTCTGTAATGGAATCCAGAACTGCTATGATGGGTCAGATGAATCTGATTGTGGTATGTAAATCTTTCTTTATTAAAACCAGGTATTTAACCCATAGGCACCTAGAGACTGTGTGAAAAATGTCAGTTCCCTCACTAGCAGAAAGGGTTATACTGTGTTTCAATCAGGTTTTTTTTCAACAAGAAATGCTCTTAAAACATATGTTTTTGTGCAGAATCGGACAGCACACATCCAATGGGTGATCCATAACAAGTATTGGCATGTTTCATCACATTTTTGGGATACTATCTTGACTATAGCGTGCTTAAGACGGGCGGTTTGGGGTGGTTTAGTGAGTAAGCTGAGGGGCAGTATCGGGCGGATTAGGTGCTAAAGGGATAAAAAGAAATAACAATACTGTCATTGAACCGAGCAGCCCGGTTTGTTGCTGCCAGACAGTCCAGCAGAGCCATATTTTCCATCCTCTCTATCACTCACCTTTCAAGCGAGAACGAACTGACCAACACTCCCATTGATTATGCGTTATAAATAGCTAGTCTAAAGGTATACCTTTTGAGATAACTATCAAGATTGGAGTGACTACAATAGCCTTTGATTTTATTTGTATCAAGAAAGCTAAATTGCTTTGAGGGGAAAAGTACTTGTTTAGCATTTTGTTGTCATTATTATTGGGGTATGAATGTATTGAGTATTGAATTAGTGTTGTCATTCAATTGGGTCTGTATTATAAGAATACAATGATCATGATGTTGCATTATGGATAAGGAATCAGGGCAGAATTGAGTATTTGAGGACTTGAGGTGATGCTATACAAGGTTGCTAGTTCATACTGGCTTTAAAAAAAGCCATAAAAACAGTCACCCAGTTTCACCAGTTTGTTACAGGAATTGACTAACTGGTGTTAGACTTAGTGGATATTAGACAAAATGAACCAAATTAGACAAAATAGGAATTAGACAGAATGGTAAATAGTGGAATTGGCAATTAGACCAAAAGGTTATTAGACGTTAGTAAGCAAAATGGAATTAAACCATGTGGAATGAGACCTAACAGGCATTAGTGAAAGTGGGTTTACACCAATTGGCAATTTACCCTGTAAACATGCAATTAATTACACCCATTGAATTACGCGTCCATTATGAAATATGTGAAAACGTAACTCACTGCCCTCAATTTTAATTTCCCAGAGCTTGATTTTAAAAGGTCTAAAATATGTTTCAGGGGAAAAGCATTGATGCAGGAAAATAAGTGTACTTTTAGTTACTTCTATGCGGAAGTCATAGTTTTTTATACCGTTCTACAAACCTTTTGTTTTTTTGTTTTTACATATCTTTTGACTATTAATGGTGAGTTTATACTGAAACTATATGAATGTTATATATTATAGTGGGGCTAAGTTGATGTGTAGCTTACTAGTGTTTTTGCAGTATTTGTCAATATTGTAGCGCTTAGAACAATTTGTATTAAGCGCTTTATAATGTATTATTATTTTTATTATATATGCGCATGGCTGTTACGAGCAATGCCTCAAGAATATTTTAACCTACAACTACATGTAGAAGTATGTGGACATTTTATGCAAAATGTAAAGCTTGTATATACAAAAATAATAAATCACCTTTCATTTATCTTTCATCTAAAAAAATAGAAATGGCATTAATATGTGATTGTCTTGGATGTAATCTGTATTTTAAGCTTGTACTGCTTGTAATTTCCTTTGATTAGGTAGTACATGTATATAAAGAGTTTATGTGATTTGTAAATCCTAAATGCTGTTTATTTTGTTTTTGTTGTAATGTATGATATTGACTGCATTATTAGTTTTGATGTTACAATGTTACGATATAGTTTATAACTTATGCTTATTTCATTTTTCTTTAAAATTTAAACCTTTTTTTCTTTTTTAGCTAACAACAATTATGAAAGGGGAAATGGTATACATTACAATGACCATGTACATGTACCAATATACCATGACAGGCCCATCGGTATTATGTCCTCAGTTTTTCTACAATATTTCAGGGATTTGGGAATTTTCAATCTTTATTTCTCTCTCAGTCTCTTCTGTCTTCCAATATTCTCACTGTCCCCTCCCACATTTCCTACTCTTTCTGCTTTGCTCTTTTATTTCTATAAAGCCAATGAAATAATAACAAACACATAAAACTTTTACACATTTGTTTTTATTCCATTTGCTCTGTATCTCCTTCTATAAATTTAAGTGCATTTCTCCCTCTTTTAAATTGCATGAAAACCCCTTACCGAAAACAAAAGAAATTGCATGATCATCAAATTGTTGGAAAATTTGGGATTGTATTTAAGCTCAAAAATAAAAGTTGTTAACAACACTCTAATAAAGATTTTGTGGTTTTGATAAATTATAATGTGGTGGTGCAGGCTTTCGATAAAATTCTTTATTAAGATAATTTGAATTGTGAATGAGTTAGATCAGAATAGAAAATTCTTTTTAGACTTTGATAAATTATAAAGTTTGCAGCTTATTTTCCTTCCTTTATATGAGTTTAAAATGAATCGCATCAGTTGGTTAACATATAGGCCAATGCTGTTGAATGTTGTATGGCAATTTAAGTATTCTGTACTCATTTTTTATTATTATTTACATGTATGTAACATCTTTTATCATTTTTTCTATTTCATTAGTAATTTGTATGATGGCACAAATATTCATGTTCAGTAGTATTCCAATAATACCTGTCATGATCCACCATGCTCTATTTGAACTGAAGCCAAGTTTCTCAAACTTTTCTAAATACAACTTTATTTTACAGTAGCATAGATTTGATTGATTTAAAAAGAATGTTTGAAACAGAAATAGTAAAGGGACAAAGACAAATTTTGTGCAAGTTCCCAAGTTTGAGTATTGCAGATGAAATAGATTGGAGTATAATTGCACTCTTCAATATAAAACGTATGGTTTTTATTACAGCATCCTGCTTGGGTAGCTTTTTATCTGTAATTTCCTCTTCTATCTATTTTTTTAATACCCATGATGCAATGGCACCAAGGAACATCTGTACATCTTACCCAGTTTTTTGTTGTTGTTTTTTGTTGATTTTATTTAACCAATTAAAATTGAAACTCCAGCAATACTATTTATTGTAACTTTTCGTCCATTTTCATTTGTAGATCCCATTGACTTAGGATGCGAGCCAGGTGAATTCCGGTGTACCAACAATCGCTGCATCCCACAAGATTTTGTCTGTGATGGTCAGAATGAATGCGGAGATGGTAGTGATGAATCCAGAGATGCATGCCGTAGGTTTTTTTT
>CALNVZ010002974.1:8346894-8370336 GCA_940671915.1 Paracentrotus lividus
TTGGTAAGTGATTTAGTGAATGGGTGGGTGAGTGGGTAGGTGTGTGGGTAGGTTGGTGGATGAATGGGTGGGTTGGTTGGGGAGTGGATGGGTGGGTGGTTGATGAGTGTGTGCTTGGGTTGGTCAGTGGGAGAGTGAGTAGGTGGATGGGTCGATGGGTGGGTGAGTGTGTGATGGGTTTGTGGGTGGGTGGGTATTGGGGATGGGTAAATGGCGTGGTGAGAGGGTGGGTGAGAGGTGGTGAGTGGGTGAGTGTGGGGTTGAATTGGGTGGGGGCTGGATTGGATGAGTGGGTGGGTTGGTGTGGTTTGGTTTATGGAATGTTTGTTGAGCGGTGGGTGGTGAGTCGGTTAGGTTGATAATTTGGGTTGGTGGTTGGGTTGGTTAGTGGTTGGGTGGTGAGTTGGTGATTGGGTGGCGAGTTGGTGGTTTGATTAGTTGGTAGGTGGGAGGGTGGGTTGGTTTTTGGGAGGTGAGAGGATTGGTAAAAATGTTAACTGGATAGTCATATTTTCTCAATTTAGAATAGTTGATTTATTGACTGGATGGATTACTTGTTTAAAACAAACACTCTTACAGCTGTTAATATTTTTGTCCCCGCCGAACGAGTTCGAGCAGGGGACTATGAAACGGGCTCCGTACGTGTGTATGTGTGTATGTATGTATGTGTGTGTGTGTGTGGTCCGTCCCGTCCGTATCCCGTGCAATTCGTATGTGATCAAAATCTTCAATTGCTACTACCTTCGCCATTTTTCATCGATTTCGATTCCGTTTGCTTTATATGATAGCACGTAGGTGATGGCTACCAAACTTCTTCACAGAAATTTTGACTTTGACCCCTTGACCTTTGACCTTCATTTTGACCTATATTGTTAATTGGCTACAAAATGCTACTCCTTCGCCATTTTTCATCCGATTTCGATTCTGTTTGCTTTATATGATGACACTAGGTGATGGCTAACCAGAAACTTCTTCACAGATTTTTTGACCTATATTGTTAATTGGCTACAAAATGCTACTCCTTCGCCATTTTTCATCCGATTTCGATTCTGTTTACTTATATGATAGCACTAAGTGAGGCTACAAAACTTCTCACGGAATTTTGACTTTTGACCCCTTTGACCTCTTGACCTTCATTTTTGACATATATTGTAAATTGGCTACAAAATGCTACTCCTTCGCATTTTTTATCCGATTTCGAATCGGTTTGCTTTATATGATAGCACTAGGTGAGGGCTACAAAACTTCTTCACAGAATTTTGACTTTTGACCCTTTTGACCTTTGACCTTGATTTATACTTATATTGTACATTGGCTACAAAATGCTACTCCTTCAACCATTTTTCTTCCGATTTCGATTCCGTTTGCTTAATGTGATAGCACTAGGTGATGCTACAAAATTCTTCACCATATTTGGACCTTTGACCTTTGACCTTTATTTTTTACCTATATGTTAAATTGGCTACAAAATGCTACTCCTTCGCCATTTTTCATCCGATTATCGATTCCGTTTGCTTTATGTGATAGCACTAGGTGAGGACTACAAAATTTCGTCACGGAATTTTGAATTTTGACCCTTTGACATAGCTGCCAACTGTTACGAAAAATTCGCTAATTATTACGAATTTTTACCCTTTATACGAAAATACGAATGCACCTTTAAAATATTACGAAATTATGAGCGCCATTATACATGTATTATATTATGACCACTCACTGCTAGTGTTATATGCATGTTCTTGTAGTTCTTACTACGGCGCGCGCGGTACTTACGTACGTGCACATGAAAGCAACGACACGAAAACAGCGCATTCGTAGTGAAGGCGGAAGGCCATTCAAAGTACATGCACGTTGATCTTAGTGCATACACACAGCGAAAGACGAAAACAGCGCATTCGCGTGAACATGCATGTTGATGTTAGTGCATACACACAGGTATGGTACAAGTGCAAGTGCACTTGTGTGTTTGTGTGTGATGCAGTTGTGATGTCGCTAGCGAACGTCGACCGTATTTTGTCTCCTCTTCTTCTCTAGTTTTTGGACCATAAATGGTGGAAAATGGAGCGTAAAAAAGGGACAATGTTACAACAGCAAATATGGAACAGAGTTTGACTTCATCACCAAAATCGGAAAAAGCAAACAACATGCATTTTGTACGATATGTCGAAGGGATATCTCCATCGCTCATGGCGGCCGTAGTGACATTGTTTGTCATACCAAATCAAAACTTCACATCGGGATTTTGAATCTGAATCTTCATCCACACCCAAGATAACTTCATGGATGTCAACTTCGCAGGATTTAAATGTTACCGAGCTGAGTGCTTGTTTACATCATTCTACTTGGAGCAGACAATATTCCTCTTTTCTGCTGCTAGTTTTTTTCTTGAAAATAATCCAAATGTATTGATACAATGTAAGTGATATTGTGAATGCTCATATTTCATTGAGTTATTCATTCATCTTCAGATTCATGAAAAAATTTTGCAATAATTTTCTCAAACCTAAGCTCCACCATAAAAACAACAGAAAAAAAAAGGGTTTAAAATGCTTCCAAAATAGGGCTCAGATTGCAACCAGAGAGCGTCTAACCCCAGAGCTTCCAGGGCCCTTAGGCGGGCCCTGGACCCCGGCCGCAAGGCACTTCGCGCTTCGCGGCTCGTGATGTGCGCTTTGCGCACATGTTGATGTGCGCTACGGCGCACATTTCTGTGTTTTTTATCTGATCATTACTAATTTGAAATTTCAAATGTTGGCAGCTATGCTTTGACCTTTGACCTTCAATTTTACTTATATTGTACATTGGCTACAAAATGCTACTCCTTCACCAATTTTCATCCGATTTCAATTCCCTGCTTTATGTGATAGCACTAGGTAATAGCTACAAACTTCTTCACAGAATTTTGACCTTGACCTTTGACCTATATTGTTAATTGGCTTACAAAATGCTACTCCTTCGCCATTTTTCATCCGATTTCGATTCTGTTTGCTTTATGTGATAGCACTAGTGAGGACTACAGAACTTCTTTCACAGAATTTTGACTTTTTGACCTTGACTTTGACCTATATTGTACATTGGGCTACAAAATGCTACTTTCTTCGCCATTTTTTTACCCGATTTCGATTCTGTTTGCCTTATGTGATAGCACTGATCGTGATATAATGGGAATTTTACATTATCGGCGGGGACATATATTACATGTACGCATCGCGTAATTTACTAATCCACTTGTTATTTCAAAAACATCAATGCCTTATGATTTCTCACTTCCGATTGGTTAATTCATTATCTGATTAATAGGTTCCACAACAGTTTGTGCGGCAGGTGACTTCAGATGTTCTAGCGGTGATTGTGTTCCCTTCACTGCACTTTGTAATGACTTCAAGGACTGCCTAGATAACTCTGATGAATTAGGATGTGGTAAGTTTTCATTTCCCCTTTAACATTGCATTGCTAATTAACATAAGATCTGTCTTATTCTTTTTCTATTTTTTTTTTGTAATTATTATTATTGTTGCTACTGGTCTAAAATCAGAAAAGAACACATCATTTTATAGTTATGACTGAGTTATAACCAATTGATCTGAAATTATCGCTTTGATTGTAGATAAAGAAGCTACATGCGCTGAAAACAATGGTGGATGTGAGCATATCTGCACTCCTGTCAGTCCCGCAGGTGCAATCTTATGTCAGTGTAATCAGGGTTATGTCTTAGCTGATGATGGACATAACTGTGAAGGTAAGAAACTTCCTTATTTGAGAACTATGGGGTTACTATGAACATTATATTCAGTAACCTTCATGCCTACTAAGTATTTGATAGAATTAGTGATCCTTTACAAGGCAAAATTCATATTAAGATTTTTGTAGTTTCCATATTATTTTACTCTGCATTTGCCTGATCCTGTAGTTGATAATCAAAATTTACATGTCACTTGCAAATCAAATAGATAATTTTCCAAAGAAAAAGAAGATCTTCATTCTTATCATCAATATGACCATTGATGATGATGATGATGATCCACAGCATATATATTGCGCCATATTTCTGTTGAAAACATTCAAAGGTGCAGGCTCATCCAATTAAGTTAATTACTACTCATCTGCCAAAATAAGTGAGTTTTGAATCATGATTTGAAGTGTTCGATGCTGACAATTTCACAAAGTGAAGAAGAGATGGAGTTCCAAAGGCGTTGAGCGATGGACGGAAAGGCACGGTCTCCATATCCCCTTAAGTGTGTAATAGGAACTTGAAGATTGATTCCAGTACCAGACGAGCGTAGGCCAGGACGTAGGCAGTGTTGTTCTATTAGGGAGTGAATACATGTTTTTGTGGTGCATTTAAGTAAAAAAAAACCCAAAACATGACAAATATAAAAGAAGAAATGCCAAGTGTATCAGAGAAAAAATATTTTCATCAGAATACTGGTTTCTTAACAACATTTATATAGCGCCCTTACATTAATTGTTATTGTACCACATTGCTTTATGAGCAAAGGTTATGAATTTATACCATCTCATTGTGTTTATCTCCTTAAAGGGGAATGAACCTCTCAGAGAAATTTGGTTTTAATGAATGGAGAGAAACCAAACAAACATATTGCTAAAAGTTTTAGAAAAATTAGGCAATGATTAAGAGAGAGATGAATTTTTACAATTCAAGATCACTTATGGTATGGAGATCCTCCAATTGGCAACGCAACCATGAGGTGTGATGAAATGCAGGGAGAACTTTCCTATTTCTATAATACACATTTTACTAAAATCATCTTTTTTCTTAATTCTAAAGGTAGAATAAAGAATCTTTTTTTATGGGATGACATGTACATATATGAAACACAAAACATGACCACAAAATTGTTCTACTATTAGAATAGTAAAAAGGTGACATTTTGAGTGGTTTTTGCATACATCATATGGGGAGTTCTCCCTGTATGACTTCACACATGGTCACCGCGTTGCCAATGGGAGATTTCCTATGTCATCAGAGATCTCAACTTTCAAACACTCATAACTTCCTTATTATTTATCTGATTTCTACCAAATCTTCACTGATTTGCTGAGCTGATTTTTCTGGATCCACAGTATGCCAAGTATCTTTCAAGGGACAATTCTCCTTTAACGTTGGGTTTGTGTTTTGTTGCTTGATCCATAGACCTGAACGAGTGCAATGATTTTAACTGCATCCAAACCTGCTCCAACTCTAAGGGTAGTTTCCGATGCTCTTGCTCAGAAGGCTATACTGGGCAGAATAACACTTGTATCGCTAACGGTAAGTCTGAATACTGTAAACGTGGAAATATTCGCGATACATTTATTTTCGCGGATTTCGCGCAAAGATTGTACAGCGCGAATTTAAAAACATGCAAATATATGAGCATGATTTCTTATGCATGCTTTGAACGGGGTTAATTGCGTTCGTACATAAATTCAGCGCGAATTTAAGAACCCGCAAATATGTTTTGCGGCCTCTAAGCGCGAAAAATTAATCGCGCGAAAATAACAGCGAATACAGTATTTACAAATCACTCTGTCCCTTTTGCACTGTCTATAGATCTAGAAGATTCTTGTATGCTGTGTCACCAGGCACGCAACTAGGATTTTTACGGGAGGGTTCGAAATCTGCAAAAGTGGACCAAAAGGTACATCATTTTTTTTTTCACGTCACACTGGGCGAGTAAAAGGGTACATCAAATTTTTTTCATGTCACGCTGGCCGCGCGATAACCAGGGGGGGGGGGGCTCGGTGTTCAAAAATTTTCTGCCTTTGGGCCTCAAGAAGAATACCATATATTAGCTATAGGGGTAGGCTAAGGTCGTTCATTCAGCTCCAAAGAAACTGATAAGCAAAAAAAAAAATCCATTTAATCAATTTTTTTTTTTTTTTTTTTGGCAGGTGGAAACCCTGGGCCTGGTCACTAAGGGAAATACAATGGTCAAATAAGATACTCCAAATGAGTGCAAAATCTATATACCAAGCATTATATTAAAAAAGAATTGATATAGTCAACCTGGATTAAAAACTTCTTATTTACTTCAATAATCACATGACCCTCTCTTACCTTGCTTTTGTTCCCAAGAACAATGCTAAGACCGAACCATAATAGACTACCAAACATTTTTCCTACTTCCCTGCCCCTCCTATAATACCCTGCCTGACACGAGGTGGCGCTAGACCACTAAGGCATATATCTTCATTCTGATTTTTCGAGTCGTGCTGATCGGACGTTCCTGATATTTCGGGTGAGCTCGTTCCTACTTGCGATTTGAAATTATATATATATCAAATATTTGCGCTTCCAAAAGCCTCCTATTACGCCTAGCGTTATTTTTGGGTGCTTTAGGTTTACTGCGCCCCTCCTTTTGGCCAAGAATTACGTCCTTTTTCGGGCGTTTTTCTTCAGTTTCCAACCCAGTCCCACTCGTTCATTTTAACGTGGTTGTTGTTGGTCGGTCGGTTTGGGCGCCTGTTTTTCCTTTGAAACTCAGTCCCGCTCTTCTCCAACTCTTCCCTTTGGTGGGAGGGTTTCCTTCTTCCTTTCTAGATCATATTTGACATTTTAAGTACGTTTTTGTTATATTATTGTACTTGTTTCCGCGGCCACGTGGCGACGGGCTTTTTGGTGGGTGTCAATCCGGTCCTGGACTTCCGGTCTGTTGTTGACGCCATCTTGTTTGGCGTGTGTGTGTAGTGTGGTCGAGCGCACTCTTTGTTAGTCCGCTCTTCTGGTGCATAGTCTCTTCTTTGTCGAGTTACGAGGTTCGTCCCGTTTCGTCGAGAAAAAAAAAAAAAAAAAAAAATTATTTTCTTCGTCTAACCTTTCGGACGGGTTTCTTTTTTTTTTGGAAGTCTCCATGACCGCCTAAGTACCGCCCGCTGTCCTGCCTAGCTTCTAAGGAGTTAGGTTAAACGCTTACAAAGAAAAAATTTTTTTCTTGTCTTTTCAGAGGCCGTTCTAGGCCATGGACAGCAGAGACCCTCTGACGACACAGCTGTGGCATGGGTCCTTCGAGGCGGTTCGGCCGGGATCGTAGCTGCCCGGGGGAAGCGCTCGACCACCAGGTCGCCGCCTCTCCTGCTGAGAAAGGGGGGGAGAGCCAGTGACACTTGTGTCAGCGCTGGCTCCACCCCTCTAAGTCCAGCACTAGAAAAGGTCCTCTTACTCGAAAAGACAAGCAAACGTCCCACGTGCCAGGTGCCTAAAGACGTTGTGCTCGTTGTCTCCGGTCCAAGGGAGCGGTTCGTCGATCCAGACGTCTTGCCCCTCGCCCCCCCGGTGTAGCACAGCGCGGAAATTGTGGTTTCTCGTCTCACTTAGGGATGAGAGTCGTAGCGCCCACCGACTCTCTCGCTCAGATTCGCTTGGAGACACACGAACGTGGCACGAGCACGTTAACATTGGTTTTGGGTGACCGCCGGTTGCGGCAGGTCGGCTTATCATCTGGTTCCGGAAAACCTACCGTTATCAGTACACAAGAGGGCGAGCTTCGCAGCGGCTTCGCACGCCGGAGGCCCACCACACACCCGCTCACCAGGAGGACACTTAGTCTCGTTACAGCACACCGGCCTGTTGGCCTTCGAGGGCAATTACGACTATCCCTTATGGGATACCGGCCATCAGACACTCATTCGCGGCGACGCGAAGTTGTGCGGTGGCATGCCAGGCGGACAGCCGCAGCGTATGCTCGGCACCCCCGGATGGTCAAACCGTCTGGCCCTGCATACCTACGCCCGGAACCACGTCCGGGGGATTATTCGTCGTGGAGACGCTTCAGGATAGCAGCTGCTATCGGACCTTATGGGACTGGCCAGGCCCAGAGAGTTGCCGGATACCGACCTTGGTGGGTGCTCCGGCATAACCGGCCTACCAAAGCGGGTTTACGCTCCCTATCCCTCGGGCTTCCGCTCCAGAGGTGACTGGGAGAGGGCCTGGAACACCTTCCTTGCTGTGTTTGCGCGAGTGTACACGCCCAACGCGGGCCATCCTACGTCTCCCTCTCCCCACGAACCTCGGGAACTGGGTCCACAACGCTCACCTCCCCGCCACACTTTCGGCCTTCTGGGCTTGGACCCCAGTGCAGGGCACCCCAGGGTGGATCCCAGCGTTAACGGACCCCGGGATAAGGAGAATCGGCGGCTGACTCGACTCTTGCGCTATCGAACTAACTTTCGGAGTTTCCTCAAACTCTCCCCACCGCGGCTCCCATCGATGGGATTCCCTCCCCGAGTCCGATCGGCAGTTGGGGGGCCCCCCTGTTGTGGATCGACCTGGGAAGTCGCACTTAGGGTTCGAAGCGGGAAGATCTGGGGGTGGCTTACCGTCCGAGAAGTCTTAAGTCTCTATTGCGAGCACTCCTGACGACTCGGAGGCCGCCCCGGATGTGTGACTATCTCCACTCACAGAGTTTGTCGCGAGCGTTAGCACGGTACGGCTTCTTGGGACAACAGTACAGCCTACGAAGGCTTGTCTAGGGCCTCTCCCTTCCCCCGTCTCCTTCGGTCATTGACTGGCTTGCTTCTTTCGAAACAACCCGCAAACCTGCATTACCCCTTAACACCAACCTCGTTTGGAGTCCTGTGCGCATCAGAATGTGTGCCCTTCGTCTTCAAGGCTTAAGCTCTCATACAGAGTTCATCCAAGCTGGGCCCGCCGCCAGTTCCCTCTCCTTCGCGACGCAAGCTCTTCCCGACTGAAAGGTTATCTCTTCCCTAAGAAGATTCTTTCGGCAGGCCGCTTCGCTCCTTGGTGAGCAAGATCGCGCTCTTGCCCCCTCTCGGTTCTGGCAAGACTTTGGACCAGATAAGATATCGTCACACCAATCCAGAGCTGGATGGCCGGTATCAGAAGCTGGGATTGTAGGGCTGAGTTCGCTTTTGAATATCTTGTTCTCGTGTCTGCCGGTGCGCCGAAGCCAAGCCTTCAAGATCCTCGGACAGAGAGATCTGCAGATACTTGACAAGGCCTTGTTCCCTTTCTGGTGGTTTTTTCACCAGACTATCCGCTACCGTCGCCTGAGGCTATGAACAGAGGACGTGTCAGAAAAGGACCTCGCTACCGGCTCAAGACGCCGTTCCTCCGTTCCAGGGCTAAGACTCGGACTGGGATTGGAGTCAAGACATGGGTTTAGGAACATATTTGGACCCTTTATCCCTCCCCTTCGGTTCTTCTTCCCGGGCCCATTTGACCATCAGTGAAGAAACTTGGATGAATTAAGCAGGCGTGAGCTGGGACCAGGCCTGGCAGCAACACACCAGTTCGCACCAGCTAAAACCAAGAGTACCCGCCTCGCACGCACCGGGAGTTCGGCTAACGCCCAAGTACCTTACCAAGCTAAGTGGAGGGAGCGGGGCTTGGATTGATCTAATAGTCCATCACTGGCCGGTTGGGCAGACCATGTTTCCTCGCGCTTCGCGCGAGCTTGTGGTCGGGTCGTGTCGTGGCCGCCTTATCTCCCTCCTCGTTGGCAGGGGGTACGTTGTGAGTCAGGCCGATCTCGCGCCGCGCTTTCCAGAGCACCCGAGCCGTCTCGCTTGAACTGCAATGGCCAATTGTCAGGTCTCAGGCAAATCTCGTTCTGGGCTTTCTCGAAAGGGCCTCGACCCTCATGGCCGGGAGCCGGGGAAGTCGACCTAACGGTTTTATAACTCCCGTCTAGCGGCCTATTCCCGAATGTGTGAGGAGAAAGGGTACTCCCCAAGGAGAGTCCCTGCCCCAGATCTTGGCGGATTTCTTAATCCATCTTTTCGACAAGGGGCCGTTCTCCCGTCCGTTGACTTGGGTTACGTGGCTAGTAATCAGTCTATAGTAGTTACCCTGGGAGTCGTGCACGATGAGGGCTGATTGGTCTGGGCTAATTTCACGATGAGAGCGGTATGCGTTTCACAGAGGGATAAGAAAGTGGACGTAATGTGAGTTAGTCGATACGTGAGCTATGAGAAAGAGCTAGATGACATGTTAACACGCCTGATCGGAAGGTGCTAGATGGGTTTTGCCAACTCTCGTGTGCAATGCCCCGGAGTTGGGGGCAGGCTGCTGGTAGAGTCTGCACGGAACTGTTGTGTCCGGCGCGTCGCATCGGCCGGCTGTTGTGAGCACGGTGACGTAAGCACGGTGCACCAAACGCCAACCGGCTTTGCTTAGGCAGGGGTATCGGTTTTGGCTCTTTGCTAAGCGTAAGAGTACACGTCAACTAGTTTCCATATGACTACGCCCCCTAGCTCCTTCTGGCATGTTCTTGTTGGCCTAATAGGTTTTTGGGAGGGAAGGCGTTAGCTTCTAAGTCTGGGCTGCTCCCTTATTCCGAGGCCGCTCTGTCGAGGAAGGCTTTGTCATTTTCAAAAAACCAAAAACTTGATCAAGTTAAGTGGACTTTGTCTTCGCCGGTTACGCTAGTGGCGTGGTGGCCCCGTTTGTACCACAAGATCGCGGCGGGAAGCCTGAGTGTTCAAAGGTCCGTTCATGCCTTCGTGAGGCTATGAGCTGAAGGCGCCCACATGCAAAGGTTCGACTACCTCGGAGAGTTGCGTGCTTCCGCCCTGAAACCAACAGGTGTGTCGAGGTATTCACAATATTGCTAAGATCAGACTGCCTCTTCGGGGTCCGGGCTGGAGATCTTTCTCTCCAACAAAGACTCTCTCCTTCCTTTGGTCCGCGGAGGGACAAGGGTATGGTGTCGCAGGTTAGGGCCTTAATGGTACCCATTTCCAGATTCCGAAAATCGCGGTCGTAAGAAGTGATAAACTCTTCATCATTACTTTTTCGTGATCCCTTTTCTCCTGCCGGATTCCCCAGACTCCATCTCCAGATGGGATCGTGGAGGGGAATTAAGCGGGGCGGGTCCTGGACCCTTGATGTCAGGAAGGGCCCCCAGAGCTCACGATACTGTAGAGGTATGCAGTGCTTTCTTGGGCACTCTTTGCAGGGGGCCGTCCCGACCTTAAAGTGGATGGTTTTGGAAGGCAAGGGCGTAGCTGGGCGGCCCCAATTTTAAACCCCTGGCGCCCCTACGTTAAATTTCGCTTTCATTTCATTTTACCTAGTGAGACGTTTGCTTGGGCCGAAGGGGAGCGTTTTGGTGTCTCGGTGTTGTAGGGCGGCCACCGGCGAGACACTAACCCAAAGACCTGCCTTATAGCCCTCCCCCTGTGCCTCTCTTTTTGTCCACCCTTGGTGTCGGTGCTGTCCTGTTTTGGAGCTAAGCTAAGGGTAAAGAGGGTCAAATGTGATTATTGAAGTAAAATTAGTAAAATTAGCACTAATTTAATTATTTACGAGATAATCACATGACCCTCTCTTACGCCCCTCCCTCCGGCGCCCACAAACCTTGTCTCTTTGACGAGTGTCGATTTTGGTTGGCTTCAGAAATGAAAGTTAATTTGCCATTGGCGGGCTATTGCCACGTCATGTCAGGCAGGCGTGAAGGCCAGGGGTATTATGGGAGGGCGTGAAAGTAAGGAAAAACGTTTTTGGGGTAGTCAATTGGGTTCGGTCTTAGCTTATTGTTTTCTCGGGGAACAAAAGCAAGGTAAAGAGAGGGTCCATGTGAATTTAATCTGCGTTAAATAATAAAATTAGTGCTAATTTATAGTTAAGGTGTTAATAATGAAAGTTAATGTGATTGGAAACTATATTCTTCCCCAGGTACAATAACCGTAAAGTAATCTTTCTTTTTTTCTGATTGAAGAAAGTTCTCTCTCTGTGTTAGAAATTCATACAGTAACGCAGTTTCATCTAATTTTAATTCTCTATCTCTTGTTAGGATAACCCCCAGTAATGTAGGTCGAACTGGGCGGAGTAGTTGGGCAAGAGCTCCCTGCCCGGCTGGCTCTTCTGATTGAAAGAATGGTCCTCGGCCTGTGTAAAAGAATCTTACAGTTATCTCTAAGGAAGGTCAGATGGTCACGTTCTGATTGTGGCAATCCTAACTAACTTCCTATCTGGCAATCTTCTCAGGGTCACAGGAAAGGTTTAGTAAATAACCCCTTCAATGAGCCATGGGCGCTTTTGAGAAGGGGAGGGGGGGGGGTCAAATTGCTCCCCCATCCCTCAAGTCAGAAAATAGGAAACATCATAGATGTTTATGAATCTGAAATTTTTGTTCGAAATAATTTTTTCTTCATTTGTTTTCCAATCCTGAAACAGAATAAGAAAACTGCTTTTGTATTAAAAAAAAAAATTTAAAAAAAATTAAGAGATATGGTGTTTTGCTCCATTTATCATAGGGACAAAATGTTTACATGGATAAATAGGGTATAACTTCTTCTGCTGATTCTCCCATCACCGCATTGTTAATAAATGATTTTTATATTTTCAATTAGGCAGGGCTTCTCAACCACTTTGATACTAATACAATGGTACATGTCTAAAGCCGCCTGTCTAATTACCATAACTTACAATACAATTAGCTCTTTATGTGACTGTCGTGATAAAAGGCTATTGAATAATTGTTCCTCCACTGTTTTGTTTTTTACACCAAGCAATTGGATCCCCGATTGGAGATGCAACCAATGATGTCCCCACACCACATGACACCGTCTAAGGATGTTGTATGATCAAACGATAGCTCGTATCACCCTCTCTCATCATCTATCAGGAGGGGATACTAATCTCGTGGGAGTGAGGGAGGGTTAAAAGACTATTAGAGTCAGTCCGTCAGGAGTCCTATGGTCAACCCTTCTACAAGGACTGCACAGAGGTATGATAACTTACTCCAATAATTCTATATCAACACATATATACATGTAGCACTTCATTTTAAGTAATGTACCGATCTCGGGAGTTCAAGGGAGTTAAGAAGGACTTTTAAGATTCACTTCCGTCATAGTTTATGGCACCCTACCTCCAACCAAGAACTGACAAGAGGGGTTTATGATGATTAATGAAATAACTTCCTTATTATCTGCTAATTTCTCCATGTTCATATCAAATATGGTACGCATGCTTCAGAAGTGAGGGAGTTAACAAACTTGTGACTGTTATTTTCCGTTGGAAAAAATTTTGTTTTTCACTGACAATTTTATACTTTCAAGTCACAGGAGTATGTTTTTGGACATTCATATTGCATAAAATTAGGAGCTAATGTAAACTATCGCTTCATGACACTCTTATACATTGTACATGCTAGTTACTTGGATGGAAAAATACAATGAAGAGGATTGGCCATAAAAATAGCCATACTGCATCATGAGATAAGAATGCTTAATCTTTCCTGGAAATTACTACTGTACCTCCATTCCATTTTTGGGAATAATATTGGTGGGTATATAATTCATGCCTTTCCATTACAATAACTGCATTGTTATTCACAAAAACTCATGCTCGCATGATAATGAAATCCCTCTTACATTTCTTCTGGTCTTTTTCAGTTCCCCCAACAAAACACAACCGCTTCCTAAGAGAATCGCCCATCCTAACGTGCAAATCCAGTGGATAGACTGGGCAAGGATTCAACGGTCTCTCAATCGTCGGCCGCTCGGAGAACCTGGACGAGAGATGACCTCGCGGTCGACCTTTGCCTTCATGTCCTCTGGACATTGAGGAGACCATGGTTACTTAACATGGAATGACCTAGGGCTATCCTTCCGGCCAGCGGTCAGCCCGGGATCATGTGGGGGTCAGCCAGAGAGATACATGACTAAGAGGTGTTTTCGTGTGGGGTCTGAATGATAAAGACCAGCTGGGTGGGAGAGGACGCGACGAGGTTCAAAAGGATCAGTTATGGCATTTGGTATGAATTGTGATTACTGGTGAAACCTATATCACTTGTAGATTTTAAAAATTGTGTAAACATTTTAAATTGTTTTATTAATGACATATTATTGAAACAAAATATTTATGTATAATATCAATACATTTTACAGATAAATAGAAAATTCTACTTGTTGAGATTTTTTTTTTTATTCCATTTTTTTTTTTTTTAGAAAGTTTGGAGAATGAAGTGAATTGAACCATCCCCATCAATCAGTATCATCTCTATTGATTGCTTTTCCCTTTGGGGGGGCTTAGTAATTCTATATTTCATTTTTAGGTTGACTGGGGCAGCAGTTTTAAAATCATCTTTACAGAGTTATCTGTTCTAGGGCGGGGTTTAATTGACCCTTTTCCGCCTTCTCTGAAGGCACCATCTCTGCCAGAATTCAAAATGGTCTTGATATGTTACATTATCCCTGAAAAAATATGAAATGTTTTAAGATCTCTATTTAGATATATAATATGTCCCAGAGGATGTAATTAGTATACTAATGTTTTGGGCAATACACCATACACCCAACTAATCTTTTAATGTACATAAAATTTTTTTTTTTTTTTTTTCAAGATCAAAAACCCATCCTGAGAAATGCTTCCCTATCCAGTCTGAAAGTAAGTATGGGGCTGTGCCGTGGGTTAAGAGTCTCTTTGTTGGTAAGAGAAAGAACACATAACATTCTTGAATATGTTACCAGCCCATCCCTTCAAATCAATTTTCCTAATACCTTGGTAGGAATCAGAACCCACTTTTCAGGGGAGCGCAGCAAACTAAGTTGGGAATCACATATTCCTCTATGCTTTCAAGACAACTGATGTTGAAAAAGGTTATATACATAGTAACAAATGGCACAATATTTCGCTAATTTTTGGCCATGAGAGTAGATTCCTCTTTTTTTTTGTTTTTTTTTGTTGTTGTTTTGCTGGCTTGCTGCAGATCCGTTGGGCCACTTCCAGTACAGATATAATAATAAATGAAGCAGTTGGTAGGGCCGCCCACCCCCCCCCCCCGAAAAAGGCCATTTCTTTTGCATCTTGCCTAAGAATAATTTTAGAAGATGCATGGGTATCATTTTAACTTGTAATCTAACTTGAGTTTTACAGAACCATAAAAATAACACGTAATTTCACATTTGATTATTAAGCTCTGCCCCTTACTGATCTAAATTGGTTATTTCCATCTCTCTGTATGTACATGGAAAAAAAGTTTTGTTTTTCACAAATTATGTGTTTTGAACTGGAACCATTTTGAATATAAAAAGTTTTCATGCTTCAAAGTTCATTAAAAATTTTCCAAGGAACTTTGGGCGGTGGCATGGCAAATATATATATAATATTATATATATTTTTCTTTAATGAATAATTTATTGTCATTAATCATTTGTTGTCTTGTTTACCATCAAATTTTTAATGGGGATTACATGTAGATATGTGATAAAAATTAATAAACTATAGTGCATTGCTTCTGAAAGGTTGAATATAACCGTAATATGTGCATCCATAGATGGTCACCACCGAGCGGCAAGTAGGACCAAGGTGACATAATAATCACCGAGATAAAATTCTTAATTTATGGATAGCTTCAGTTTATGGTATACTTTGACGACAAATAAGCATGTACTAATGTGTCATATAAGATAGAGGAAACTGATTTGTGGGCAACTTGACCAATCTTAATTTACATAAAGAATTTAAAAAAAAATTGGCCCCCTCCCCCCCCATTTTTTCTTTTTCCTTTCATGTCATTCACATTAAAAAAAAAAAAAGAACCTCCAAAAAAATTCTGCCCCAAAATTTTTTTTGGGCCCCCCACCCCCACTCAAATTTTTTTTTTTTTTTTTTTTGCCTCGCGCCATCCGGGAGGTGGTGCCGGGAAAAAAAAAGGGGGGGGCCCCGCAATTAATGTTTTCCGGGTTGTTCGCGTCCATCTTGTACGTCCGTTCCGCCGGTATCCGTTTTCCCGTTCTCCCCAGCGATTAACTTAAAGAACCCGTTTGACGGATCACTTTCAAACTTTGGATCTATGTAATGCAGTATGGTAGGCGAAGCAATGATTCTGATTTAGACTTTGGTGGGTCATTAGGTCAAAAAGGTCACCAAAAGAGGTCATTGTAATGCATGAAAAATGGCTCCGTTCGTTGCCAATAAACTTAAAACCGGTTTGAACTGGGAGACAACTTCAAAACTTTGGGTAATGTGTTTTTTTTGGGGCTATAATTAGTATTTGGGAGGGGCAATGAACTGTTGTAGATTTTAGGGGTTCATGGAGGTCAAGGTCAAAGGTCCACAGATGTCATTGTATACATGAAATGGTTTCGTGTCTGCGAGCGCCAATAAACTTAGAACTGTGTTGACCGGTCACTTCAAACTTGAGTAATGGAAAAATGTGTTGTTTTTTTGGGTTTTGTGTGCTATGGGGGGGTGACTGTTGTTTGGGGTCAGGATCAAGGATTCGAGGTCCATTGTAAATAACATAAATTAGTTTGTTCTCAATGATAACGTTTAAGAACTGTAGGTTTTCAACTTGGGTATATGGTGCGATTGGGAGGAGCAATGAAACTGATTAGAATTTTGGGGTCATGAGGGTCAAAGGTCACAGGAGGTCATTGTGTACATGAAAATGGCTCGTTCATTCTTTGTGCGATAACTTTAAGAACCGGTTTTTGAGGGATAAAACTTGGAAAACTTGCGGTCATATGTGCATGTATATGGAGGGTCAATAAGCTTATTAGATTTGGGTCTGAAGGGTCCAAAGAGGTCAACAAGGTCCATTGTTGTAAGCAAATGAAAATGGCTTGTTCTCACGGCAATAAACTTAAAAAAAAACCGGTGATTGACGGATGATACATCAAACCTTGGGTCATGTGTGCATATGGTAGGGACAACAGATGAGGGTTGGGAAAAGAATTTTTTTTTTTTTTTTTTTTTTTTTTTTTTTTATTAAGTATTTTGAGGCTCATGAGAAGTCAAGAGGGTCCAAGGGTCAGACAGTCTGTCATTGTATACATGAAAATGGGCCACGTTCTTGCTCGTTAACTTCTGAACCGTTTAGTGGGATTGCAACTTCAAAAACTTGGGGTCATATGTTGGGAAGGAAAGAATGAACTGGAATTAGATTTTTGAAGGTTTTTCAGGGACATCAATAAGTCACTGGTTATTTAATGTGAATATGACTCGGTTTTTTGTTTTGCAAAATTTCTGAAAGGAACCCTTTGACAGATCAACTAAACAGATGTTTATTCCTTTTTTAATTAAATCAGGTAGCCATTCCTTCCTGAGTTTGAAAATAATTCTGATTGATAAGGACAACCTTTAATAGATTTGGGGTCAACATCTTCAAGATGTCATGGTATAAAATGGATTGTAAAATTACCTCAACATTGCGCATGCCTTTTTTTTTTTCCCGATGTGGGGCATATAATCGAGAGGCATGGTCCTCCGAACCGTGCGCGGTCGAAGATTCATCATAAGTCTAAAATGTGAATTCCACAAAAAAATAAAATGGGCGCACCTCAAAATTTTTTTTATTTATCATTTTTTTTTTTTTTTTTTTTTTTTTTTTTTTTGGGGGGGGGGGTGTTATAACAAAGTAAATTTACGGTAAGTAGAAGAATAACAAAATTTTGGCTTACGTCATTTAATCACTGTCATTCATGACCAAGAGAGTAATCGATAAACCTTTACGGCATTATGGGGATATTTGTAACAAAAAAACAAAAAAACCATGCAAATAATAACTCATTATAGTAATATGTTTTGGTGAATAAATAAACGCGTTGAGATTGGTTAGAGTCCAAGTGCCCACGTGACTCACTACCTTCAATTTGTTATATTGTAACATTTGTACAAATATAACTTTCGGGCTTTTTGAGGGTAAAGCCCTGTGTTTAAATGAAATGGGGAGTGAAGTTATCGATTCTATCGATTGCCCTTGTTGCCGCCTAGCGGTGTATTAACAAGTAAAATGGTTGCGCAACAAAGTAAATAAAACCACAATGGTACGGTGCGGACCAACAATATAAGACGTCACAATTAGTAATTAGTCAAGACCGAAAAATTGGCAACATAACTTCAGATTAAGGCACTTCAAAGATTCTAGGGTCTATTTACTATAATAACAGTGAACAGCTCAAGTCTTGGGCACATTACTTGTTGGAACTATTATGAACTCGCAAATACTAAATTAATCCCCTTTGTGCAGATCTAGTTTCACCCATCGGACTTGGCGCGGGCCTCGGAAACAAATTTACTCTTCAGGGAATAATTTAGTATTTGTCGTACTTATAAATACGACAGTATTATGCGCGATAGAAATTGTACACTTAGAATATGGCAACGGGTCGTGGCCATATACTGCAATGGCAAGGAAGCAAGTGTATCTGACCAAATCAGCAAACCCTTCTTTTCATATGAGCTATATTATAATAACAATGCAATGTATGAAATGCCTAGTTAACAAAATTTCATAAATTGGTAATGGAAGATGAAAAAACCTAAACACCTCTCCAACCCCCCCCCCTACAATATCAATTAATTTTCTTTCAATGGTTACAAGTAGACTGCTTGAAGGGTAAGCGTGTATGCATGTGGAGATAAGGCACCAAATGGTCGGTTGAGGGCTACGGAATCGTCCACAAACGAATGTATGACGCCTACGCTCGTCGCAGGATCAATGGACCTCGAACAAGTATTGTGGTCCAAGAAGATTGGCTGTACCATTCGGGTAAGGTAGCGGACCCAAAAGAATGCCGTGTGTTCGATAATGTTTATGAAATTTACAAAAATACACCTTTTGCCAAATCACATGTATATCTTAGTTTACAGTATTAAATGAACGCCGCTATACAGTGATGTATTAGAATTTTAAAATGTGCCAGTTTTGCTATGTCATTCATATTGGTTTCCTTTTAGTTTTTCTCCGCCCCGCCCTAATGAATGCATGTACTCTTTGCGCTTTGGTGCTTAAACCAGGGTAGGCTTTAAATAGAACGCGGTATTTATTGAATTATTAAATTATAATGTACTTTTAATTAATAGGCGCCATCGTAATGTGATTATGAGTGTAAAGCAAGTTGATATGACTCTTGATGGTACAGGTGGAACGGGCAATGCTATGGCACTGACTTGTTAGATGAAAAGCTGTTTTCTGGGGAGAAGGTGGATGATGGAAAAACTTAGACATCTTAAGTAGAAAGAATGGTAAGTAGGAATTTGGCAACAGCCAATGCAATTGAATTTGGTACTTTGAAATACCTCGTCTCTTGCAAAAGACAAATTATGATTTTTAATTTTGACTGTATTTTAAAGAGACAGTAATAAGTATACCATATGTTGTTGTAATCTACATGTATGTATGGTATTTGTGATTTGAAAACCCTTCCATTTATCAGTTTTTAAGGTTTATTTTGGATATCATAAGCACCTATATTCCCACCATTTGAAGAACTAACTGTGGAATATGTCAGATGGACTTGGAGAATAACCAATTTTCAACAAGTATTGAACTTGGCTTCTCTCTCTTGTTTATATTTATGCAATATTATTTCTGAAAAAAGGGAGATGCGGAGAACTATTTTTTTCAAAAATAAACTTCGTTTTTTGTATTTTAGCAAGGAATTGTGAGAAGCCCGCGGCTCTGCTTGAAGCTCTTGAAAGACGAAGCGGATAACCGGAGGACAATTGCTATGTGGTAGCTCCCAGCATGTGTCAGCAGTCACCTCTCCAGTGGAGAAGCTGTATACATGGGGTCTAGGAAGAGTATGCGTACGATTAGGACATGGTGTATAGAGTACTACAACAGCATTAGACCCCTAAACTGGTTAAAGACATTTATAATTATACATCTCAATAGTCATTGGTAAAAATAGGAATATCATTACTTTGCTGAGGGCTGATAACAATTGTGCGCCCCCCTCACCTCGATAGAACGACGGTGGGTTTGTCAATTAGAGTAGGCAATCCTTAGTTCGAAAGGCAAGTCCTTTTGATAGTTCATTAATGCGTCCAATACATAACATGTAATTCCCTTGCGGCCCTAAGCACTTAAATCAATAAAACGCTGGCCTTAGAGGTCAAAAACTTGAATGAATTAATAAGATCAATTAAATGCTTAATTTCCACATGCCTTCACTTTATAAAAGGCTGAAAAGATAAGCAACTGGGCAAAAAACTATTTTCAATTACAAATTAAAGTGTAAGCTATTGTTGAGGCCGTTTATCGGTCTGAAGGAATTGTTTATAATCTGTCTCTTGGGGTACAATTTATTAAGGTGAAAGCCCTTAGTGGGTAATGCGTGTGTCATCCAGGTTGCATGTGGCGAAAGCAGAAGCAATGCTCGCAGACTCTTGACGCCTAAACAGATGAAGCAGGAAATGGTGCTACGTTTCCTGGGGGAGAAGAACATCGGATATGGTGACTTTTGGGCAAACTAGGCGAGCTGACGCGGGGGTGCCGGACACGGTGAAGGATTGACAGCTGTAACCCACTTACCCCTCACACACGTAAGCAGAGAACTCAAAACGAGTCAAATGAGGTGTCATCTCAAGGATCGAGTGTGGTCGGCAACGTTCTCGTTTGGGCGCGTTAAACTGAAGCGCCTGGTCCAACGTGTTAGGACACGTTGTTAAGAAAAGATGGATTGGTGATGATGGATGATGGATGGTATCGAATCAATGGTGTTGGGTGATGATATATAAATGATGGTGATGGTGGTGGATGAATGTTGAGGGATGGAGGGGGTAATTATAATGCATGGTGGGTTCATGGTTTTTTAATGATGACTGTTGGATAATGATGATTGTGATGGATGATTGTGTTAGGTGGATATGTAGGTGGTTCAATGGTGTCGATGGGTTATGATAATGGGAGATTAGGTGAATGTGATGGGTGGGTAAGATGATTGATGGTTGATGGATGATGATGATGATGATTGACGATGGATGATGAAGAAGATAATATATCGATGATGGTGATGATGATGATGATGATGATGATGGGTGGTTGGTTTTTTGTGGCGAATCCGGTGAAATGATGGGTTATGATAATGGGGATTGATGATGTTGATTAGTGGTGAGATCGATGATGGATAATGAAATAGGTGATGATAGGATCAATAATGATGATGGTGATATGAGTGATCATGATCATGATCATGATCATGAAATGCAGCCTACCATGTACCTACTATGTATGATGAATAACCTCAATGGTCAAATTGAGAGCATACACACAGATTTGAGTATTAGGGCACTCAACGCTCAGCCAGTAGAATCTCATTGGCTCTTAATTAGGTACGCGGGGTCAGGGAGTGAAGCTTTTGTAAAAGAAAAGATTATTATTGTGGTGATCGGAATGGGTGGGTGCTTTGAATGTGGCTGGATGATGGTCTTCATGCGATGGGTGAATTGGCTATTTGTGTGTTTAATTTTTGCAGGGGTAAGGCGAGTACTACTTCCGCCTTTGGTCATCTGGTAACACAGGACTCACATAAGTGCGTTAAGCCTCGAGGTTGTAAGAGGTTGGAAAAGGGAAAGAATCATCCCCTGTTTTGGCTGGTAGAGCCTCTGGCATTTGTAATCGCTGTCACCGTCGGTATGGATACAGGAGCAGGTAAAGAGGTCTTGAAGCAGAGGCGGCTATTTCTCGAAAACCGTCATCAAAGTCCCTTATTTTCTTGGACAAACGCTATAAACCCTAAATCAAGGTCCCCTTCAGAGCAATGTAACTTCCATGGCAGGCCTAGCTGGGGAGTCCTTACAATTACTCACACATTTTGCATTATGTTACACATTACTGGACAGGAGCCCCCAGCCATGGCGCGCCACAAGGGACAAAATATCCCGCCTGCCCAAACAGGAATTTGTTCTATACGGGGACAAGAACGTTGTTGTAGAATTTAAAATGGGATGTCCACAAAATTTAACTTAAAAAACACGATTTGGTACCGCGGTTCGCGAAGAAACAGGCCCCAGGTTTCTAGTTAAATATGGGAGGAATGTCTTATTGTTTAACCACCCTTTTAGGGTGACAATGAATGGTCTTTTTGCGAGGTGGGTTAATTAAGAATTGGAAACACTATATAGGAAATAATATTTAAATGTATGTTTTAATTGGCATGTACATGAATGCAAGCAAGAAATAGGATTTGTATGTTTTATTAAAATGCCAAAATATATGATTGTATTGTTTATGATAGATTAACCTTCACCCGAGAGAGAGTATCTAATCTGGGGAAGCATTTTCATGAAACAAATATTCACTAATTCTCACTGGACAACTTGTTATATAAGCTAACTGATATGGCTTGCATCTGATTTGGCTGAGAAAAAAGAAAATATTGTCGGATAAAACGGTCCGACACAGTCCTTTTCATTGAAACACCCCCCCACCCATGTGCCATTTGAATGGCAAATAAGGAGGTTGTAAATAGTACAGGTTAAACCACCAATGGAAGCTACTCCAGGTCAATAAGAAGCCTTGCCCTTGGTAGCAGGGTCTAGAGGAGTCCGGTTATCACCAGGTGTAGTTGTGGATTCATCTATTAGTCTCTCACTCCTCCCTCTTTCACTTCTAACAAGGGTGTTTGCAATGGGGAGACATGACCGCATGGGCCAGCAAGGGGATGGAACTAACTACGGGTCAATAAGAAACCCCCTGGCCCTTGTACAATGGGTCTAGAAAGGGTCGCTCGCCGTATTCAACCAGGGTAGGCTTTGCGGATCTTCTGCATAGTATCTCCTGGGCTACTACCGTGGATACAACTGCCATTCGCATGCTAATGCATGAACCAGTGGCTGTTTTACAACTCCTTAGGGATCCTCTGGGGTGCTAGCAGAACTAGGTGGGTAAACTCTTTTTTTGCTATGAAGGGCGCCCACAACCCCCGCCACCCGCACCCCAACAACAGATTATAAGCCCTATACACGCATGGTTGAGAGCATAGTGTAACATTCCAACTAGGCGGCCAAAATTTCTGTAATTGGGTAAGCAGTTATGAATAGGCTGTAGGAGGTACTGCAAGCAAACCTGAAAAAAAATAATTCTGCCATGGCGCCCGTAGAAAATTCTTTTTATAAATCTTGCCATAGGGAGGTGCATGTGCAGCATAAACCCATATTATTGTTTCAAATACAAATTATTTACAGACAGACCATTCGGAGAAAGAAATCAGCTGACTTATTAGAATCGTAAACGAGGTTAGAGTCCTTAGAATAAGAACTTGGTTGGCTACAGTGTTCCTCCTAGACTAAATTCAACAATACAAAAATCCCCCATTCTGTCTATGACATGTTTGCAGCTCATTAAGTGAAGATCCTACTTCTAAGGCAGTCAGTTACAGATCATCTGTCATTCAGTTGATATGCATTGCATGCCGTATCCAACACTGATAAAATGCATACTTGCCAAACTGTCCCTATTTAGTAGGGACAATCCCCTATTTTTGAGGAAAAGAGGAGCAATTATCACCATTTACAAAAAATAACTTTGTCCCCTATTTTTTTGAAAATCTGGTGGCAACAAGTAAATTCTATAGGGGGGTCAGAAATGTCCTATTTTAAAATTTTGTAAATTTCCCTTTTGTCCCCTTATATTAGGATTCACAATGTGGGCAGGTATGTAAATGTATATTTTATTTTGATTGTCTCTCTCAGGTGTGTTTGGAGATACACAGGTCAGGAGGCCGCCTGAAAGAGTTCTT
>CALNVZ010002974.1:8373192-8387865 GCA_940671915.1 Paracentrotus lividus
AATGCTAAGACCGACCCATAATAGACACCAAACATATTTTCCACTTCCTGCTCCCATAATACCCTGCCTCACGCCTGCCTACCAGGTGGCGCTAGACCACTAAGGCATATATGTTCATTCTGAACCACCCAAATCGACACTCGTCATAGAGACAAGTGGGGCCGGAGGGAGGGGCGTAAGAGAGGGTCATGTGATTATCTCATAAATAATAAATTAGTGCTAATTTTACTATTTCATTCAATAATCACATGACCTCTCTTACCTTGCTTAGTCCAAACAGACCAGCACGACACCTAGGGTGGACAAAAGAGAGGCAGGGGGGAGGCTAAGAGGACTTTGATAGTCTCGCGGTGGCCGCCGAAACGCCGAGACACAAAACGCTCCTCGCCGCATGCAAACGTCACATAGGTAAAATAAAATGAAGAATTACAAGCACCAGTACGCTGCCTTCAAAAATCCTCAGTGGGAAGCCTGCAAAGAGCGCCCAAGAAGCGCTGATACCTCTGGTATCGTGAGCTTTGGGGGCCTTCCTGACATCAAGGCGTCAGGACCGCCGTTTAATTCCTCCAAGATCCATCTGGAGATGGAGTCGGGGAAGCGGCAGAAAAGGGATCTGAGTGATGATGAAGAAGTTTATCACTCTTACGACGAGAATTTCGGATCTGGAGAGGTACCCATTTAAGGGCCTAACCGGACACCACACCTGTCCTCCGGGACGGAAGAGAAGGAAGGAGAGCTTGTTGAGAAAGATCTCCACGGTCCCGAAGAGGCAGTCTGGTTTTTTGCAATGAAAACGAGGTTCAGGGCGAAGACATACTCCCGAGGTTCGAACTGCATGTGGCCCTCAGCTACAACTAAAGGGCATGAAGGAACTTCGTCTCTGGGCCTGGGCATTGTTCTCGGGAACAAAAGCAAGGTAAGAGAGGGTCATGTGATTATCTCGTAAATAATAAAATTAGTGCTAATTTTACTATTTAAAGGATTTTGAAAAATTCGTAAAATACTTAAGTGTTATATTCATATTTGAGTTATGTCATTTAATATAATGCTTACAAGAACAAAAAATTTTCCCAAATCAACCATTGGTTTTTTCCCTTATGGACTGTGCATACATTACAGTCATGCATTTCATTTAAAGGTTTTATAAAATGCAAGTTATCTTTATTGAATCGCAAAGTTATTACACAGTATTAATATTTACAATTTATTTTCCATATTGATATCACAGGAGCAGCAGAATATTTGATCATATCCGACGGTCAATCGATCATCCGCAATGCCAATGGAACTCGAGTGATGATTGTAGATCACCAAAACACAATTGAAGGAATAGACTATGTCTTTGATACAAGTAAGTCTCACCAAACTTTTAATTGCTACTCCTGTTTCTATTCGAAGGAATTTGTAATGCAGAGGGTGCTATTTCATTCACTTCCCGTACATTTTCACTTAAAATACAATTTATTTCCTTGCCTATAGGCAGCAGAGTAGAGAACAAACCTAGCATCACTTTCTTTGTCTTGCAAACTGCCACAAATAAATCCCTTTTAACCACTTGACTGCTGCATGGTGCTAATTGAACAGTACGTGTATGACACGCATAGCGCTGGTGTGACAAAACAGACAAAGCTCAGACAATAGCATGAGCCCGTAATATTACGTGGTCCATGCACAGTATACAAACGCCAAGCATGTAATATTACGTGGTCCGCCGCCAAGGGGTTAATACTAGTTTACAAAGTTATCAGGTTGGCTTTTGACCTTGTTCCTGTACATATATGAGTCATAATGATATTAATAATGGTTTGATAATTGATGGAAAATTTCAATTGAAAACTTTTATTAAACATTAACATTAAAAAAATCACAAATATGTACATAATGATATTACTTTTATATTTCCTAAGACCTTTTTGAATATAGTTTCTACTCTCATTTTAAATTGTCCTTTACCTAATATAAATACGGCCATTAATGTATGTAAAGTTCACAATAGTTTGGACTTTTTAGATACTACAAGGCTAATATATCTTTATAAATCTGTCTTGAAAGGTTATTTTTTTCAAATCTCTTTGTCTTTGTCTTCCAGATATGATGTACTTTGTTGATAGTGATTCACGAGCTATCAAACGACACTCACTGTTATTTGATAGCAGAATTGTACCTGAGAACTTGGCTGTTGATAATGTCTATGTACCCGTTGATATCTCTTTGGATTGGATAGGAAGGTAAGGCTATGCTAACTTTAAGGTTGCCAACATTTGCTCCTGGTTTTACTTTGCCTTAGGCTTTAGGGTTAGGGCAAATTAGAGGGTCACAGTAGCCTAATTATTCACCCCATAGGGGTATGTGTTAAAAATGAAAAAGGAAAAAAACATGAAAAATACAATGTAACTGTGTATAATTCATGCTTTTGCTACAACTGCATAATAATGTCATCGTTATCTCCTGAAAGTATGAAGTGACATTCTTCGGCTCATTTTTTCTCAAATCAGCCTGGAATGAGACTATGCAAGATTTAGTGCCATCACGACTTCTGGTTTCTGGTTCTTACACCTTTAAATAAGGTCTCCATAAAATTCTACTGAGCCCCATTGTAGCTCTGAAAAGGGACACATCTGAAGCACTAATGATTCTTCTTTAGCAAAATATAAAAGACTTAGTTCCAATATCTATTATTGATTTTATATGAATTATTTTCAAAACCGTTACATCATCTTTGATACGCGGGCAGGGTATTTCCCGGATTTGATTATGCTAATTAGTGTAATGCGTCCATAGCCCTTAGTCCGGGCTGAAGTTAGTTATCCAATTATATGCTTTTCAGACTGCAGTTAAAATCCTTAACCCCAGGAAATAGGTAGGGCTAAGGGGGGGCCTTAGTACCACCTATTTCCTGGGGTTAAGCTTAGCACGCTTCGGTTTCAGACTGCGTTTTACCAAAGTAGGCTAGCACGGTAAATAGTACGGTACTATCTGGCCCTGCTAAAAAGCAGGGTTAGCCGGGTAATTGCGGAGTTAGCCGGGCAATTGCGGTGCTAAGAGTTGCAGTCTGAAACCAAACCGTGCTAAGGAAAAGCGGGGCTAAGCATTAGCCAATCAATGAAAATGTGGTCATGAATATGCATAATTATTCGTAAACTTGATAACACAAATATAGAGAAAAACAATGAATAACATAAGGAAAAATGGAAAAACAATGAATAACATAAGGAAAAAGAGAAAAACAATGAATAACATAAAGAAAAAGAATAAAACAATGAATAACTTAATAAGGAAAAAGAGAAAAACAATGAATAACATAAGGAAAAAGAGAAAAACAATGAATAACATAATGAAAAATGGAAAAACAATGAATAACATAAGGAAAAAGAGAAAAACAATAAACATAAAGAAAAAGAATAAAACAATGAATAACTTAATAAGGAAAAAGAGACAAACAATGAATAACATAAGGAAAAGAGAAAAACAATGAATAACATAAAGAAAAAGAGAAAAACAATGAATAACATAAGAAAAAGAAAAGAGAGAAAAACAATGAATAACATAAAGGAAAAAGAGAAAACAATGAATAACATAAGGAAATAGAAATAAAATAATGAATAATATAGGACTGTTTATTGTACATTTAGGTTTCCTTTATTAGTTGACCTTATTTCTATTCAGCTTTGATATTTAGTTTAGCTTTGTTTACTTCCATTTCCACTTTGACTCTCACCCTCCTTCTCTATCATTACTTTCCTATTCAGATGTCTTCATTCATTACATTCCACATCTGATTCTTTTGTTCAACATTCTTATTACATAATCATCTCATCATCTTATTCATCTTCATCCTCTTATCTCTTATTGGTTATTCTTATGAATTGGATTATTACATTTTGAGTTGGCTCCTCCATTCTCTCTATTTCTATTGGTTAATCTGACTTAATTTGAATATGTAAATTTATCTTGAATATTAGTTTGATTTGTGATGTGGCAAAGAAGCCCCTTTAATAAATCAGTGCACTACCAGACTTCATCTACTTGAGTTCTATTTATTTGTGTCTTGTTCCTGTTTCTGAATCTTCCGTTTGCTGTTATTTGATTGCTGTTGATGTTTGAGCTTATTTTACTTCACTACAAACTGTTCATTTTAAAACCCCACAATAACATAAGGAAAAAGAGAGAAAAAAAAGAATAACATAAGGAAAAAGAGAAAACACAAGGAATAACATGAGGGAAAAAAAAAGAAAAAAAAGAAGGAATAACATGAGGAAAAAGAGAAAAACAATGAATAACATAAGGAAAAAAAAGAAAAAAATAAGGGATAACATAAGGAAAAAGAGAAAAACAATGAATAACAAAAGGAAAGATAGAAAACATAAGGAAAGAGATAAAAACAATGAAGAACATAAAGAAAGAGAGTGAAATCATTGATATTCATGATCCAGCAAATAGTATGGGGTTAAGGAATACCCAGTGTGAAAAGCATTGAATTTTTTAACCCCGGCTAAGCAAATAGTATGGGGTTAAGAAACACAGTCTGAAAGCAAAAAAAGATAGTACGGGGTTAAGGATAGTATGGGGTTAAGGATAGTACGGGGTTAAGAAATGACAGTCTGAAAAGGGTATTAGTGTTGGCAGAGAAATTGTAGCTTTGGAAAATGTACAAACATTGTAGATCATAAGATTCTGGATGACCTATTGATGCAAAAAGTATTGTAAGGTTTAATTAAGTGGACTGCGGGTTATTAGGTAATGGGTACTGGCAAAATTTGACCCTGTGTAGTCAAGGGATACCAAGTTAGCAAAAATTTATTCACAATATAAGCGCGTAATCAGAACAGTTGGGCTAAAGCTTGGGTAAAAATTGTATGTTCCTTGGTACATAAGTCCTGTGGGGTGTAACACAAAGACTTACGATTGATTTTTTCTCGGCAGCCTCATCATGAACAGGATGCTCCAAAGTTCATGATCTTAATCCTAACCCTAGCCCTAACCCTACTCTTAATCATATCCAAAGCCTAATCCATGACTACATGTACCTGGTTTTCAAATGAGGCTACCGAGAAAAAATCAATCGTAACTTTTAATCAATCGTAAGTCTTTGTGTTACACCCCACTGGATAGACAAGGAAACACAAGTGCCTATGAGTTGTAAAAATGATGTACATTAACCTAAACATGACATGTTCTAAAGCTCTATAATTTGCCCCATTTCTCCTTAGTAAACAATTTCCTCCACATATTGCCTTATTTATCAATAAGATAAAAATATTTACCTACATAAAAAAGATAATCATGCATTTCACTCCAACTTACTCTTACAAAATATAAGACATCTTAGTTTTTATTTCTATTCTGTTTTGCCATTATAGGAAAATAAACCTACATAAAAAAGATAATCATGCATTTCACGCCAACTTACTCTCACAAAATATAGGACATCTTAGTTTTTATTTCTATTCTGTTTTGCCATTATAGGAACATATACTTCACGGATCAGGGAATACGAACCAGTTCATCCAGAGCTAAGCGTCAGAGTAGTCAGATAGTAGCTGATCCGTTTCCTAAGATAGCCGTTGCTGACCTTGATGGATTGTATGAGATGACCCTCACAAAGGTGAATGTGGAGAAACCAACTGGTATTGCTGTCAACCCTAGACGAGGGTAAGTTCCAGGAACTGGACCTAGATCTAGTTTCTCAATTGATGCATGGTTTCTTATCATGACCAAGTGCCCGGAACTGGTCTATACATGTAGTCTGTATCAAATAAAATGGTACAAGTGGAATTTTTTTTTTAAAGTATAAAACTTGATCACAGTATAGTAGTGTTTGATATTTCCACAAAGAAGGCAATTCAAGCTTTCATCTGCAATTTTTTTTAAATCTCATTTGGTGCTGTAGATCTTGAGATATGATCAGTTTTCTATTATAAAGAAAAAAATTATTTTGTGCATGCTTTTCTATGACTTTTTATATGTTTCGCACAAAATTAATTAAGTCAGCACTCTAGAACAAAATGAGTGTGTAATTTTGATTAGCTCCTCATTGCACAAAACTTAGCATAAATTTTGTTTTACAAAAGCAAATTATACAAAACAAAGTGCATCGGCAACAAAAATCTTTTGGCTTTAATTTGGTACCACATACACACATCATTTGAGAAGACTTTAAATTATTTTTTCCCAATAGTACCATTTCTTTTAATACAGTCTGTAGATTTATTGTCCCAATTGATACCCAATCTTTTTCTTGATCTGTTATCATTACAGAAAGTGATTTTAGATCTGGTTTCAAAATTGATTACAATAGTATTGGTGTCAACCCTAAACAAAGGTATAGGTTCCAGGAAATAGTCCTAGATTTGTCTAAGGAATCTCCTAGAGAACCATAAGTTCACTTTTAAACTCTTGGATATAAATGTTTCGGGGAATACTGTATTCACTGTTATTTTCGCGCGATTAATTTTTCGCGCTGAGCGGTCTCAAAGAATGTTCACAGGTTCTTGAATTCACGCTGCATGTTCGTTAGCAGGCAATACATGCTTAAATAAACATGCTCATATATTCACAGATTTTTTAATTCGCGCCTGTCGATCTTCGCGCGATATCTGCGAAAATTAATGCACCGCGAATATTTCCACGATTACAGTACATGTGTAATGATTTGAGAGCTTGCACATTTGCTATGTTGTTTAAATAATATTCAAAGTTTCGTCCATAAACGAAAACTGATTTATGCAACACAATTTAAGAACATGCACATTTATTGTGTTGGTATCTGTATTTAATTATATGCCAAATTTAATGTGGGAGCCAAACTGTTCATAGATGTGGTGTTCAAGACCCTGAATGCATTGTTTTGAAATGCAAATGTTTTGAGGGTAAAAGTACTTGTTCTGCAACTTGTTAACATTATTTTGGGGATATGGATGTATTGAGCAGTGAGTTAGTGTGTTATCATTGAATCGGGTCTGTATTATAAGACTACACTGCTCAGGATGTTGCATTATGGGTTAGGAATCAGGGCAGAAGTGAATAGTTGAGCACTTGAGGTGGTGCTATACAAGGCTGCTAGTTCGTACTGGCTTTAAATAATATCCCAAATTATATGGTCCAGGAGCAAAAACTCTTTACACGCCTTTTATTCAAGACATGACCTCGAAATGTGTTTAATGTTGATTGTGTTGTTATCCACCTTTAATAATATCCCAAATATAGTCTAGGAGCAAAAAAATTTCATCTGCCTTGTCTTCAAGACAAAATACTACTTTTTTTTTTTAATTGACACAGGTATGTCTACTGGGCTGACATTAGCTTAAAAATAGGGGATGGCTTCATTGCTAGGGCTTACATGAATGGTGCAAACTCTACGAAGGTTGTCACATCAGGTCTGGTCCAGCCCCAGGGTCTAACCATAGACTTCAGCAACGAGGACCGGGTGTTCTGGGTAGACTACAAACTCAATATTCTCCAGGGTATGCTGTGGGATGGCACCAATAGGAAAACACTCATGAGTGGAGGTAAAGAAGTATTTCTTAAATTTTCTTAAAGGATTGGCAATGGTTGCTTGAAGTACAGAGTGTGTTTGATGTCTTTATGAATCACTGTATAATCCTCAAATTGGCAACTTTTAAGGATTTTTCCCATTACATATACACTATTTTTGACATGGTAAAAGTAATATCTAAATTTTGAAAACCACTCTGAAATCATGAGAATATCGTGACAGTTTCAAAACAGCAGCTTGAATAAAATAACAAAGCAATAAAAGAAGACTTTAAAGGATTCCTCCAGGCTGGAGTTTGTATGTTTACAAAAATAAAGTAAAATTTATAAAGCACAACACTGAAAATTTCATCAAAATCGGATGAGAAATAGCAAAGTTATGAATTTCTTAGGTTTGGACATTTTTATAGGAAACAGTTGTTGGCATAACCATGATAACTTCATGCATATTCAAATGAACAAACTGATGATGTCATGGTCCCCCTACTTCCTTTGTATTTTATTGTATGAAATACCAATTATCCAGATGTTCTGCCCCAAGGATACAAAAACAGCGATATCTCCTTGTGGAACGTTCAAGGTGTATGAGGGATAGATTTTTTTATGCGCAATGTATGAAAATGTGATAAATAGGATTTCATATAATATAATACACTAGAAGTAGGGGGACTGTGACATCATCAGTTTGCTCATTTGAATATGCATGAGGTTATCATGGTTATGCCAAGAACTGTTTCCTACATGTATAAAAATGTCAAAACCTAAGAAATTCATAACTTTGCTATTTCTCATCTGATTTTGATGAAATTTTCAGTGTTGTGCTTTTTAAATTTTACGTAACTTTTCAAAACATTTCAATTTCAGCCCAGAGTCCTCCTTTATATGCAATATATTCAAAATATAATGATAGTATTATTATTCCAGATGTGCATACAGTGTATATGGATCGATAGTTGACACTCATTATAGAGCTCTATATATTTAGATAACATACTTTTATTGTAGCTTATGTTAATATAGTGGATTTTTATTTTTACCGTATACGGTACATACATTGTAGATATATTCTACTTTTTTAGACTTAGACTTTTCTAGACATAGTTTTACCTGTATATTTCATCATCTCGTTTATTTCCCCAACACAGATGGCAGTGGTGAATTAAATGGTATTCTTAAATTGTTTTTTGTTGTTCTTGTCGTTTTTGAAAATTTACATTCACCCTTTTCTTCAATTATTTCATCACCACTTCTGACAATAGGTTTTTTCGTTTCAAAATGTGTGGTTCTAATGACTCATGAAGGGTCCATATTGTTGTAATCCTGTTAGATTTAGACCTACATGTAGTTATAAGGCTTGGTTATAATTTTATGCTTCAGACCTATTTTCTTAGTTTATTCTGTCTTGGCAACTTGGATTTGATGAAAAACTAAACCATTCTCCTTTACTCATTTTTCCAATGTATTTGGAGAATTTATGTAAACTAAACTCTGTAGGCTGTATCTTGGCTAATCAGTCCATTGCAAAGGGGTCATGAAATTAGAAAAGATATGTTGACTTAAAACTTACATGTATCTGATCATTGTGAAAGGGTATTCAAACTAGGACGAAGTTTGTTCTACTTAATCCTCAAACTTGTTATTGCAAATCTCCTTGAAGCTCTTCATTTCTCATTTTTTTTTTTTTTTTTTTTTTTTTTTTTTTTTTTTTTTTTTTTTTTCTATTATTCAGCTTTCAGTGGACTAATTCCATTTTCAACTGAACATTTTCAATGTATTTTGAACATTTTTTTATTCCATGAAAGATAGTTCATGCCCAGTTAGAATTAAAAGCAAGAACTATACATCTAACTTATGTAGTTCATTTATGACAATTGTTCAACAAACTTGATATCGAGGGGGGGGGGTTAAATATCACAATAACCCCTTTCTATCAGGGGCATACAAGCAATACTCTGAATTGAGATTTGTCAAAGGGCGCCATCTGTCGTTCATACATAGATATGTAATTTGAGAATGACAACAGATTCTTTAAAGTTCTTTTATTCAATGTAAATCATTGAGTAATTAGAAATTGCCTTAATTCACCAGCCTTACAAATATAGAGATTCAAGAGTGTTATGATATGGTACAATGTAAATCAATGTTAACCCCTACCTCGATGTCATTATTGTATTCAGGACATTTCAACTTTCTGTGATTGGCCTGTTCTGTTTCATACTACATCTATGCGGTATATAGGCAAAATGTGTGATCTACATGTTCAATGTACTTTTGAAAAATTTCCTATACTTTCATAAGTATCCTATGTTCACTCTAGGGTTAATTTCTTTGGACTAGCATAAAGAATTTCAATCCTGTTTTTCATGAGCTTAACAAGTATTAAAGGCTACAACAGGTATACATAAACATGACACTAGAATTTTTGAAATAGGCAATATATAGCTTTCTGCAGTGTACTGTGTTACTAAAATCAACATCTAAACACTCTTACATAAATGACTGGGGATTATATACTTTCCGCAAGGATAAAGATCTTCTTTTTATTCTACATGAACTCTATTGTAAAGGAAATAATGTGTAGCTATAGTTAATGGAACTATAATTGTTAAGATATTCTCTTATATTTCCATTTTATTCCCCCTTATACGTAATTCTACAGACTGCTTGTACAATGTATAGTTTTTGTCGCTGTGTGAGTTTTCTGTCAACTGCAGTCTTCTTTTTTAATATCTCGAAGCACAAGCACGAGTTCAAAAAAATTTAACAGATAATTGTTAGCCACCTTTTTGCACTTAACTTGTGTGTCATATTAACTTGCTTCACACATAATAATCTAAAGTCCATTAAACAGTGATGTTGTGCTTTTATACTAAGATAAAGAGTCGTTCAGGTTTTTGCATAAAACCTTGACGCCCTATCCAGAAGAAACATTAGAGACTTAATATTGAATGCTGTTCTAAAGAGTGAATTGATTGTGATGCTAATTAAATATAGTCTGCATACTTAGCTACAACTGCAGTGACAAATGGTCATATTCCTGTGTTATGTTGGCTACATACATATAATCCCATATCATTCAAGGAATTCTTGTGAACCCTGAGAAAAAAACAACATATGTTTAATTCTTTATGAAATACAATGTATGTACATGATATCAGGAGGAAAATGTTATATCCATGTGTCAAGCATTACCGTACTAAAATGTTTTCTTCCTCCGTATCCGACAGCCCTGTTCAATCCGTTCCATATGGAGGTGTTCGAGGATCAGTTTTACTGGACGGCAAGCATGACAGGAGAGGTGAGAAAGGCCAATCGATTGAATCCTTCCAAGAACCTGACTGAGGTCGGACGCTTAACCAACCCTGGTGGACTGAAGATGTTCCAGTTCAATCGCTATCCTCAAAACAGTAAGTGGCAGTAGCGGATCCAGCCTTAGTTCATTCAATAGATTGTATCGGCCCATTCCCAAATATAATAAAGCCACTATTGTTGCCAGACAATTGGGTCTGTACAAAATTTTGTTAGTGCAAATGCTGGATCACTGTATGGTCATATCATTGTGTGTCTGGCAGAAGGGTGGAAGATTCAAAAATCTAAGTAAGCAGAAGGGCGTTAGCTGCTAGCACACAACTTTGTACATTATGCAGGGTTCCCACAGTCATGGAAAATCCTGGAAAATCCTGGAAAATCCTGGAAAAATTGTGGTCATGGAAAGTCAGGGAAAAGTCAGGGAATTTGGAAAATTTGTGAAAAGTCATGGAAAGCCATGCAATTCTGTTTTCAAATTCCTGTGGGAACCCTTGGATGTCTGTGAGGGAAGGTGGATGCCATCATAACGTGTCAGAAAGGAAGCAGCACTTTAGTCATGGAAAAGTCATGGAAAAATCATGCATTGTGTTTCCAAATTTCTGTGGGAACCCTGATTATGCCCTTTTGCTTGGCTACCCTGCTTATTACGCGCTTCTGCTTAAAAATGGCACACGCCAATGTACCATGTATATACACAGTGCGTGTTCCAGCTTACGCCCTTCTGCCAGCCACACAACGATATATTCAATTTTGAAACTGAGATTTAAAGTGTTATGATTGAAATGCTTTAAAATTAACAGTCTAATCTTTTTCATTCCCATATATTTTAAGTGTGCACCATTCCATTGTTAAGATGCATGCCATGGTGACAACTGAATTGGCACCTTGTGTCTTGTGACTGCAAAATCTTGCGATCACTTGTATTTCAATGTGGCTGCAGCCATGTTTCAAGGATAACTACCCCCTGGACAATTACCCCTCGGACAACTACCCCCCTAACTCTACACCTAACCCTAACCTTATTTGTGGGGGTAGTTGTCCTGGGGGTAATATAATATTGTCCAGGGGGTCATTATCCTGATATGTGCAGGAAGAGTATTGCCATGCACCTTGTTCTGATTGGAGAAACAAACGTGCACCTCCTGCATCCGATGCAGAGACACAGAGAGATGCATGACCAACTGCAAACTTGGCAGTAGATCAATGCCACACAACATTAGTAGGTAGAACAGTTAACAGTGTGATTTATTTCTTTCTCTCTTTGCAGTTGATAATCCTTGCTCAGGGAGACGTTGCACAAACCTTTGTCTCCTTGAACCAACCCATCAGGAGAGGGCGCTGTAGCTACATGTGAAGAGGTAAGAATCTATATAAGAATACTCAAAAGCTTGCGGGGGGTCGTCCATAGACTTTGCACGGGAGGGCCAACGGACTGCATCTCCTCCTTGGATTCGCCTCGCCGAGGCCCCCGCTTTAACCCACGGGTCGGGTCGCGCCCGTCACCGTGTCGTCGCATTCTCAGCCCACCACGACATCGGACGTGCAGGTGATCCTCGATTTCCTCGACGAAAAATCCCCGTTGACTTGCGTGTTGAAGTCCGACGTCGAACGAAACAGACGACAATTAGAGCGTGACGTCATCTCGAACCGAACTGCGTCTACGGTACCCAACCATCACCTCCTCATTACTCTTGCCATACAACATCGCCCTGCATGTAAGCATCATGTCCTACTGACATCATCGGTGTATTTCTGTTGACACGGCAGCGCCGAACGTATGATGCCGAGTTATTTTAGGTCGATTTTGAAACTGAGGAGGATCGAGACGATTTGTTTCTCGAGTCGATTTCTGTCATGTACGCGTTGTAAAAAAATGCACTTAAAAGTGGATTAGACGCAAAATAAACCTCGTAAAGTCATGTCCATCTACTATCTTTGCAAAAACAGTCATCAGGTATCAATGTTTATGTTTTATATCAAAAAATAGAAATTTACATGAATTCGGCGATCCTCCATACATAGTACGTCGTATTGATTGAACGTGACTGAATGTGATGAGTGAGCTGAGTGAGCTGCTGAGCAATAAGCTGAGCTGGATGGTGTTGCGTGACAGCACAGGGTATATAAATTCAGCATTACCTTTGGCCTATTTGTGTTAAATTTATTTCTTCTGAAATGATTTGTCGTATATTTCTATGTAGTAATACCTCACAGGAAATAGGTTTTGAATAAATTTAGAATCACTACCATCAGAAAAACTAAAATAAAAATATAATTTCTTCCCTTTCCCACGATCGAGGATCCCATCAAATTTTGACTTGCATATCAAGTCTTTAGATTTTTGTTTATTATGGTTTGATTTTCATTCAGTTGAAATTTTTTCTTCATACAAATAGTAAAAGCAAAATAGTGGTGATATTATACAATTGTATGGGAAGGGGCAGATCGACAAGGTACGCAAACAAAATTATGTCCCATCCTTTTGCCCCCCAAAATTTCTTTTGTTTGTGTTGAATGACGTTGGGTGAACTAGCTGCTTGATTAGTTTGATTTTCATTCAGTTGAATTGATTTCTTTCCTCATTCATGTGGTAGCTATAGGCTAAAAATAGCTCGGGCAGCAGAAGAGTGATCAAAACTTAATGCCTGCCCCAGTGGCAAACCTCCAGGTTACGCCAAGTGCACGCAGAAAAAAAATTACGTACACTTTTGCCCATCGTACGTCCCCCTCCCAAGGCGCAAACCTTTAGGTTACGCTAAGGGTACGCGAAAAAAAAAAAACACTCATGCTCCACCCCCCCCTCCCCCGGAATAGTTTTAGGTTATACGCCAAGGGTACGCGGAAAAAATATTACGTAGGCCTACACTTTTGCCCATCGTCCCCCTCCCAGGGGCAAACCTCTCAGTTATGCCAAGGGTAGGCCTACGCGGAAAAAATTACGTACACTTTTGTCCATCGTCCCCCTCCCAGGGCAAACCTCTCAGTTACGCCAAGGTATAGGCCTACGCGGAAAAAATTACGTACACTTATGCCCATCGTCCCCTCCCCAGGGGCATACCTCTAGGTTACGCTAAGGTACGCGAAGAAAATTAACTTGCACTATTGCTCCCACCCCCCCCCCCGGGAAAACTTTTAGGTTATGCCAAGGGTACGCAACAAAAATCTTTACGTACACGTAATGGGTAGGCCTATAACCCTCAGCACCCCCCCCCAAAAAAAAAAAAAAAAAAAAATATAATAATAATAATAATAATTAATATAAAATAAAAAATAAATAAATAATAATATAAATTTTAAAAAATAAATAAAACATAAAAAATAAATAATAAATAAATAAATAATAACAAATATAATAATAATAATAATAAAATAAAAAAATAAGAATAAACAATAAAAAATGAATAAAAAATAAATAAATTTTAAAAAATGTAAAAGAAAGAAAGAAAGAACTAATAAAGAAGCAGAAGAAACTTATCAGGACCATATGGGGGCGGAGCAGGTTTTATATTTTTTTGCAGGAGCCGAATTGTCGCCGAAGCATTTATCAATTTCGCGAAATGCTGTGATAAGAAGGGTCGAGGGAATGAAAGAAACACCGTTTTTCAAACTGTAGGGGGTGGACCTGCTAGCTGCCCCGGCGCGTAGCGCCGTTTGCAGCTAGTAATTATAGAATATTGGATGGCCTTGAGGTTGATACAAGGAATATTGGACGAGTCGAAGACGAGTCCAATATTTTGAAAAGCGAGTTCAATATATCCTTGTATTGACCAGAAATAGGACATCTAAAATTATCATTATTATCTATACACAGAATTTTACGAATAGCCCCCCCCCCTTTATTTTATCATAATTGTTCATTCATTTAGGATT
>CALNVZ010002974.1:8388101-8466913 GCA_940671915.1 Paracentrotus lividus
CCCTCCACAAAAAAATTAAAAACTGCCCCCGACCCCTAAATAATTATTTGGTCTCCTTCAAAAAACAAAACAAAAATTTCAATCTCTCTGGTTATCTCACTTTAAACTTTGGGGATTTCCCCTCTTGCTGCCCAATATTTTTAATACTGGGCAGCGAGACCACAATATTGGGCGAGTTCAACAAACTTTGTAAAGTATAGGTTAAGTTTATGAAGTGCACCAACAAAATAACACTTGTATTTGGCCTCTAAAACTCTCTGTATGGATAATAATAATAATTATTATAAATATAACATGTCTAATGCGCTATCTATCTAGTTATTATTAAGAGGCACACAAAAACAGAAAAGAGGAAATAAAAGGTATATTGTGTAAGGGGTTGCATAATACAGTTGAGCTACAATACAATAAAACCCTATTTTTAAGGATTCTACTATAATTGCATTGTCTAAGTAAGAGCTGAAGTGTACTGCTTAAACTTAAAGACATTGTAAGTGCAACAAGCAGGGATGTGAAGTATAAGATTATTTAATTAACAATTCTAATGTAATATTGAATTTGGAAAATATATTACATATCATTTTTTCAGCTTGTAGAAAGAGAATTGTTCAAAAGTTGTTATGTACTTTTTAAACCATTGTTTTCAAGTGTGTAGTTTGTTAAGTCACAAACTAGCAACAAGCTATACTCTGGGGAAGATGCCTCCACTTGCCTAGAATCTGTTTAATTATTGTTTTATGTTTTGGGTTATGTATGTAATGTCAGTCGCTGACTGAGATAGATATCATAAGGTATAAAGCTGGTTCATTATTTCTCAGGAAAAAATTAATGTTTTATTGCACTTTTTAGTAATTATACAATTAACCCATTAATTTCAATAACTTCATATATTAAACTTATTGATTCGAACCCCCCCCCCTCTCTCTCTCTCTCTCTCTCTCTCCCTCCTTCTCTCTTCTATATCTGTCTTTATATCTCCCTCCCTCTAGGTTGCAATTGTAGAAACGGTGGCACTTGTCTATCTGATGGAAGCTGCAGGTAATTGCATCTAAATCTTCATTTCTTTTTTCCCCTTCTTTTTTATAACAACGTACAAGAGCATTACATCCAAGCGGCCTGGAAGGTCAGATTTATTTCTGACAACTACATATACAGAGTGTTAACAGGTCCTGGGATTTCAAAGCACCTTTTCCCAGAAGCAAAATGTTCAGGAAAGTCTAGGAATTCATAAGTGTTACCTGGAAAGTCAGAGAAAAACATGTATTATGTAGTATTATGTAGAATGGCGAAATTGTGGAAAGTTGTAGTTATACTTTTTGGATTGTCATGGAATTTAAAAGAATAATTAAGCAGAATTAGTGTGTTATATTGTTTAGATTTACCATTTCTGTACCGGTATTCTAAAAAAATCTGTATGTTTTTTGTCATTGCATTAGCATCAGATATATGAAATAATGCAAACTGTAATATATGATAAATTATTCTGACCCGATTTAAGTCGAGCAAACTTGTATTGTTTTTAAAGTGTGCTGAATTGAGGTGCACAGATAATAATAATGATATTGGCTGGCTTTACTTTCAGGATATACAAAAAAAAAAGGAAAAAAGATCTTTTCAACAGGAAAATCCCTAATTATATGATTTTCTTTTTTTTTAAAGTGGGGAAAAAAAAGAAAGAAAAAAACCCCGCAAATGATAAGGCGTAAATATTCATATAATGAATGAAAGCGCGGTAAAATATAAAAACAGCAACAACAACAACATCTTATCAATCTGTAATAGAGGCAACCAATCTCCGACAAAGCCAGAAAATCTACCAAACAATCAAGTCTAGAATTCATGTTTATCAGCAAATTTACCAGTCAATTTAACAATAATTTAATCATGTTATCAGTTGGTTTGGTTTGATTTGATTTAATCTATGAACATTTATAGTGAAGGCACACTATTACTTGTGATACCAATGCAGTGCATATGGGGCAATTACCTAATATATGTTGAATATGACTCAGTTTAGTATTTTGAAGCATATTTGTCAAGACTAGATGATTAACCTTTCTATAAATTAGTCATAGTCAGCAGTTACCCCCCCCGTTTCCAAGGAAAACCTTGACATATGAAATTTTCTCTTCTGTTCCTATCTGCTTGTCAGTATGTCATAAATCTTAACAATACTATTTTCAACTATTGCGCCTCACAGTTTAATTCTGCCTATTGTGGAGTAATTAACTTGATGACTCTTGTTTTTTTGTTACTAAATTGAATTTAATAAAAACCGGGTGTACCGAAAAAAAGGAAACCCAAGCTTGTCAGTACTATTTTTCAACTATACTATTTTTCAACTATTGCTACTCACAGTTTAATTCTGCCTATTGTGGAGTAAAACTTTGTGGCCATATTTAGATTGTTTAGTAAGAATTAACTTGATGACTCTTGTTTTTTGTTACTAAATTGCATTTAATAAATACTGGGTGTACCGAAAAAAGGGAAACCTAAGCTTGTCAGTACTATTTTTCAACTATACTATTTTTCACCTATGGCGCCTCACAGTTTAATTCTGCCTATTGTGGAGTAAATCTTTGTGGCCATATTCAGGTTGTTTAGTAAGAATTAACTTGATGACTCTTGTTTTTTGTTACTAAATTGAATTTAATAAATACCGGGTGTATAGAAAAAAAGGAATCCCAAGTTTGATCGTCAATAATTTCAAAATTATTACAGTGATGATATGGATAGAATCCCGAAATTTTGATACGGCTTAAACATGTTAAAAGCTGAAAGCCGGATGTTTCCCGGGTTGGAACAGGATCCCTTTTGAATGGGGAAGGCGCCTTAATGATACAGTTTTCCGTGTGTTCAATTAAGTAACAATTTTTTATACTGATTTATTACACAAATCTTTTCTCCTTTTGTTCTGAACACAGGTGTCCAAATGATTTAGGTGGTGAATTTTGCACAAGTCCTATAGCACAAAGTAAGTCTGGTCATATTTTCTATTTTGTACTTTTTTTTTCTATAATTTGTTTTTAACTTGTAAAGCGATGCGGACTCACAGTAGTTTATGGGTTTGATGTTTCTGCTTTCAATTAAACCAATGTTGCATAAGCCTGCTTAGATGTGTTTTTGTGTGTGTGTGTATGTTTTTTTTATTCGCTTACTGACTTAGACCACATATATGCACAATGGAAATAAATGGAGAGACACAGCCTCTATTGACCATTTATCTCACTCATTATTGCACAAATAAACAAAACCTTGAAAAATTAAAATTAATAAACATCGATATAATCCATGTCATTCAAATGAAAATAATTTGGGGCATCCATGCTTGATAACTATGTTTCATTTGAGATTTATAAAAAAAAAAAAATGAGATAAAGAATTACTCTAGTCTGGTGGTTCATTGCTTTGTCTACAACATTATGTTAATTGAAAATTAAATTACTGTTGGTACCTAGTTTCATACAGAGTATACATGAACAGTCTTATATTCCAATAAGATTGCAAAATTAAGTAGCTTTGTTGAGGCTTATAACAATCTGAGCTGTGGAGCCCTACATGCTGTCAGTGCATGGAATAACATGTCAAGAGGACACCATGAAAGATTTATTCTCTTAGCATCATTACTGTATGAGTGGTTTTTTTCGCGTTCAGATATTTTCGCGGTTGGCGGGGGTCCAGACAAATTCGCGGTCGGCAAAATCTGAAATTAAAAGTAATTAGAACTATAAGTAATCCATCTTTTCCTATCTAAAAAACGAGACATTATATTTATAAAAAGACCGTAAATACAATGACCGTATTCATTTGACATACATACCAGTCATCCACGCATCGCGCTGTATCGTTGTGTGTGCTATTAATAGCGCTGCATAGACAACTCTGCTCCGCGAGCCCATGGATCATGGAGTTAATTCAAAACAATTTCTAGCGTGGATAAATGTGCAGTACTGTACAAAACCTTTTCGCGCGATGTTAAATTCGCGGTCGCATCCCGATTCGGGAAATTCGCAAAAATAAAACACCCGCGAAAGAAACCACTTATCACATTCTTCACAATGAGTAAACAATGAGTAAAAAAAAAACAGATTATTATCCCTCCATAGACTGCAGTGTTATCTGGGGGGCATTTCATCAAAGGACTTGTCAGACATTTTATCCGCCAAATTTCCTCTCAGCCAATCAGATGCAAGCATTTCAGTAGCTTATAACAGTTTGTTGGATAAAACATCCCACAAGACCTTTCATGAAACGCCTCCCCGAAGTGTACCCAAGTATGCTTATTTATAAGGTGATATTCAATCATCAATATCTTGGAAATTAAACAACCAATTAGCTTTAAAATCTCAGCTGATTTCTGTCTGATATAGAGGTTTGAAATTGTGATTACAGCATTAGCTGAAAAAGTGGGTTTTTAAAATCCTCAATAAAGTTAAACAATTCTAAGTTGTTTTTTTTTTTTCTTCTTTTCTCGTTGCCTAATCAGCTCAAAGTAACGTGCCTCTCCTTGCTGGTGTATCCTCAGCTTTGATTGTCATCATCATCGTCTTGGTTCTTTTATTACTCCTGTATGCTTACAAACGAAAGTAAGTAATAATAATAATAATAATATAGGTTTTCCCGGCCAATTTCATACATACATTTCATATCATCCGTTTTCATTTAATGTGTATTTAAATTTGTGTGTTTGATGTAACAGCCTGACTTTAGTCAAACAATTTCGTGTTCATGATCTCAAATTCATTTTTTGGCACACAAAGTAATGGTTGCAAAGTTCAAATTCGGAAATGGGCATTTAATTTCGTTATTTGTGCATTCAAATTAGTGCGAATCTGAATATACAGAATAAAATGTCGACAGGATGAAGACGAATTTGAATAGTAATTGCCGAATGTATATGCTTATTATGTGAAGTAGAATGCGCAAATACGAAATCGATCACAACAATCATTAATTTTTATGATTGAATACGATTTTGAGTCGCAACATTTCGATGCATCAGCGTTTTTTCCGAAAATAAATGCCTCTAATATGCAATTGATTGACAAAACAATAAAATTTGCAGGGAAAACCTATGATAACGTTGATATGACATTTGTATTACACCCTCTACATAGAAAGCCTATTCAAAGGCACACGAGGAAAGATGAGACATAATAATAATGATAATATTGTTAGGCATTTATATTGTGCCCTCTGCGTACATTGTAAATAGTATATTCCGAGCTGCACAGGGAAAGATCTACATGTAGATGAGACAGAATAATTATGATAATTATGATAGGCATTTATATTGTCCCTCTATCCTAAGCTTCTATTCTAATTAAGGAGTACAAGGAAAGGTCTGTATGAACAAGCGGTTTCAAACAAGTGCCATAATGTGTAAAAAAAAAAAATAAATAAATAAGTAAAATATAAAAAATGAATTTAAAAAAAGTCATTTTCAACTTGGATTTGTAACTTTCAAAGTGTGTTTTAGTTCTCAAATCTGTTGCTACGTGTAGTTCCATAAAATTGGTGTTGCAGCTGAGAAAGCTGTTTTCCCATGAACAACTTTTGTCAGTGTAGTCTTAAATAAAATTGGATTTACTTCAAAAGAATGATATATTTGCCTACTTTGCTATTCGTCCTCGAATCGCTTGCCAACCGAATATTATAACCCCGAGAAAGATTTTGTCCCTATTGTGTTCGCTAATCGCTATAACCCCGAGAGCCCCCATCCACCGCCAAACATAAAAGGGCGCCTCTCCGATAGGCTACCGCCAACAATCTGTCTATAATCTCTCCTCTTTTCTCTTTTCGCTGCCTGTGAGAGTAACAACCTCGAGTTTTTGTCCGCCTAAAAACGGGTTTGATTATGCAATTTTGTGATATTTTTTGTGGCTTTGTTTTGGGTGAATCTGTTGTTAGACCTCTTAGAGGTCTATCCTATCTGCAAATTAATGTTTTTCATTATTTTGGTGGCCGTTTGCGTGTTTTTGGACGTGTAATCGGCGTCATCGCCCCCTTTTCATCCTAGCTTTGTGTAGTTTTGGACGCGCGGTTCGGGCCCTTTGTTAATTACATTCCCGGCACCTTTAACAATTCGGTGCCTGGGTATTAGTGGGTTTGTTATTGTTCTCCTCCGTTCCCTTTAAGCATCTTGACTCTTCTTCTTTAGTAGTTGAGTCTTTTTCTTCATTTGTATAATAACGTTTCTGTGTTTTATTTTCAGAATGACGGAAAATTTCCTGCTCAAAGTTTCTAAATCGCAGAAGTTCTAAGAAGCCTTCTTCTAGACGTGTTTTTTCTGAAGACAACTTAGAGACACCACATCGTTTCGGGAAAGACCTAGACGAAGCTGGAAGGAACCACCGGGCTAAAAGAAGACGGAGTTCAGATCTTCGAGCAGGTAATAAGTCGGGATTGCACAACCCGCGCCGGGCGCGGTACGGACCGGTGGCAGCTGGTAAGTCACACCTCTACGGTCCTGCGTGCCCCCCGGTAAGTCCTCGTGGTGAGTCACACAGTGAACTCCCGGGGAAGGTTCAGTCGCCTATCGTCGGCCGACCACGCGACGCACCCGAAACCGGATTGTGGTAAGCGATCGGGGACGGCAACTCCGTGTATGAGTCTCAGTTCACCTGGGCACTCGGTGGGAGTTGTAGTATCGATTGATGATCGAAGGTGGCCTTGCCCCCTGAGAGAGATCTTAATCGTGTCGGATAAAGGATCGGTATCGTCTGAGACGATCGTATCCAGAAGGTATCGATATCGGAGGGATCGATCGTACAGATCCGATTCCCGACGATTCGATATTATCCCTAGATCGATCATTCCAGAATCGATTCCCCCGGGATCGATCATTCCGAAAATCGATTCCCCCGGGATCGATCATGAACGGAATCGATTCCCCCGGGATCGATCACAAAAGTCGATACCGAGATCGCCGATCGATCACAGAGGGATCGCCAATCCAGTATCGATTGCACGGTATATCACTGACGGTTTCGACGATAACGGGATCGATCGCATCGCCGCCGATTTTTTCAGAATCGATCATCATCGATCGAATTCCTTCGGGAAGATCGTTTTCCTGTGGATTCTACCTCACCGCGGATTCGATCTCAAATAGATCGATCGCAGTCGACTTCTAATCGCAGAATGGTTTCGATTCAATGGAGGTTTTTGTCTGATGGAACGAATCATAATATGTTCGTTTTTGAAGGATAATCAATGGCTGGTTAATCCTGAATCGGGTTTGATGGAGGTTCTTCTAATTCATCATCGAACTACACCAGAGGCGTTCAAAACAGTGGAACCCAATTCTGCACAGTGGGTCAGGAATTCAGTTACTTCCGAGTTCACCAAACCTGTCTACACAAAATGCGCAAAGCTCCAGCAGCTCTTGGAGCCCCTCCACCAGTCGCGAAAAGTGTCTTCGAACGCCTTCTGATTTTGACGGAGCTAGGAGAACCTCCGGAGGGAGCTCTCGAGTGGTACAAGAAATTGTTAGAAGCGAGCAAACGTTCGTCAGCCTCTCAGATACCTACGCAGACAACTTATGTGCATGATGTACAGCCACATACTCGTCCCTAATAAGGAGCCGATCTTGATAGATTCTCGAAATGAAGAATTTCAGGAGTCTTCTAGCGAAGGAGAGGAAGAGATTTTCACCACGGATCATCACTCAACGCCTTCGCATCACTCACTGGGACCGTCATCTGAGGAGAACTGTTCGTCGCAGCCTCATCAACGCAGCCTCAATCAAGAATGCATGAAATGATCAATAGATATCAGGATGTGATTCGGAGGGGAGATACCCCAGGACAAGATCAGCCCCGTTGAAACTTCCGGAGAGAATCTTAGGCTTCTTTAAGAAATATGCACCAGAAGCGGATTCGGCCGGAGGAGAAACAAGGGCGGAAAGGATTCTTGGCTAGAAAGTTCAGAAAAAATCAGAACTTCGACTTAGGCTCCGGAGACGCACAAAGAAAGAGCTAAAAGGGGCTGCCAAGGTCTCTAAAGACACAAATAAAGGCTGTTTGGGTATGGCTAGCTTCCCAATTCTATTTCATCAAAAGAGGATGAAGATCGTTTCCTTAGCTAGCAAAACTCTCTCTCCGGAGCTTATCAAACGCTGCCAAGATGCACATTTACCAAGTCGCTTCTCATGGACAAGAAAGGCGCAGAAAGAGCTCTATCAATATTCTACGGGAGTCAGGCTTTCCTGTGATCAACGATATGCTTATCGAGTTGCTAGCGGCTGTCGAGGGAACTTAACATCTCACAGATGATAGAAGAAGAGATTCTTGAAGCTTTGAGAGAAGTGTCATCGTGTGGTGTCCCAAATGGCGGTAATTCCAAACACGCTTGGACAGAGAACGCAGGGAAGGCGTTATGATGAGACTCACATTCAGGAATCCTTGATTCCGGATATGCTGGATAGGATACCAGTTGAACTCACCCTTCCTCTGTGGGGAGTGACTTCTCAGACGTCTTCAGAAGGAGATCGAAGCTCAGAAGAAGGCTCAAGAGCTTTCAGAATCTGTAGGGAAGTTAGGAAAGCAGAAGTCGACTACTTTCAAGCCTCAATCGAGTCTGTTCCAGCAGCCGCTGAAGTCTTACAGTTCTAGCTCTAGGAAGCGGAAGTCGATGCAGAGCTGAGACCACATCAGTCTCGCACAGGCTCACTACTCGCAGCGCCAATATAGACGTATCAGGATCAACCTAATATGTTGAACCTAAGAACGGAGTCCCACATAGACCCAACGATCGGTGGGGGAGTAGTGCACCCAAAGGCCGAGGAAACACCAGAAAGCACTCTAGGATTCTGCCTGCATCCACGTCAGCCCTTTCGTAGGGGAGGGAAGCGCCTCAGGTGACTTCCCGCCAGCGTCTGGGGGTTCGGGAGTGCCAGTAGGAGGGCGACTTCGGCACTTCCGTGCGAAATGGGAGACAATCACAAGCGATGTCTTTATTCTTTCTGTAATAAGAGACGGACTCAAGATCGATCTAGAGGCACCTCTTCCCGGAGGTGTCCTCCGGACCCGGCAACCAACTCTATCTCCTGGAAAAGGAGGCGATAGAAGAGGTCACTTTATACAAGAGCTTATGCCTGTCCCCTATTTTCGTAATCCCCAAACGCGGGGGATCACTAAGAGTGATCCTAAATATGAAGGCCATAAACAAATTCATAACTAGCAGTGCTCATTTCCGCATGGACAACTTAGCTACAATTCTTCCCACGCCTAGGAAATCATAGGAATCTAGCAGTAGTCATTAGACCTTCAGGAACTCATACTTCCATGTACCCATGGCATGTTTGCGCGAGAAAATCTTCTGGGATTCCAGTTCGGGGGAAGACCTACAGATACAAGGCTCTCCTTTCGGTCTGAGAACGCTCGAGAGTATTTACCAGGGTGATTGGGACCCTGTGATGTCCTACTCAGAGCCGAGGATCAGGAATCTTTCCTACTTGTGACGATTGGATCTTAGTTGCGAATGTCGGAGGACAGACTCAAGAGACCATTTGGAGCTTCTACATCACGACCGACGCGTCGCAAGACTGGATTTATCATAACTGAAAAGTCAGAACTGACTCCTCACTGAGCACGTGCCACTAGTTTTTAGTGGGCTTCAACTGGACTTGCAACAGTCTGGCAAAACCCAGCCTAGAGAGGGTAGAAGACCCTGATCAACCTAGCAAGATCCTTGGTTTCAGCAAGAAGAGTCCAAGCAGTAACTTGGCAAAGGTGGCTAGGTTACTTTAGCGAGCCTGGTGGACCTATTACCGGATTGCAGACTTTTGATGAGACCTTTCCAGATTCACTTTTCTAAATCACTTCAAGCCGAACATGCAGTTCAGCCAAGGGAAGATGATCCCCGTTCCGTCGGAGATTGAAGATGCATCTCGATTCGTCAATTGCTAGACGAGGATTTTTTCTCCAAGGAAGCCGTTCTCTTGGGCCCTCTTCCGTCGATCACGGTTACCACGGATCGCATCTAAACAGGATGGGGAGGCCATTGTCAGGGCACATGACTTCAGGAGAATGGGACCTTCCACAACCTTTACCGCACATAAATTTCTGGAATTTCTAGCGGTATGGAAGTCTTAATTCATTCAGGGACCTGTGCTCAAACCGGACAGTTCTTATCTTGACGGACAACACAGTAGTAATGTCATTACATAAATCGACAAGGAGGAACAACACTCTTTGACTCTGAACAGATTGACCTTTCAACTATGGAACTGTGCAATCGAGAGAGACATCGTTCCTGTCGCCTCTCACATCCAGGAGTGGAAAATGTGATATGCGGAATCTCCTTTCGAGAGGAAAGTGTCTTTCCGTCGGAATGGACGCTGTCGTCAAGGATCTTTCTCGGCTGATAAGCCAGAGATACGACGTCCGGATACCTGTTCGCGTCATCCTATGAAACAACAGAACTACCGATATTTTTGTTCCAAAATAAAGGAAGAGAAGGCGATCGGCGTGGGACGCGTTCTCAATTTCCCTGGACAGGTCTGAAGGCGTATGCGTTCCCTCCCTTCAAACTTATCCCACTAGTTCTCAGGAAGATCCGGGAAGACAAGAGCATCGGTGATTCTCATCGCACAACACTGGCCCGCCGAGCGTGATTTCAAGATCTTCTTCCTCTATTGGGGGAACCTTGGCAACTTCCATGGTGCAAGGATCTGGTTTACCAACCAGTGTCAGAGATTCTCCGCGAACATCCGGAGCACCTGATTGACCGTCTGGCCGTTATCGCGAGTCAGCCAGAGCAGAGGCTTCTCTGACGTGCAGCCTCACTTTTAGTGGAAAGTAGAAGAGCCTCCACCAGAAAGGTCTACTCTTCAAGACTAAATGCATTTATAGAATGGTGTGAAGAGAAAGGGATAGCCCAAGAGAAGCTTCTTGCCGGCTATAGCTGACTTCATCATAGCGCTTTACGACAAGGGAAAGTCACTATCCACGCTTAGAGGTTACAGATCTGCGATCTGGGCTATTCACATAGGATTTGAAGATGGATCGTCGGTGTCTTCTGCTCCTCAATTATCAGCCCTGTTACGTTCTCTATCTCTCAAGAGACCAATTCAGCCGTTAGTACCTCTTTGGAGTCTCCCAAAGTTTAGAAAGGCTCTTGAGCAGCCGGTCCTCTGTGCGTGGTCTCCGTGTTCGTAGCGAAGCTCATAGCTCTACGCAATCCTACTTCGAGCGGATGCATGCATCCTGTAATCACAGCGATAAGACATGTTTTCTCTTGGCGGTAGCATCGGTCAAGAGTGAGCTCTCTTCATGCTCGTCTATCGCAGAGAGGCCACATAAAGATGGGAGACGGAGGTGTCCGTTTGATCCCACACGCGATTTATCGCTAAGAACCAATCAGAAACTTCGGGCCTGTAGAAATATTTCTTCGCCCACTCACCAAGTTTCGCAATACGAGATGAGATAGGGTATGGTGCCCCCGTGAGGGCCCTAAAGTGGTACCTGGACAAAGTAAAGAATCTACGAAAATCAGACCAACGTTTCGTAATTTCTAAAGAACCATTCTCTCCAGCTTCTAAAAGCACCTTATCCAGATGGATTGTAGCAGCCATCAAAGCTGCAGGCTCTAGCGCCAGAGTCTCTGACACTAACCTCAGAGCGCACGACACTAGGAGCATTAGCTCGTCGTGGGCCCTGTTCCAGGGCTCTCTGTTGAGGAAATATGTAGAGCCGCTTACTGGAGAAGTCAGAATTCTTTACACACTTACTACCTAAAAGATGTCCCGCGGTGGAAGGATTTTCCATAGTTCCTATCCATGCGGCAGCATCTTCTATAGTCAACTAAATCTGTAGGGCGTCCCTCCCCAGTACAAATCGGTGCTGGTCGTATAGCAAAGTAGGCAAATATATCATCTTTTTGAAGTAATCATAAAATTATCACTAATTTTATTATTTACAATAAAGAATTATATATTTGCCTACAATCCCTCCTCCATCCCCTGGTCCATTAGCTACATGGATGTGTAGGCGGAAAGAGTAAAGAGGAAGATTATAGACAGATTTGTTGGCGGGTAGCCTATCGGAAGAGGGCGGCCTTTTATGTTTGCGGGGGGTTATAGGATAGGAACAATAGGGACAAAATTTTCTCGGGGTTATAATATTCGGTTGCAAGCGATTCGAGGACGAATAGCAAAGTAGGCAAATATATAATTCTTTATTGTAAATAATAAAATTAGTGATAATTTTTATGTTTGATGATCTTTAACTTCAAGATTGTGTTTAATTTGGAGATACAATCATCAAATGATCAACTTAGTTGGAAGGTTACAATGTTATGGTCGAGTATCCAAGAGATACACTTTTTTAACGAATATAGAACATCAATTTGTTGTTATTTTTATGAAGAACTTGAAAATCATTACAAACTTATCCTCAAAGAATAAAATAAAGCTGTATTGGCTGCCTTTTTATTCTAAGTCAGCAGGTTAAGAAAACAGGAAAACTTGCACCATGGCTCAACAATCCCCCAGACTGTGTACCACATATGATGTTGATTTGTATACTCTATAAGTGATTATTTTTGCGAATTTCACAAGTCCATCTTCGCAATAATTTCTAAATAAGGCTAATTATAGTAATGAAAATATAAAAATCGTGAAATTATCCACTTGCGAATTTTCCAAACTAGTCCAAAAATCGTGAAAATATCTGCATGCAAAAATATTGGCTTATGCAGTATGTGAGATGCTTGATTTAGAAGACGATATGTATTTCTAAAGATAGACAAAAAGAAATGTTTTGAGATATATACAATGTACATGTATCTGATGGTATTTTTTTGTTGTTCCTTTTCTTTTCAGAGCTAAATCTAAGAGAGAAACTACTGGTGCTGAGGTATCATACAACAATGGAAACACTAATGTACAATTAGATCCCAATAGATTCCCTAATATACCAGCTGCATCAAATCCAGTCTATGCTGAGGTAATATATCTTTGCCCATTCATTATTTTATTAATCCTATTCTTAAGAAACCACCACCCCCCCCCCCCCCCCCCCCCCCCCCCCCCGACATCTAAAATAAATGACTTGATACCAGACCGTGACAAAATATGACCTGTCTTTCAGTGAATGCTTCTCATAACAGACTTGAGACAAAAATTTGCTCTTAAATGTTCAGAAAAGGGTTTATGTGCAATGATTAAAGACATGTTACAAGTAATAAGGTGCATGTTATTATTGTAGGACTGAAAGTTACAAGCATATGCTACAAATCTTTTTCCATGGTCGCTGTGAAGGAAACAAACCATGTTTCAAGTGATTTGAAATCTTAAATAAGCACCAGTCATTTGTTCAAATCTTTAAACATGTCTAAGAAATTAAAATTATTCCAATCTATTTCATTGCAGAATACATATAACCCAGGACCCACCACCTATGATAACCCAGGCTTTGTACCCCCGATGGGCGCGGCCGGTGGACCTGCTAACCCAGGTGCTGAGAAGACAGGACTTCCGGACGATCTTGAAGCAGGCGCTCTACCGGACAAAGACATGAGTGATGCTGAGAAACTAGCTATGTACTCCAGCCTCTACCCGAATCAACCCATGCAGAACTACTATGCAAATGTTGGCCTACCCCCTCCCGGTATGCCCCCTCCCTCCATGCCCCACGCCCACATGCCTGAGCCACCCCCAGCCTACCGGGCAGAGGCAGAGCACGGTGAGAGGGTCGATGATGTCCATCTCACGTCCCCAACCGATGGCAACGATGCCCGGGGTCTGGTGGAGAATGAAGGACAAGATTAACTCTTTGGATCACAGATGTAGTAATATACAAATTTTATATTGAAATAAATTTCACTCATATGCACAAGAATGGTGTTGCCTGAATGTAGTTAAAATGAATTGCACAATAAAAGACACTTTGGCAAAACTGAAGTGGGTTGAGGTGAACATTCACAAACGAGATAGGCAATTATGCAAGGAATCATAGAAATATATTGTGTTTGTTGAAGGTTAAGAACAAATACCGGCGTGAATCAAGAGGTTATTGCTACAGTCAACTAGAATTGGCAGCTCTCTTTACTGAGAAGCTCCAAAATCCTATGTTTAAAAGAGGGATACAACCTAAGCGTCAAATTCTTCAATAGTTTCTTCAATAATGTGATGAAGAGTAGTGCCTTGTAAACCGCCTTGTTTAGTTGGAATCTGCCAAGGACCTTGATTCAGTACTGCCTTTTTTTCATGATACATTGTATATTTCCATTCCTTATAAATTCAATTCCATCCTGATTTTCTCTTTATCTGTGACATTTTGTGGATCTTGACTACGTGGATGGGAGAACGTTCTTAAAGCTGGTGTATAGTTTTGGTAACAAAAAAGGAATCGGCACAAAACCGATCAAATGTAGTCTCATTTTGTCCACATTGCACTGAAAGATATGTGTGAGAGATCTTGTGACATTTCTTTCATGATTTCCGATGAATTTCAGTAAAAATGTTTGAAAGAAACATAATGTAACCGCTGTTTTAGACCTCTGCAGGGAGGTTCGCACGCCGGAGGTTAGGGCATGAATGGTGAAACCATTGGTTTTCCACGTGAACGCTGACTCAACGCTGAAACGAGTCGGATCCCCAACTTTCCACGTTTTATACTTATATTTAATATGAAAGTAAGACACTAAAAGGAGATTTCAAGTACTATAATTTGCTTTATTATATAGTTATAGCATTATAATATTAAGCATTTATAATGCGCCGTCTATCTAGTAAACTATTCAGAGGCGCAGCTAATATTATTACCCGGCTATAGCCATAGCTGCCCTAATAAAGGGCACTTTAAGCATTCAAGGAATTTCTTCCTACCGGTACCCATTTACCTTACTTGAGTCAAGTACGGCAAATTTGCAGGTCGACACCTTGCCGAAGGATGCTAGTGGTATGGACGGGATTCGAACCGCGTACCTTGTGATCGTAAGTCCGCTGACTTATCCACTCGACCCCACCACTCCCACATTCAATCTTATTATCTAAATGTGAATCCAAATTAATTTTGTCTTCCTTCTCCTAAAACTATACACCAGCTTTAACATTTCAAATCCCAGGTATAAATCACAACAGTACTTTCATTTTGTTCCACAATTCAGAATAATGTACATGTATGTACGTTAAACCACAGTGCACATTTCAGTGATTTAATTCCTTCATTTCTTTGCACATTCTATAAGTAAAATTGATACAAAAGACACATATTCACAATATTTACAAACATCTTGACTTAATGTATTCAGATGCAGTACTTAAAATATATTCATAATATGTATTTTACTTGGTAAAAATCATAATTAGGATAGAAATATCACTTTGGTTTTATAGGAAAATGCTGTGCATTTAACTTTAAAACATTCACATCGAATTAGGTTTTTTCAGGCTCATGGTCTCAAGTTTATAAGAAACTTCTTGCATTTTTAATGTGGAAATGTACATGAGATATATTATATGTTACAAATCTGGTATGTGTATTCAAAAATGTTGCATATAAACAAGATGATAATGATTTCAATTAATTTTTAATTATTCAACTTTTTATCAACTTTAAATTATTGATTAAGCGTTACCAATTTTCATACAATGCATATATTTACCTACACTTAAGGTGTCTTGCCTTGATTAATAATCTCTTCTTTAAAAAAGGAGGTCATTATAAAGGCAACAGAAAAGAATATATTTGTATATTTAGCTGGCTAATAGATTTGATGTATTTTTGTACACTTTTGTATAATGATTATTGATCTTTGAGAAATTTTGGTGAAAAATTTTGATTGAAAGAATGCGTTCTGTTTATTTTGGTATTTGATATACAAGGTGTTTCTAACAGTACTGTTAGTATTAAAGTATGTAATTTTTTGATACTTTGTATGTGTCCTTTTAATTACTATTTAATTTACCTGATTATTTCAAATAAAGTAATAGGCTTAGTCAAATATGTTAGTAAAATAATAAAATGTTTTAATGCTAACATATAATTCTATGTTAATTGCGTACAGTGACACTGTAAGATGTTCTAAATATGGGGTCTGCTCATGATAATCATTCTTTTCTTCTTTTTATGCCTCCGCCACCGAAGGTGGTGCCGGAGGCATTATGTTTTCGGGTTGTCCGTCCGTCCGTCCGTCCGTCCGTCCGTCCGTCCGTCCGTACGTCCGTCCGTACGTCCGTCCCGTTTTCGTTCTCGCGATAACTTAAGAACCGTTTGACGGATCACTTTCAAACTTGGATCATGTATGCATATGGTAGGGACAATGAACTGATTAGATTTTGGGGTCATTAGGTCAAAGGTCAAAGGTCACAGAGGTCATTGTATGCATGAAAATGGCTCGTTCTTGCTGTAACTTCTGAACCGTTTTATGGATCAACTTCAAACTTGGGTCATGTGGGAGGAAAGATGAACTGATTAGATTTTTGAGGTCAGGACATCAAAGGTCACTGGTTATTTATGTAAATGACTCGTTTGTGCAATTTCTGAAGGACCTTTGACAGATCAACTTAAACATGTTTATCCTTTTTATTACATCAGTAGCCATCCTTCCTGAGTTGGAAATAATTCTGATGATACAACTTTAATAGATTTGGGGTCAATATCTCAAAGATGTCATGGTATAAATGGATGTAAAATACTCAACATGCGCATGCCTTTTTTTTCCGATGTGGCAATACGGAGGCATGCCTTCCGACCGTGCGCGGTCGAAGATTCATCTAGTTTCTTTCTTTCTTTTCTTTTTCTTCTTTTTTTATCAGTATGTTTGTTGAAACTTTATAAACAACAAATTTACATTGATATTTTATAATCTTTCTATTTGCTATAATGTTGAGAATTACGTTAACATCAACTATAAGTGTCTAGAAATTAATTTAGGGGGTCACAAACATATTTAAATGCTAAGTCCTCTAATCAATATGGTTAAGTTACAAGAACAATCACATAAGTACAAACACGGGAGTTACTATCACATTTTTAAGTAAGCTTTAAATTATTAGAGTCTCTTTTTTTTTAGCAGACTACACGTTCATACTTCTGGAAGCTGTATATTGTATAAGCATGTAATGAAGGTACAATGCAATTTCATTTGTGTTATAGATAATATATTCATAGTACTATAAGTAAGGATGCAAGGAACGGAAATGTTAATCTAAGTTATAGTTAATCTGGTTATGGAAACACTTGTTTGAAGATTATATTGGGCATTTCCTTTGTATTTTCCATTCAAATACAGTCCACTCCCATTTTAACAAGGGCCGGTTTTCTGAAAATTGTCTCATCTTTTCTCTTATCTTTTATCTTATCTCTCTAAGGACCACCCCTATATTATCTCTGACATGCCCAATTGTCTATCATCAACGAATCATTAAAGGTTTTATAAACTTGGGTCAACCAAAAGAAGTGCCCCTTCTTTTAAAAAAAAAAATAGATGCGCTTCGCGCACCATTAACACTAGGCACGATTTGCGTGCTTTCGTCTGCAGGCTAAATTTTCTTTTTGACGTAAACTTGATTCTATTGTAACGTTTCTTTGGGGTTTTGTCAACAAAAAAAACATAAAATGTAAAGGTGTATTGTATTGAATGAGGTCATATATTGCAACAAAATTAGCAAAATCTACTCTAATTCCTACGGGATGTTTCTTCTATAGGCCTATCGATCCTGCATACTCATTATCTTCCCCTTACTAAAAAAATAATTAGGGCAAAATCGCAGTTATCATTGAGATGCAATATCCCCCTACCTGTTGTAAATTTTCTTGTTGTTGTTAAGTCAGTTAAGATAAAAAATAGATAAGACAATTTTCAGAATACCTATTATTTCAAGATTTTATCTTGCACACAGATATTTTATGCGCCGTGTTTAACTTTACGCAAAACAGCTCAACAGCTTTGATCTGACATTATGCGCACTCAGTGCAAGATACAAGAAAAGATAAGAGAAAAGATATGTAATTTTTGGAATACGTATTTTATCTTAAGATAAGTTTCGGAATACAGCCCAAAGTGTTCAGGACCAAGCCTTTTACCTTGTTATAACAAACTATTTATACTGAACACTCACGCACAGAGACACATGTGTACATAATTAAAATTGTGAGCCGAAGAAATGCCTTCCCATAATGAAATTATAGATGAATTTGTGCTTTTATAATAGGTGGAAACTGTAGTAGTAACCAGAAATGGAAACACATATCTAAAGATCATATCAAAAATCTCATTTGTATTCTTAATTCCAATTCCTTTACCAGTAATAGAAATGTTAATTTTAATGAAAATGTGTACTTGTGATTCAGATAGTATTAAGCTGTAATAGAAATGCCAAATTCCATTTGTATTCTTGATTCATATATCGTAGTGACCAGCTATGGAGACACTTATTTAATGGTACATTCCATTTGTATTCTCAATTCAAAATAGTGCTTTCCATTATTTGAAATGGTAATTTGAATATCCATTCAGCTATAATTAGATACTCCAACATTATTAAACAAGGGGTGGGGGCTTAAGCCCCTCTTTTTATATAGATTCTTTGCAGATCAAAGAAGATAATTTTCCTACAATTGTATTAACTTTCTTGGTGTTGAACCAAAAGTGCCTTGTATTCAAATTTTCTGAAGAAACCAGTGGATTTTAAATAGCCTGAGAGGTTGAAAACAAGAAAAATAATTTTTAAATGTATTCTCCAGGTTTATATATCGTAAATGAGTATTCACAATTAAAAACAATATTGGCGACACAGTCTATATGAATTTTGTATTGGCTAGTTGTTAAACTAATGATGATATATGTGAAGAGTATATTTTCATTATTAAATTTTATGTGAATAAATAATCAAAAGTTACAGGGTAATTTTTTTGTATTTTAGCTGAAAACATTTTAACTCTGTTCAATCGTTTATTTTCTCAATTATAAGCATAGATATATACCTTCTTGAAAGTAAGTTTGGTAAAATATTTTGAAGGGTAAAACTATCATGACATACATTGATTACAATCTAAGGTTTATTCAATTGAACAATCTCAATTGTTTGTGTATGATCTCTTTAAGATGATCGGAATAATCTCAAAGTCAAGTTGTTGCTGCACTTTATATTTACATATTCTTCATGGGCCGCGGGGGCTAGGGGGGCTGTAGCCCCTCCGTAGGTTTGTGATTTTGAGCCTGTTCAACCCCTCCACTTTCAAAAACACTCCACGGCCCCTGTTCTTTCCTGTCGAGTCTTTCACTTGTAAATATAAAATCTAGCACGGATTGTTCCAATTTGTTTTTTAGCATTAAATTTTTCATTGCAAATATGTAAAATGCATGTACATTCATCAACATGTGTTTGTTTGATTGTGACTTTGAATCTAGTGTTCAAAGAGTTGTAGTTATGATGAGCATATACAACAGATTATTTTGTCACTTAATATAATTTATTCTTTGCCCTACATAATATTAGTATGGTTGGAATCGCTCATAGTACACAATGTATCACAAACTTTTTAAATATTAAAATAACTGTTGGCTCTTCGGTTTAATTTAATGAATTTTGATACTATTATTCTATTTTTATTTTCTATTAACAAATGATAAGTTGTATTTTGACATGAATTTACAGTACAGTACCAGTAGTCATAACCTTTGGTATGACACCTGTGCTGTGTAACACAAAATAAAGGATCAATCCTAAGGCTTCTAAACTCTGTGGTATACCAGTACTAAGAGTTACAATTAATCTGAAGATTGATCACATCTCTTTTATTTTACAGGGCACTGGCATTACCATTTTTAAAAGACAAAATAAAGCAATCTAATTTGAAATATCATTTTTGTATTTGTATTGTGTATGAATAACAATGGAGGTATTTTTATGTGATAAATAGAGAAATTAAATTGTATATTTTGCTAGAGTAATGTTTGCCTAAGATAATGTAACATATTAGTTTTTACTTTCTGCTTTAGCTTGTTCTTGATTCTATTTATTTCACATAGTTCTTTCAGGTAACGACTAAGAAGGGTTATGATGTGTGTGGAAGTTTATCCAAGGAAAGGTGCAATGTTACTAATAGGAAGCATATCTGTATCTTTTTAGAATCAGGCTGAAGAGACAAAAAAACTGTATTTAGATGGATTATCTTGTCGGCGGTAGAAATGAAAACAAGACTTAACAAAACATGGCTGAATTACAACATGTGATCTGGTGTCAACTGAAATGTTTGTAAATGAACTCAGAGTGAGTTTTTATTTAAAGTATATCCTCAGATACTTTATTTCATTGTAAAACTCTAGAAGCATGTATCTTGTGAATATTGAAGTTGACTTCTGTCTGTATCAAAAAGAATATACTTTAGGGAAGAAAGAGAAATACACGATTTGTTAAACGAAGAAAGTGAATAAAACGAGAATCAGTTTAATAGAAAAATGTAATGGTAAATGCTTTATAATGTCAAAGAAAGAAAACAATATTAGTTCTTTTCTCTACACATGTTCATACATGTATAACTCACAACTGGAGTCAATATACCGAGTATACTTGGTATTGATAGTGACAACATCTATCTATACTGTTGAAAATTATTATTTTGTATTCATTTCTCTTCCATAGGTTTTTTTTTTTAATCTAGTAATCTAATTATTTGTACTATCTGTATGTGTGGAGCATTCCTTAATCAAGCACTCCACATATGGTATTGTTTGTGTTTCAGTTGCTTTTTATTCCAAAGATATTATACTTGCGTTTCATTCCCTTTATTAGAATGAACATTAATTAAAAATGCTTATATTATAATTATTTTCTCCTTCAAATATTGCTTGTAGACCTTTTAATTTTTTTTTAAATAAAACAGCTCTAATTTTCATGTATGAATCAGAAATAAAGAGATTTTATGACGCAGCACCACTTTGAGTATGTGTGAATTAATTTGACTTAAAATAAGAACATGAAAGTGAAAATATACAGTCCAGGGTATATTATTTCCTCTTTAATTAAATCTTTCTTGGCTTCATTACATTGGAGCTAAAATGAAACTACAATCCAGGGTATTTCCTTTCCTCATTTATTAAATCTTTCCTGGACTGTAAACTTTCACTTTAGCTCCAATGTAATAAAACCAAGAAAGATTTAATTAATAAGGAAAGAAAATACCCTGGACTGTAAACTTTCCCAGCCCCAATGTAATAAAACCAAGAAAGATTTAATTAATAAGGAAAGAAAATACCCTGGACTGTAAACTTTCACTTTAGCTCCAATGTAATAAAACCAAGAAAGATTTAATTACTAAGGAAAGAAAATACCCTGGACTGTAAACTTTCACTTTCATGTTCTTATTGTTGTCATGAAGATGTTGTTGTTGTTGTTTTTTATATTTTACGGCGCTTTCATTCATTATATGAATATTTACGCCTTATCATTTGCGGTTTTTTTTTTTTTTTTTTTTTCTCCTTTTCTTTTTTTTTTTTTTTTTACATTTCTTTACAGCTCTGCGCATTATTTTACACGTAATAGACAACGGAGCGGGATCTGCCTCACAGAGGCAGGAAATTATTTCATATGATACCAAGGTGCACAGGGAAAGATCTACACGTAGATGAGACAGAATAATTACGATAATATTGATAGGCATTTATATTGTGCCCTCTATCTAAAACTTCTATGCCAAGGAGTGCAATGAAAGGTCTATCTGAAACACACTGTCAAACAAGTGCCATAATGTGTAAAAAAAAAAAAATATGATTAAAAAAGTCGTTTTCAACTTGGATTTGTAACTTCAAGTGTGTTTTAGTTCTCAAATCTGTGTTGCTACGGTGGTTCCATAAAATTAGTGTTGCAGCTGGAAAGCTGTTTCCCACATACAACTTTGTCAGTGTAGTCTTCAATAAATTGGTTTGATGATCTTTAACTTCAAGATTGTGTTTAATTTGGAGATACAATCATCAAGTGATCAACTAAGTTGGGAGGTTTCAATGTAACTCCAATGTTGAGTATCAAATTAATGTTGAGTATCAAAGGGATACATTTTTTTAACAAATATAGTTTATATTTATAAACCTAAAATTAGTACATATTCTGAGAAAGTAACTCTTCCCGCATCTTTTGGTACCAATTTTGCGTATATTTCTATTTATTTATTTTTTTATTTATTTATTTGATGAACAATTTCGCATTGTTTTGCGAACATGTAAATTTCGAATTGTGCAAAAGTAGGAGTAAATCAAAACAACAAAAGCTATAAAAAAAAAGCAACTCTATCCTGATAGAATAGCATAACTTTTGAACAAAAAATGTCTTGCGCTAAATAACTTGGCAGGAGTGTCGTTACTCTTATCTACTACATTTGTGTGAAATGATTAGATCTGTAAGTTCAGGCATGAGTGAGCACACGCCAAAGACACAATAATCACTTTTTCAAAGTTATTAAGAACTTTTTAGGTCTGTCAGTGACAACTTTACTCTTTGATGTGTACTCATTCGTGCATTATTTAACAAATCAATTCTATTTTTACACAGAATCTAGTCGATGACTGTAACAACACCGCTTGCCAATTATTTGAGTCAAAAACCTTTTCTTAAGAAGTTATGCTATTTTATGCTAGATGAAGTTGCTTTTTGGCCGTTTTTGGCCGTAGTTTTCAAATCTTATACCCACTCTTGCACAATTTGAAATGAATGTTCACAAACAATGCATCGTGTTCATTGAAGTGTAAAGAATTCCACATAAAAATGGTACCAGAAGATGTGGAGAAGTTACTCTTTCAGAATATGTATAATCATTTGGGTTCATTTTATTGGTTTTCTTTTATGACATTTCTCTAGGTGTCTAGTTTTTTTTCTGACTCACTCGGTATATCTGATTTTCATGTATGAATCAGAAATAAAGAGATTTTATGACGCAGCACCACTTTGAGTATGTGTGAATTAATTTTGACTTAAAATAAGAACATGAAAGTGGAAATTACAGTCCAGGGTATATTATTTCCTCTTTAATTAAATCTTTCTTGGCTTCATTACATTGGAGCTAAAATGAAACTAACAGTCCAGGGTATATTTCCTTTCCTCATTTATTAAATCTTTCCTGGACTGTAAACTTTCACTTTAGCTCCAATGTAATAAACCAAGAAAGATTTAATTATAAGGAAAGAAAATACCCTGGACTGTAAACTTTCAAGCTCCAATGTAATAAAACCAAGAAAGATTTAATTAATAAGGAAAGAAAATACCTGGACTGTAAACTTTCACTTTAGCTCCAATGTAATAAACAAGAAAGATTTAATTATAAGGAAAGAAAATACCCTGGACTGTAAACTTTCAGCCCATGTATAAACCAAGAATTAATTAATAAGAAAGAAATACCTGACTGAACTTTCACTTTAGCTCAATGTATAAAACCAGAAAGATTTAATTACTAAGAATGAAAATACCCGACTGTAACTTTCACTTTCATTGCTTATTGTTATGAAGATGTTGTGTTGTTGTTTTTATATTTTATCGGGCTTTCATTCATTATATGAATATTTACGCCTTATCATTTGCGGTTTTTTTTTTTTTTTTTTTTCCTTTTCTTTTTTTTTTTTTTACATTTCTTTACAGCTCTGCGCATTATTTTACACGTATAGACCGGAGCGGGATCTGCCTCACAGAGGCAGGAAATTATTTCATATGATACCAAGGTGCACAGGGAAAGATCTACACGTAGATGAGACAGAATAATTACGATAATATTGATAGGCATTTATATGTGCCCTCTATCTAAAACTCTATGCCAAGGAGTGCAATGAAGGTCTATCTGAAACACACTGTCAAACAAGTGCCATAATGTGTAAAAAAAAAAAAAAATATGATTAAAAAGTGTTTTCAACTTGGATTTGTAACTTTCAAAGTGTGTTTTAGTTCTCAAATCTGTTGCTACGTGTAGTTCCATAAAATTAGTGTTGCAGCTGGGAAAGCTGTTTTTCCACATACAACTTTTGTCAGTGTAGTTTTTCAATAAAATTGGTTGATGATCTTTAACTTCAAGATTGTGTTTAATTTGGAGATACAATCATCAAGTGATCAACTAAGTGGGAGGTTTCAATGTAAACCTCCCAATGTTGAGTATCAAATTAATGTTGAGTATCAAAGGGATACACTTTTTTTAACAAATTATAGTTTATATTTATAAACTAAAATTAGTCATTATTCTGAGAAAGTAACTCTTCCCTGCATTCTTTGGTACGCAATTTTGCGTATTATTTCTATTTATTATTTTTTATTTATTTTATTTTGATGAACAATTTCGCATTGTTTGCGAACATGTAAATTTCGAATTGGTGCAAAGTAGGAGTAAAATCAAAACAACAAAAAGCTTAAAAAAAAAAAGGCAACTCTATCCTGATTAGAATAGCATAACTTTTGAACAAAAAATGTCTTGCGCTAAATAATCTTGGAAGGAGTGTCGTTACTTCTATCTTACTAATTTGTGTGAAAATGAGATAGATCTGTAGAGTCAGGCATGAGTGAGCACACGCCAAAGACACAATAATCACTTTTCAAAGTTATAAAGATACTTTTTAGGTCTGTCAGTGACAATTTACTCTTTGATGTGTACCATCGTGGCATTATTTAACAAATCAATCTAATTTTACACAGAATCTAGTCGATGACTGTAACAACACCCTTGCCAAGTTATTTGAGTCAAAACACTTTTCTTAAGAAGTTATGCTATTTTATGCTAGATGAAGTTGCTTTTTTGGCCGTTTTGGCCGTAGTTTCAATCTTTAACCCACTCTTGCACAATTTGAAAATTGACATTGTTCACAAACAATGCATCGTGTTCATTGAAGTGTAAAGACATTCCCATAAAAATGGTACCGAGAAGATGTGGAGAAAGTTACCTTTCAGAATATGTATAATCATTTGGGGTTATTTATTGTTTCTTTTATTGACATTTCTCTAGTGGTCTAGTTTTTTATTTCTGACTCACTCGGTATATCTGATTTTCATGGTATGAAGTCAGAATAAAGAGATTTTAACGCAGCACCACTTTGAGTATGTGTGAATTAATTCGACTTACAAAAGAACAGAAAGGGATTTCAGTCCAGGGTATTTTATTCCTCATTAATTAAATCTTTCTTGGCTTCATTACATTGGAGGCTAAAATGAAAGTCTAGCGTCCAGGGTATTCCTTCCACTTAAAATCTTTCTCTGGACTGAAACTTTCACGTTAAGCTCCAAATGTAATCAAACCAAGAAAGATTTAATTACTAGGAAAGAAATATCCCTGGACTGTAAACTTCACTTTAGCTCGCAATGTAATAAACCAAGAAAGATTAATTAATAAGGAAAGAAAATAACCGCTGGACTGTAAACTTTCACTTTAGCTCGCAATGGTAATAAAACCAAGAAAGATTTAATTAATAAGGAAAAGAAAAATAACCTGGACTGTGACCTTTCACTTTCATGGTTCTTATTGTTGTCCATGAAGGATGTTTTTGTTGTTGTTTTTTTATTTTACGGCCGCTTTCATTCATTATAAAAAGAATATTTTACGCCCTGTATATTTGTGCGTTTTTTTTGGTTTTGCTTTTTCTTTTCTTTTTTACTTTTCTTTTTTTAAAAGAAATCATATAATAAGGATTTTCCTGTTTTGAAATAAGATCTTTTTTTCGTTTAGTTTTATTTTTTTTTTTTAAACAAAGCCTCTCTTGTGATAATCAAGAAAAAACACAATACTGTCGTGATACTTTCTCGTAATAAAGATCCGACTCGTGTTCTTGTAAAAGCAAGAATAATTATAAAAAATAAAAAAAAAAAACAGGGAAAACAAGTCATAGAGTATTTGACAGACAGAACGAAGAGAAGAAAGAAAGGGTCATAAACTCGAGTCCCGCAACCCGTACGTCGCAGTGCGGGGTTAACGTCCTGGTCCGTTGATGTATAACATCAACGTCGGTGAAGTCTGATCTTTCAGGAGGGTCTGGACATCTCCCCCGGAGACAATCTCCCGCCGGGGACATTCCATGGAGGACATCCCCCGGGGGATGTTCCTCCGGGGAGCCCTAACCCTAACCAGAACCTAAACCCAACCTGTTCTCGGGGCTGTCTCGGAATGTCCCCGGGGGAGTTGTCCTCCGGGGGAGATGTCCTGATACGTTCCAGGAGACATACGCCATTTAACCTACCTACGGGGGAAAAGACAAGCCCTAGCAAGAATGGAGCTGGAGACGAAGGAGATAGAGGGTAAAGAAAAGTATTGTGATGGCATCCCAAGCTTCATGTGCCAAGCACATAAACATCTAATGAGTTTGGAGCCTTTATAATTTGTGTTGCTTTATACATGTGTATGTAATTGATGATATAATATTTAATTCATGTGGTAATTTTCTTTGGTTGGAAAAAGAAGTGTATCTAGGCAGCAGTCGATTTGCCTATATTTGGGTCTCTCCCCATGGAATTTGCTGGCATGCCCAAACGGTCAACAATTAATTGTGAATACCCAAACCGGCTATTGTTTGCAATTCTATCAAAACATAACAAAAGAATATGTACCCATTGTCTCAACTTATTTTAATATAGCCTATAGTTATATTCTATAAAAAACTTGTATAAATCAAGGTGACGGGAGGTTCCATAGTATCAAAAGAATTGAAAGATTGAAAATGGGGTGGCGGCGGGGAGGGAATGGGCGCTGTGGTGCTGACTGCACATTTTCTGTGGATACTGTGATTCTCCTTCCGTTATACAGGATAGTGGGGCCACCAATCGCCAGAATATGGCTTCGCTTGCAAGTCATGTTCAAGTGTTCGGCATACATCTATAAATATGTTCGTACTTGATCACAGCGAATCAGAAAACTATATGTGATACGTCTTGTCGAATGTAAGAGAATGGAGATCAAAGATCGAGTAAATCGGACAAACTATGAAAAATCAAAATTTGTGAGGGAAATTTTTTTTAATGATTTCCTGGTTCTGATCATGCTTTCATTCTTATGCTCTGTCAAAAAAATGAGTGAAAATGATAACGGGAAAGTGGTAAACAAAGCAGTTTTTCTTTTCGGCGAGTGTTTTTTCGGTCATAATTTTTTTTTTCCGGACATACTGAAGCGACGTCCACGCTCATTTCCGCCTCAGTCCGTTTAGCTCCGCCGCATTAAGCAACGCATTGGCTTTGTTTTTGGACGTCACGGTCGATGTGTTGTGTGATTTCTATTGGCTTGTTTGTTTCGTTTTTGTGAGCGAATAGCGAACTAACTCTCTTTAGCTTACACTCAGCTGTGCGATGCAACACAACTGCTGATGAATAAAGCTGTTTCTCCGGGATAGCGGAGCACGCAACGAATGTCAAATCTAACAATCGGGTGGGGGGGGGGGTTATGTGGGGAAAAGCTACTTATTTGCGTGACTTTTAGCTATCTGGATCCAAATGAATTTAATTTTCGCATTTTATTTAAGGGGCCGCGATATTCTGTTGTCCCTGATTGGAAATTACAAACCTCAACCTATGAAACAAATTTTGGTTTCCATCAGGGAAATCATAGAGCACACAAAGAGGTGACGTGATCTAATCCCTTCGTGAAAACAGATTTAGGTTAAGTCTTAAGACGCGTAAGAGATGCTGAGATTTAACATGAAAAAAAAATATGTTTTTAAATTGTGTTGGTATTGATTATGTGGAAACAATGAGCTAGGGGGGGGGGCGGGGGACGTGGCAACATCAATCTAGTTAACTGGGCGGCTGTGTATTCTCACTTTTTGGGAACTACTCTTGATAACAACTTTAAGAGGCTTAAGAGAACAAGTTTGAGACGTAGTTGTTGAGACGTCGCGGAGACGTCTCCGCGAGGTGAGATAGCACCCATAGCTCTAGCGAAATTTCTGGCAGTTTTTTTTTACAAATATTGTGTTTAAGAAGTAGGCGTTTTAACTAAATCACGACTGAACAAAATATGCCGATTTACTCAAAATGATTCAATTCTAAAAATTATCTAAGTATCTTCTTATTACTGTACCAATTTGATCAATAAAGACGAGATCGAGCAAATCCTTTACGTTTTATTTTTCATTGTCTTAAGCTACTAGCACTCATAAAACGTGGATCAGAGAATTCTAAATACATTGTGAGCGCAAATAATTATTAAAACATTTTCTGGAGGCATATCTCTATCATATACTTATTCAAGAGAATATAAACAAAATGCATAGCCCTGTACAAAATAATTTTAGTCTTATAGACCATTATTACGTTGATTAAAATTCCAACAGTAGTGTTCAGGATCAAAGTGATGCTTTAGAGAAGAGTTGACATTCAAAGAAACGCACGCAACACATCGGAATATAAACTTCCCTCAAACAAGGTATGGTTAAAAATGTTTGTTTCTAAACTAATTTTAGGCGCCCAGGGATGGTAAATCACTTCTGCTTAAAAGAGTCGGGGACTGTTTTCTCTAACAATTTAGAAAGAGCATGACGTTCTTTACATTTATTTGACAAGATATAAAACAATCTAACAAATTCAGGCATTCTTTTTTTTTAGAAGGATTTAACAGATCGCATGTTCCATACGCTTGTCCTTCGACATGCTGTGTATCGGATCGGACGAGTATTGTTTGCTACTGGGATATAGGTTACCTGCGATATTTTTCGCAGCTTCGCACCCTCCCTTTTATTTGTTTCTGCTTCAGTCTTGTGGTTTGCCTCGGATTTGAATTTACTAGAGCCTCTTCTGTGAACAACGTGGTTGCTCGACCTACGTAAAGACAGTAAATAGAAGGAAGATACCTCGACGCGAAAGTAGCATTGGTGCTCTTTCGAAATCGAAGCAATCATTGAGGATAAGAGCGTCTGAGAGTTGGAGTCTGACGTACCAGTGAAGGTCTATTATTTTTCTGGCGGCGGGTAGCAAGGGAAGTCAAACTTCGCAGAACGTTTGTCTCTGATTTGATTTCCAAGAGCACATTCTCTCGCGTCAGAGGCTAATATCTCCTCTTCTACTTACTCGTTTACAGTCGGGTTGATTAATCAAATTCCAGCAATGATCAGGGATCAATAATATCAAATAAAATGGATTTCAAAAATTGCGAATAGTCTCTCCTTTCGACGTGACGCATCACATATATGTCTCCAATTTTCTAATTGACCTTTTGAGACCCAAAATGGAGGTCGAAGGTCATGCTTCATTAACATAAACATAATTTTCTTCAAATTGTGTCAACTTTGGTATCAAATTGTAGGTAATTTTATAACTAGCAATTAAGTCTATTAACACCTTTTCACTCGACCAGCCAATTTTTAGCATTATGCAAATTAGTCTGTTTATGCATAATTCAATGCATAATTGAGTCAAGCTTCACGAAAATCAGACATAACATATTCATAGACAATATCAATAGCAACTTATCGACAATACAACATAGGTCAGACCAGCCTGATATTGCTGCCAGATAGATTTAATATAATATAGATTTTTATACGTGGCCCTACTAGGAGGCTTATGACTTTTTTTCCTAAAGCTGTGTGCACCATTTGTTTGATTTATTAGAGGCCATTTTTAAACTTTCGCCACAGACATGACAGATTGACGCTTTTATGTGGAGAAGTTGATTGAATTGCTCACATCAGGATTACGAAAACTCAATTAGTCAAATTAAATGTATAGTGTTCTACAAATATACAACCAAATATCATTTCGAAATACAATAAAAATCTATTACAAAATGAAGTACGTAGGAAAGAAATCTTGATCCAGGACTGTGTTTCACCAAGTCGTTCGTAAGTTACGATTGAAGTTACGAACGACTGGTGATCAGGCTTGCACTTAGGGGAAGGTGGGGCATAACGGACCACGTAACTTCAAGTGGCTTCTGTGACGTCACAGATAGGAGCAAGACTATAAAAATGATATTTCCTTGACGAGTTATTATTGAAGTTTGATAAACAATCGATCAATAATTCTCATCTCTTTCATACTTCCGGCAAAATGAAGCTGAAAAAATATCGGAAAAGGTCCGTTTTGCCCCACTAGTGGGGCAAAATTGACTCCGTGCATATTTTGTTGGGGCAAAATGGTACCCTATTATGGGGTACCGTTTTGCCCCGTAAGAAATAATCAACTCCTGGGGACTGATTTGTCAAAATTTGTTCAAGTTGGCAAAATAAATGTACTTTGGAAGTCTCCAGAAGGGATGCGAGCACACCAAATTCTCCCCAGGGTCAGCCAAATTATGATCCTTTTTGCCCCACACCATTGGGTTCCATTTTGCCCCAAGCGGAAATACCCTACATCAGAGGGGTACAAATTTTTGAATGGCACCCCCACTGTAGGTATTGATTTTTTTCGATGAAACTTCAGTGGTAAATTGGTGCAGCAATGCCTCATTTACTGCAATACATTTTATAGAAAGAAATACTTTTGATGTCAAGCTATGAGAAAGTTCCGTTTTGCCCCTAGGGTCCGTTATGCCCCACCTTCCCCTACTTCTAAAGCATGTTATTAGTATAACACCCAAGAACATGTTCCAGTGGTTCGTAAAGTCAAATCGTAACTTCAAGAACGACTTGGTGGAACACAACACAGGCCTGTGTGAGGCTTAAAACGAACGTCTCCTTTTTACAAAAACAAAAACAAACACATCGACTAGATTTCTCGAGTTTTCTTTGATTTTCCCGCAAAGATCCGAAGTGCCTAATCTGCAGAAACATTTTTGGACATTTTTTTTAAAAATCTGGATAACAGCCAGAATTTCTGAACATGACGAACTATTTCACTTGCGTTGGAGACGCGACATTAAATCCTCTGACATATTCCGGATTTACGTACACGATTGCATCACGGATCGAGAGAGAACGTGTTAAATGGAACTGATGCTCTAGAACAGATACAAGTTTCTGAGTTATGTCACAATGCTAATTAGCACATCAGCAAAATTGCAATGATGTTTTGCACGATGGTAGGTGCTATTCATTAAACCAAGTTGAAATGTAAAAATGGGAGAAAATAATGAACAACCATGAACTTCAACGTTGTTTGGTTGACTGGTTAGTTCTTGATTGGTTGGTTAGTTGTTTAGTATAATTATTACTGTAGACGGAAAGAGGCAAGGGATGAGTGCATGGTTGGTTGGATTGATGATTGGTTGACGGGCTGGTTAGTGGTTTGGTTAGTTGTTTGATTGGTTGGTTGGTTGGTTGGTTGGTAGGTTGGTTGGTTGGTTGGTAGGTGGGTTTTGGTTGGTAGGTGGGTTGGTTGGTGGGTGGTGGGGGTTTTGGGGTGGGTTTTTGGTGGTGGGTTGGTTGGTTGGTTGGTAGGTTGGTTGGTTCGTGGGTTGGTTGGTGGTTGATAGGTTGGTTGGTTGGTTGATTGATTGATTGATTGCTTGGTTGGTGGGTTGGTTGGTGGGTGGTTGGTTTGTGGGTGGGTTGGTTGGTTGGTGGTTGGTTGGTGGGTGGGGTGGTTGGTTGGTTTGTTGGTTGATAGGTTGGTTGGTTGGTTGGTTGGTTTGTTGGTTGATAGGTTGATTGCTTGGTTGGTGGGTTGGTTGGTGGGTGGTTGGTGGGTGGGTTGGTTGGTGGTTGGTTAGTTGGTTAGCATTTGTTGATAAGTTGGTTGGTTGGATGGATGATTAATTAATTGGTTATTTGGTTGATTGGTTGGCTGGTTGATTGGTTGGTTGGTGGGTAGGTAGATTGTTGGTTGGTTTGTTAGTTGGTTGGTCGATTGGTTGGTTAGTTGGTTATCAATTTGATGATAAGTTGGACGGACGATTAATTGGTTAATTGGTTGGTTGGTGGTTTGGGTTGGTTTAATCATAGAACTAACAGGGAATCATTTAGTGTTTAATGACTGGTTGATTGCCTGGTTTGTTGGTTGGCTATTTGGTTGGTTGGGTTGGTAGGTGGTGCGATGGTTGCTTGCTGGCAATTTCTTGATTACTTGGTTGGTTGGTTGATTGGCTGGTCAGTTGGTTAGTTAATTGATGGTTAGCAATTCGGTAGTTTGTTCATTGGTTAGATGGTTGGTGGGTTGGTATGGGTAGGTGGTTTATTGGTAATTTGTTGATAAGTTGGTTGGTTGGTTGGCTGGTTTTTTACTTGGTTGGTCGTTCGGTGTGTTGGTTGATGGCTATTTGTTTGATCGGCTATTTGACTTTTTGCACTGGAATAAATCCCGGGGGATGGGGGATACATCCCCCGGGATTTTGAGGAGGGGGAGGGGGGTGGCCTGTACAAACACCCCCCCCCCCCCCCCCCCCCCCCCCCCACTTTTCAAGAAAGAACTGGGGGGAAAAATACACTAGATAATGGTGTTATTGGGTAAAATAGCGCTTTCCATATTAAAAAGTGCCTCTTTTTAACTCCGAAAACCCAAAGGTTTCCTGCTCGGTCGACCTCGCACTAAGTAACAAACATAAGTATAAAAAGGTTGGATCCAATGCCCTCGTCTGGGGACAACCTTAGGAAAGGGTGTTGCCGACAATCAAAAACATTAATGTATTTGTTTGCGGGCAAGGTTAGTGGAGGGCTTGGGACCTGCAGCCAACAAATTTTTCATAGCAAAGATTGTGGATTTGTTTTCTATCGCTGTTATTCAACAAAGCATGTAAAACGTATCTTCAAAATGGATACTAAATAGGGTTTATCATGCACAATTAACTCAAACTTTGAGCTCAAAATTTTCGGGTTGCGCTTCGCGCAAGGCTGATACTAAATAGGATCTGCACATATATCTCCAATTTTTAGCTTAAAATTTTCTGCTCGCGCTTCGCGCTCGCATTATTTTTTTCTATTACTAAAATGAACAGTAATCAAGGCAGCCGTCAAGATTCTCAAAAACATACATTGAAAGACACATTTTTCTTCGTAACCCCTCCCTCTCCGAATACATTTCTCTTTAGGTCTATGCCTCTGATCTAAAGTGTCCACCTTTCCATCGTGACCCACACTTTCAAATCCGTTCGGCCGCCTCTGCTATATGTTCTATTTTTTTTTTCTCGCACTCGCGGATACTATATAGGAACTGTAATGCACAAATATTTCTAATTTCAGCTTTAAATTTTCGGCTCGCGCTTCGCGCTCTCTAATACTAAAAAGGAACTATAATGCACAAAAATTAATATCTCCAATTTTTAGCATAAAATTTTCGGCTCGCGCTTCGCGCTCGCATTACCTATTTATTACTAAAATGAACAGTTATCAAGACAGCCATAAGTTAAAAGCATACATTCAAGAGCAAATTCTATTCACACCCCCTCCCTCTCATATCCGTTCCGCCGCCTCTGCTATATGGGTATTAAAAACGTTCCTTGTGTGCACATATCGCGACAAGTTGGCAAATTATTTCGCTCATTCCCCCCCCCCCCCCACTCCTCGACACGGATTTACGCCGATGATTTGTTGAGTACTTATAGAATGCCTGATTAATATATTTTTCAATTTTTGAAATTGCTGAATGATATATATATTGATCAGTTGTTAGTTCTTGTCCATTCAGCAAAATGAAAAGCAGGTCAGGCTTTGCAAGTAACAGCACTTAGATATTGTCTGTAAGTTTAAACGCATTACTGTCTCCCCATCGTTACGTTAAGGCGGGCTCACACTATGCGACTTGCTGCGGTCCGATTTTTCAGGAAAACTTTAATATTATCTGCTACAAACTTTCAAACAAGGAAATTCATAATGTACAAAGTTGTGGGTATTCCTATGAATATCAAAATTAAATTTCAGGCCGATTGCGAACCCCCTTCTCTGTATAAAATCTAATTGTTTCCAAATCGCAGTGACGTCACTGCGATCTTGCGGTTTTAAGGTAATTTGACCTTTACTCCTAATTAAAGACCCGCATTGGAATAAAATTTTGATAAAATTGTTCCTTTACAATTTTTACATCTCATAAGAGAACTTTGCATGTTTCAAATGTCGCATTAATAATGCAAACTACCGTTTGTTTAAAAAATCGCACCGCAGCAAGTCGCATAGTGTGAGCCCGCCTTTACATATACATCATTGTGCTGGATGTGTCACTATGAACACAATGACGTTGTATACAAAACGTGAGACAACTTGACATCTCATTTTTTGCTCTCGTTCATGATAGGAAATTCAAATCATGGATCTCGTTCCTCATTGTCGGTGTTTCATCATTATTTTCACATTGACCTATTTTTCGATGTATGCTAATGAATAAGACCTTGAAACATCGGCGATGTTGATATCGTCAACGAATGAGCAAAGCACGTAGCCATGCATATGTTAATATTTAGCTCATATTTTGTATACTAAGGGGAATTGCAGGAGGATTTAGACAAAAAATTGTTTACTTACAAACTTTCGCAGATAGCGGAGACATAATTTATCAAAATTTTATTTTGACCCGACAAACACTCAATCCCTCCTAGATGTCTACTTTTACCAAACAGTTAAAAACTTCACACATGTTTAAAAACATTTCCAAAACCTACATGAAGCTAACTGCATCTTTACTTTTCAATATGATAAGTTGCAACAAAGTAATTAAAACATTAATAGATCGTTATACCACATTAGCGTAAATAAACATGTTTGCATTACATTTGCATTACGAAACCGGTCGGTAAGATATTAATCTCACGGTATTAATTATGTTTGTTTGTTTTTTAAACATCAAACAAAAAGACACAATATAAATCTTACTATGCTTTTCTTGTCTTCTCCACATGTTCCCACCATAATATTTAAGGGGAACTTCAACAACAATGCAAAAGCTGGAAATCTGAACACTTACACATAGGCCTAGAGAACGTTGATTTACAAAATACACATTATTTTAATAATAGTCATTATAAATCATCACGAGGGTATTGACCACACAATATAGTTCTCTCGGTTTATTTTTTAAAAAGGAGCCAAAGCCAATAACAATCATGTGGCATTAAAAGAAATGATAAACTTCTCTTTCTCGAAAGAAAAATTATATTTTTCAATTCCTTTTGGGGGTGAGCCAGATAAAAAAACAGTTGGCAGTATTATTAATTCTGAATAATACAAATGATAAAATTTTCTTTCTAGAATTTTATTTTACATTTTTCGATTCCTTTTGGGGCTGAGCCAGAGACGCGGTCTGTGGTGACGAGATTTGTGCCTCGTGGTTCCTTATGAACCCGCCTGAGTCATCGGGCTAAAGACGGGCGAGTGGGATTGGCACATGTACCCTTCGTTCAACAGTTATACCTGGAAAACTATATTATTCCTAACACTATTCAATAGGAATATGGCTATACTAGGATGGTAGCAGTATAACTTAGGTACTAACCCATAAGTAGAGTAGTAGTAGTAGTAGTAGTAGTAGTAGTTGTTGTTGTAGTAGTAGTAGTAGTAGTAGTAGTAGTAGTAGTAGTAGTAGTAGTAGCCTAATAGTAGTAGTAGTAGTAGTAGTAGTAGTAGTGGTGGTAGTAGTAGTGGGGGTAGTAGTAGTAGTAGTAGTAGTAGTAGTAGTAGTAGTAGTAGTAGTAGTAGTAGTAGTAGTAGTAGTAGTAGTAGTAGTAGTAGTAGTAGTAGTAGTAGTAGTAGTAGTAGTAGTAGTAGTAGTAGTAGTAGTAGTAGTAGTACTAGTAGTAGTAGTATTAGTGGTGGTGGTGGTGGTAGTAGTAGTAGGAATAGTAACAGTGGTATAGTTCTCGTTGTTGTCATCTCAACATTCTAACGCACTTTACAATGTGCAATTTGCTTACAAACATTTTGAAGCATTCCTTTAAGAATAAAGGTAAAATGATTCATTACTGTCTTGTCACGGTGAAGGCTCATTAGTTATGTCCATGTTTCTGTTTTTACTCTGGAAAATACCAAGCTTTCAAATCTAATTACCTGCTTGGAATCATAAGTCTAGTGACAAAATAATTCATGCGCCATTACAAAGCTGATCAAGAAGATATGAATTTCGTCATCGGAAGAGCATTGTCGGTGGTAATTTGTTCTTTCCGTACGTGTATTCGTGCATACAATCATAGGTCCATGATACAACATACGAACTATATAGACGATACACCTTTTCCTTAACCTACAGTAACATCAGACAGTATGTCACTTATGTTGGGGGGAAAATAAGAAAGTAAGAGAAACAGGAATTCAGTTAAGAAGTTATAAACAAAGGAATATATATAAGGGAATATGTTATTCCTTTACAGGCAGCCAATACAGGCAGCCTTATTGGCTGCATAAGTGCCAATAAAAGTAATGTGCCAATTTCTTTGAACTATAAGTATGTATGTATGTCAATTGTATTTCATTAACATTATATAGTATTACGCAATTCATGTATTGAAAGTGCCGAATAAAATAACAATGATAATAATAATAATAATAATACAAATTAATTTGAGATATCAATTGTAAGGTAATAGTAATATCTACTCCGCTGTCGTGTCTTTGATTATCTATACAGACAGGATCATTATTCGTTTGTGTTTGGCGGCAAAATATTTTTTCTCATGTGATCCATATAACATGATAATTATATCATGAAATAGATGATGATATATAATCAATAAAGGTAAGAATCATAATAGCACGAATAAGTTGTGAATAAACTTATTGACGCTGGGGTGTTGGTATATAACAATATAAGGTCATAATAATTTGTAAATAAATTAATGGACATTATAGTAGAGGACCGATGTGTAGACCCCGTGGCTATTTTTTGGGAACAAAGGTTTGAAAGTGGTTTTGAGTTGGTTAGAGGTCACTAATCAAAATTAGCTTGGTTAGTCCCCTGCTAACCCCCGGCAACTCTTGTAGGGGTCAAAATAAGGTCAAACTGGGGCCAATAGGGGGTCAAATCTTTAAAATGCCCAAATAGTATCAAAAGACACAGCAAATAATTTGTCTCTTTCTACTGAACAAAAAAGTGTACAGGATCATATACCCCTGACCTCCCAGTAAGAAGTTATGGCGGAAAATGTCAAAAGGTCAACAAACTTTCACATGATATGCATGTGAGGCCTACACAAGCTAAAATTGTTTAGAACAAAATTTTTTCGTGTTTTTGTGTCTATTAATATTTATAATGGTTAAGAAAATTAATTGACACTATTTCTACATAAGAAAATCATGTTCAGTACATATAAGGGGTCAAAGTAAGGTCATTTGGGGTCAAATTAGTTAATTTAGGATTGAAATACGAATAAGGAGTTAAAACAGCTCCATTTTGTGCAGTATTGTCAAGTTATGTATAAATAGATTATTAAAACTTACAGATTTGTATTTCTAATCCAGAAACCACATTCAATTAATGTGAGGGGTCACGATATGATCAAAGGGTCAATCGATCAATTAGGGTCAAAATGTTACATTGACCTAGAAATATTGTGATGCTATATGCACACTAGAACCACTTGAGCCATGAACTTCAAATTTAAAAGTAGTATGTACCATCATAAGAAGACAATATAATTTGATCTTATAGAATGTAGGTGAAATGTCAAGGTTCATAAGGTCAAGTTATGAAGTTCCGGGTATTTACATCGTTATTGCATTAATTTAAGACAAAGTTTGATTTTGATGATAACATATTCACTAGATACCAATTTTATTTTTTTCAAATCTATTTATTATTATGATGAAGAAAATTAATTGACACTATCTATTCCTACATAAGAAAACCATATTCAGTATATATAGGGGTCAAACTGAGGTCATTTCGGGTCAAAGTTGTGATCAAAATAGGGTAAAGGGGTTGTAGCAGCTGTTACTCTTTAAGTTGTGTGTAAACTGATGATTAAACCTACAGATTTGTATTTCTGATCCAAAAACCACATTCAATAAATGTGAGGGGTCATGATATGGTAAAATGGTAAATCAATCATTGTAGAAGTATTTGGGATATGAACTTTAATTTTATGATAGTGTAACATATAGAAAGATGATCTATTTGAATATGAAAGGACAAATGTCAATTTGTCACGCAGTCAAGTTATGATATCCCAAGAACCGCTGAACTTCAACCTTAATGATATCACAATTATAGGCAGATGATCTGATGATATTTTGTAAATGGTATGTCAAAAGTATGATACCTGACCACTGGCGTAGCGCATCCCGCCCCCCCCCCCCGCCCCACTAACAAAAGAATTGCGTCCCGCTCGACCGATTACGCGGCGGTCACAACTCGCTGTACCTTCGATGTACCATGCAGGCACGCTACATGTACGACGTGCAGGAAGTTTTTACAATACCCTTACTACAGAAATGCAGGAATCACAGAAGTTGACCCAGGATCTGTGCATGCATTGTGCATGCAACGCAGGCTACGTTGCATGCACGTGTCCCGTAGCCTACGGCGAGTTGTGACCACCGCATTATGAATACTCCATCCCCCCACTTACATAGAAAAAAAGAAAGGAATTTGTGTCTACGCCCTGGACATGACTGTTAGGGTAGTTAGGTTATCATTTATTATAAAATGTACCCAAATTGGTTTAAAAACGAGAGACTTGAACAAATTAAAGTTGAGGTCCAGTAAAATTTTGAAACATAGATAGCGCCATGAGCGTCGAAAGACGGACCAGAGCGCTTTACAAGTACCCACTATTATTATTATTATTATTATTATTATAGATCGACGAATACCCAATGCGCACTCCTCATGCACGTTTAGGAGGCCCTCAGTTTAAAAAAGTAATTTCAGACACGAACCTCTGTGTGTGAACCTTGACATTTTACCGATATACAGTCTCATATACTAGTAATGAGATTCATGGTCACATCATGATAGTTTCACATCTCAAATAGTTTTTGAGATCCTTGAATAACGAGGCAAATGCCTGTATTTTTTAAGGTTTACCTTTGTGACCCTTGACATCTGACCTAAAAATTGTATAACATTGGCTTCTAATGATACGTGTTATCATCAAGATCGAAGTTGATATGTTATCAAGCTTCTTCTTAAACGAATGTAATAACGAGGTAAATACCTGGAATTTTATAAGTTCACTTTTGAACCTTGACCTTTTACCTACATTCTATAAGATCAAATTAGATTGTCTTCTTTTGATGGTACATACTACTTTAAATTTGAAGTTAATGGCTCAAGTGGTTCTAGGGTGCATATAGCATCACAATGTTTCTAGGTCAATGTAACATTTTGACCCTAATTGATCGATTGACCCTTTGATCATATCGTGACCCCTCACATTAATTGAATGTGGTTTCTGGATTAGAAATACAAATCTGTAAGTTTTATTAATCTATTTATACATAACTTGACAATACTGCACAAAATGGAGCTGCTTTAACTCCTTATTCGTATTTCAATCCTAAATTAACTAATTTGACCCCAAATGACCTTACTTTGACCCCTTATATATACTGAACATGATTTTCTTATGTAGAAATAGTGTCAATTAATTTTCTTAACCATTATAAATATTAATAGACTAAAAAAACACGAAAAATTTTCGTTCTAAACAATTTTAGCTTGTGTAGGCCTCATATGCCTTCATGTGAAAGTTCGTTGACCTTTTGACCTTTCCCACCATAACTTCTTACTGGGAGGTCAGGGGTATATGATCCTGTACACTTTTTTGTTCAGTAGAAAGAGACAAATTATTTGCTGTGTCTTTTGATACTATTCGGGCGTTTTAAAAATTTGACCCCCTATTGGCCCCAGTTTGACCTTATTTTGACCCCTACAAGAGTTGCCGGGGGTTAGCAGGGGACTAACCAAGCTAATTTTGATTGGTGACCTCTAACCAACTCAAAACCACTTTCAAACCTTTGTTCCCAAAAAATAGCCACGGGGTCTACACGTCGGTCCTCTACTATTAGAACAATTATAAAGTCGCACTGTACATCAGTTTTAATAAGTTGTAAATAAACTATAGACTGTTGTCTAGACTGTTAGGCTGTTGACATCACTGAATAGTGTCTCGTGTAAGTCGTAAATAAACTTTAAACTAATAACGTCTTGAAAACTTTATAAATAAACTTCTGAATGTCATTTCACCTTCTAAATTATAATTCTTAGTTAACAGAGTGTATCATTCATTCAATTTGAAAATAAGAAATCAAATTTCTGGTCTCCTCTCGTCTCTATTAGAATATTGGTTGTCAAATGAATTATTCAGCACAAATTTAGTTGGGTAGGGAGGTAGAGGTAAAGGCATTTATTTGTTGAATTATATACAGTATTCCAGATAATTAAAAGTCACCGTGCAAAATTATTAGATAGGGAAATTATTTAGCTACTACGATGGATATTGTATTGCTGTTGCTTTGTTTTTGTTGTGTTATTATTTTTTATTTTTTTTGTCGCTTAATATATTTTTCTATTGCATGTCGAAATTTTTTGTTTTTGAAAGTTGGTCATTATATGTAACAAGAGCAATGATTTCATCGGTTGTTTAAATAGAGTTTGCCATTTAAGTTTATATTTAGAAAGAGTTGGTCACACTTCAATATTCTGAGTGTAAAACTATAATAACAGTTATTAACCACCCACTTAAAATGGCAAAGTCTCATTAAAAAAAAGCTATACATGTTGAATGGTTTCATCCATAATATGTTGGCCAGAAAGTACAACTCTAATGAAAAAAATTTTCATTCAGTTCACGTTCTATATTATCTTGCTTATATCATTCGCAAATATGCAACGAAATCATATTCAGGTGAAGGCCTTTTTTTTTTTTTTTCATGTATCCAAACAAACTATTTTACAATATAGTTATATATTGTTATTTTTCATATGTTGTTTTTTGTTTTGTTTTTGTTTTGTTTTTACAAATTACATTACAACACCAAAATTATATTCACATAAACTTTAACAAGTTGACAATACCTTATTACTACATAACACTATTATAAGAAACATATAAATATTATAAATGAGAGAACAAAGAAAGCAAAAGTCCCTCTCAGACCAAGTATGATATATATAAGTCATAAAATCACAATTTTTAAATAAAACAAGTCTAAGCAAGGAATGTCGAGAGAGAGAAAGTGAACACTTTGATCCGGGTAAATGAATTATGTTGAACATGAATGTCATACTAGTATAACCATTATTTAATTTGTTTTTGTTTTTTTAATTTTTTTTATTCTGTATTCAATAAGCTAAATATTTGTACGTAGTATCATGTTCACATTTAGTATGCTTCATTTGTAATATCTCTTTTTTGGTGCTCTCATACTCCGAGAGGGATCCATAAATCTTATTAGGGGATGTAGCAGCTAGTATCGTGATCAGCCCATTTAATAAATAACTAAACAAATAAATAAATCATTGGTAAGACTTTGGCATTTTTTCTCATCGAAAAAATATGCTTTTATATAGTCCTATGTGGGGTTTAAAAATAGATAGTCAAACAATATTGCCGACTGAGATATTTTAGACAGCTATAATACCCGTGAATCGCTTTCCTAACATGTGTCAACATAAACATGATCTTAAATTGACTATTATCTTTGAAATTCATGTCTATTTATCAACTTTCGTGATTTGATGATATTGAGGACACAATTCACCGTAACTTTTCAACTTCTTCTTTCTTGATCATAAATTTTAACTTCCTCTCCAGGCCACGCCCCTCAACCTGTTCTATGATTCACATACCGAGTGATTGATGTGTCACTTCAACCAATCAAATTGCCAGAAACTTTTTTTCACTCGTCACGGATTGGCCCGTGTCGTGATAATGATATGCTAATGAGCCGGGTCAAATGTCGTCATACGTACGCCGGTGAATCACACGCGGAGATAATTATCTCAGTGTTGGATTTATTCGTGTTATGCGCAGCGCGATCGGGCAGCAGCGGTGAGGGGTAACCAATTTTTGAGGAGATGATTTTTCAGCGGAAGTGTAGACAGAAAACGACTTTCTCCCATACATTCGCACTTTGACGTCCAACCCGTGCAGTCCAGCCGGTTGTTTATCCATCTCAATTTTTATTTTATTTTCTGCGGAACCATTTAAGTTTGTTTTTAACTCCAGCACTGTGGAAGCATTCTAGGAATCAAAGATGGGTGGTGTTTTTTATATCACCATTGTGCTGTCTGCACTTTTAGCCACGTTATCACAAGCTCAGCCAATACAGCGTGATCAAGGTAAGTTCTGAGAAAAGAAACTTTTACCAAAGTTGTTACTAGAGACTTTAATATTTGACAACGAAAAAATATTGCTGTCATGTCTGATGATTGTATGTATTTTGTAATCGAGCACACAGTTTTGTTTCTTTGGCCTTGGGCAGCAAAGGAACGATTCTGATCATTCTGATGGAGGAAACATTGCACGATTCGGTGAAGTTGTATATCGCTTCATGGAATTAGGAATTTTCTTTTTAGTTTTGAGTGGAAGCAACCGGTTATGAAGTTTCGAGTTTTATTTTTGCCCATTTATGATCTATTTGCCTAGTTTGGCGACAGTGATTAGTCTGAATAATCTACTTCCCGTCATGTCAATCTCCTTCCATGTGCTCGTACCCTGCACTCTCTCCCTTGCCCCCCCCCTGCCCCACAGCCCTTTCTCTTCACCCCTCCCCTCTCTCCCTTATTAACTGTAGCTCACTTATCCATTTTTTTCGTCTCTCCCTCCCCCCCCGCCCCTCTTTCCTTTCTCTCTCTCTCTCTCTCTCTTCTCATCTCTCTCTCTCTAATCTCCTCCTTGGCCTCCTCTGGCAAACGACGCAAATCGTCACACCCCTCATCGATTATTCATCACGAGTTCACACCAATCCCCACCCCCTCCTCCTTTTTTTTTTTTTTTTTTAATAATATTTTGTTTCATAATTGTGTCTTCCTACTCTGTATAACCGTTGCTTTGATTTTTGTAACAAAAGCAGCCCTTGTTTTGAAATGTTTGTTTTCCTGCCTTGAATATTTCTTCTGGAACTTGGGAGGTTGAAGGGTTCGCAGCAGGCTTCAGGGGCAACAGTCCTAAACGTTTAATGCCTTCGGGATGATGATGATGATGAGGATGCCTTTCAGTGAGCGCGAAAAGGAATGGAAAACTCATGATGCACCCGATTGACAGACCGTATCCATTGGTCCTATCTGGATGCAACCAACGTCTTTTCAGATTAAATACTAAGATATTTTTGGCCGTCTGTATGGTGAAAAGATTAAACGTCTTTTGACTTTGATTATATGTTGGTTGAGCCATTATAATGCGACCTCAATACAATTTGCGCCAGACGTTATTTATCAAAAATATGACAAACTGCCAGCCTTAAAAGTTGAGATAGAATGGCAACGTATGTTTAAAGGCACCATAAAAATTTTTGTTAAAAAAGGGGTGGAGGTACAGGGTCAAACTGACCTCACTCTGGGGTCATTGGGTCCATACACTATTCCGGGTTATATGGAGTCTTACCTGATATATAGCATATGGCCCCAATGGGGTCAACAATGGGGTCAATTTGATATTTAATTTCTATTTTAGAGTATATAGGAAGAACGATTGTGATGATAAACTAATTAACGTAGACCTGATACCAATTCTGTCTTTTGAAGGCACACGTTTAGAACTAATTACACATTATTCTTTCCACATCATGCATATCAAGCCTGGAATCCGATCATGACACAAATCAGTCACCAAGACGAAATTAATACTGGAAATACCCGCTTATTACCAGAACGAAAATATAGGGATTGCTGGAAGGCGAAAAACCAGTGGCAAATCCAGGCGGGTGTGCAGGGGACGTCCCAATAATAATATTTTTTTTTTTTTTTTTTTTTTTTTTTTTTTTTTTTTTTTTTTTTTAATCGCTCAAAATTTCGGTTGCGCCCCCAATCACCCCCCCCCCATATTTCAAATCGTGGATCCGCCACTGAATACGGAGGCAGGATATGCTTGGTTATATACTCCGGAAGTGAAATGAATAAGAGATGATTTCAGCGTCAATGTCATCCCAGGAATATGGAAAAAAAGGACTGTAAATATGAGATGATATTACATGATGAGGTTTTAATTATCGGGTGGGTGAAAGGTGGATATCCAATAATGGACTGAGGGTAAAGGGGTGGGGGTTGGTACAAAATAATGTTAAGTGATGATGATTGATCATACTCATTGCATGGGGGTTATTCTCTGACTAAGGTCACGTGTGTTTTGATGATAGGAGGAGATGAAATATCACGTGATTATTACTAATCGCTTGAGGAGGGGGTGCTTGTTTGGATAGATTCTTTAAGGAGAAAGAGGGCTCGTACTCGGTTAGCTTCCGTTTCCATTACTACCGACACTCATGGTATCGATTTTTCACCCTATTTAATTTTTTTAATGGCTATTCAATACCTATAATGAGGAAAGTGTTAGTCAATTACAAGCTGTAATTATAATAAAATTGAATATAGTTTTCCACATATGAATAAAGAAAGGGAAAAGAAGACGTCTTGGTTCAATGTATTTTGAGGCTATTGTAAAGTTATACTTTCGAAAAAGGACCTCCAAGGTTATACTTCTTCTAGGGTAAAGATGATACAGTTGTTAATAAGATAAAATTCATTTTATTAACGTAGAGCTCCCTCAAAACACGCACCAAAGTTCACGTACCGAACATAAACGAACATTCGTCTCAGATATTTTTTGCTTGACTTCTCAATTCTCTATCCGATTCATTTCATAAACATGCCACATTCTCCGCATTTTTCCGAGATGATGTCTTCACCTTCCATCTCCATCTCACTCCCTCCATCCCTCATCCATCTCTCTCTCTCTTTCTCTCTCTTTCTCTCTCTTTCTCTCTCTCTCTCTCTCTCTCTCTCCCTCTCCATATTTCACTGACTGTTTTTCTTCAAAATATGAAGAGTCAAGGTCAATCGTGGCATAGCCTACCCCAGAGCGATATTTATGGTAGTTTCTCGAAAAAATACGAGATTTAATGCGCTGGGTATCAAATATCGGGAACTCTCACCGGCGTGTGGCCCAGTGCAGGGTTAGTTTTACCCTCCACAAGGCTGGGGACCCTCTTTATCCTCATTCATATACCTCCGTGGTAGATTTTTGAAGAGAGGAAATGAAAAGATTTCTTCTCTTTTTTTTTCAATGAAAGGGTTTAGATGATGATGATGATTGACGTGATGTCGGTGAATTGTAATTCTTTCCTAATTCAGCCCCTGATTGCTGTTTCTATTGGAACTTTCTGTCAACATCACCGAAGCCATCTGAAATCTTGAGGCCTCTCAAGCTAAAACCAAGATATATTCAAAACTCAATTCCGTGTATGTTCCTACGTATATAATATAAAATATATTTTAACCATTTCTTGTCGCAGGAAGCTTCTTCTTTTTTTCTTTTCTTTTTTTTTTGAGGGGGGGGGGGGGCGCTCAGAGGGTATTTACTGGGTAGTATAATCACGGAAGGAGATACTTTTGCTTCGTGTGCTTCCTAAGAACTAAGATAAAGAATGGACCAGATAAGACTTACCTCTTACTAGCATTGAAAATGAGGGGGGGGGCAAGGGAAACAGTGCAAGAGTATTTCACTGTAATATATCCATTGATACACGCGCGGCCATCCAAACAAGTCCATATAGTCCATCTCTACCCCATATCATATGCCCTTTGGGAGATAAATAAGCAATTTGAGTTTTTTTTTATAAAAGATCGTTCTCATTGATTAACATAGGCTCTATATGACAGTGATATGAAATAAAGGAATTTTCGTTTTGTTTTGTTTTGTTTTGTTTTTATCAATGCGAAGACGTGTTTACTTGTGGATGTGGAAGGGACGGGGGGGGGGGGGCAACATACCTCGGAAAGGTATACAGTCACCTGAAATACGTTATAAGAATACTTCTAGAGACATGACTTGTCCACACTTCATATTTCTTTTCACTCATATGAATATTAATATGCAGTTATGATTAGCCTATACCATGTGCCTAATTTACCTTCCGCGAGCCATTTTATTTCAACCTTAAACCATCGTGTATCATCAATCATTCATATTCTTAATGCGAAATGACATTATTTTCGCCGACTCACACTGTGGGCCTCAAATTATGTTTATAACTGTCAAATTTCTAGAACCTTCAAACTCTCGAGAGATAAACCAGAAATACTTTCGAGACAAATTGTTTCGTATGATTATTATACATGTAGGAAAAGCGAGATCCCGATTTTGATGGGAGGGAGAGAGGGAGGGACGTGGGTTTCCGAACACAAACACTCTGTTTCTACAGGGGCACTACGTTTTTTTATAATCAATACAGGTTGCCCGAAATTTTGTTTTCTGTCTTTGTTTTGATACTTGAAATATTTCATAATAATAGTTATATATACATTGTCCATCCTTATTTTTTATGAATTTCTAAAAAAATAATAATAATAATTAAAAAATCGAGTCAAATCAAGTTATGGCATTTCCGCCACCCCGGACCCTAAATGTGTTATGTAAATAAGTTATGAATAATAGTTGTGAGGTTTATATTATATCACACAGTGGTTGTGTGAAATTACGCATCCTACGTCAGTTTCTGTTGAAAAAGAAGGGGTTGTTAGGAGTAGCAGCACGAATGTTAGGGAATCTTCAATTTACGCTAGGAGGAAGGGGGCTATGAGTCAATAATTATTGAGCGAGGCCGCCTGTTTGATACACTCAAATTTTAGTACTGATTCAAACAGAAAGAAAACTTTCGACATCGGCCTGTATAAAGTCATTCATTTGGTTTTCAAGGGGAAAATGCTATGGAATAGGCTCAAATGCACTGGACCATGTAGAAGGCATGCACTTTTAAGTGACATTATTTCATATTTTACATATCATTTACAAATATATTACAATATTGTGCAAAAATCTTTGGTTCCATTTGATATAGTAGGGGAGAGCGGGGTTAGTTGGAACATTTTTCACAAATATGGCCGTAAAACAAAAGCGGATTTATTTCAAGAAACAATAAACAATCAGCTTGAGTGTATATCTGTATGCTACAAATGTACCCCATAAAATTCTGAAAGTTAGTGATGGTTCCGGAAAAAATTCATCTTCAACAAGACCATGTCAAGTGTTCCAACTAACCCCACACACGGGGTTAGTTGGAACATGGTATGGGGTAAGTTGAAACATTGTGCATGGTATCTTTAGAATTATATTTAAACTACCTACAACATTATTGCATGGGTTCAGCTAACTTGCTTTTATTGATTTCAATTAAAATATTAAAGATTGGTGTTCATTTTTTTTTTTACTTCACGTTCTATTACACTTGATAGCATCCACTCACATACAGATATTCTGAAGTCCTGTGAAGTAGCATTCTGCAATATATTTTGTTTAAACCAAAATAAAATTGTCCAATGTGCACTTATATACATATATAGGAATATTTCGGAACACTTCACTGAATTATATGATTTTTATTTTTTTATTCAGTTGAAACCTATTTACTTAGTACATGTTCCAACTAACCCCGTTCAAAATGTTCCAACTAACCCCAGAGTCCCATTTGACATTTGTAAGCTTACAGCACAAAAGAGGGACAACGATATGCCATATATTTAACCTTGTTTTGTAGCTTGGTATAACTATTTGTTATAGTCAAAAACTGGCCAACTTAATTTATGATCTTCTCTGAGATAATAAAACATTCGTAAAAGTGACAAAATTTACTCAGAAGGTGAAAAAACAAACATTGTTTTCTAACTTCATGAGGCTTGAAGTATGCATGCTGTCTAAGATGTGGTGGATGGCAGTTGCTAATAGCAACAACCTGAGGGTAGATTTGCATAAATATATTTATAGACGTTAAACAAAATTACAATGTTTCAACTAACCCCGTGTTCCAACTAACCCCACTCTCCCCTACTTGATATTAAATTATGGATTTGAAAGCAAAAGCAAAGTTTTGACAATTCTGAGTTTTATTTATGAATACTAGTACAGATTCAAGTGCTATAGTGATGTAACAGTATGACAACAGATAAAGCATTGGTCTTTTGTGTTTATTCTCGCACTGTCAACTACAAGGCCCATATTCTACTATAAAAGACTAAGTTTGTATACGTCGCAAGTTCGAACAGGCTATTGTGGGATCCCTTTGCATGCATCAGTCAACATCAGTCAAAAGGATCGCACAATAGCCTGTCCGAACTTGCGACGCATACAAACTCAGTCTTCTTAGTATATATGGGCCTAAAAGGTTAGCTTTCTAATTTTAGATACAAATCCAGAAAATGATAATACACTTGATCCTTTTTCTACATTATTGCCAACTTTATATTGGTATTTAAAAATATATAACGCAGACGACGTATTTGAATCTGTTGCTTAATTTTGCGGTCAATTGGTCACGGGCCAAAACTATGACTTATATCACAATGACGTCATTTAACGATGTTCCTGTATAAAAAATAGCGGAATATCCAATATAGGTTTTAATCAAACAATTCCGGTGTTTTGTTGAAAGGGATGCATAATTAACGTACATTTGAGGCCCTTTCTTTGATTAATTATTCATTACGACTTATCATAGAACTATAAGATAATATATTTTTAGGACCTATACCATTCATTACTTTCGTGATTTAGGAGGGACGTTTGCGTAAAATTGGGATTTTAACTTTTTTTATTTTTTTTATTTGGGGGGGGGGGGGGCAATAATTCAAGCTTTCGTGTCTTGACTCTTTGGTCTTGAGGATTCTGTAATTAACAAGCGATGCAAATTTCTTATATGTTAGCACGATAGGCATGATCACATTTATGTTTAAACATCTTCTTCTTCTTCTTCCGGTTGAAGTGCTGCTTCTTGGTGTTAATAAAATAAATGAATATCTGCCTATTACGACATTTGAGAATAGGGACGTAACTTTTGTTATGACTATTAAAATATTATATGCGAAATGTATCGTCATTTCAAATAACACCCAATACTTGACCGAAAACCACGTCACTCTCACTTTTCTTGAAACCATCAACCTCTTTCCGAGAATGTTGCTAGTGTTTCTGATAAATCACAATGTCCTTACACCATTCAACGATAATTTCATGGCAGTGACGTCAGAATATTATTTGACGATGTAAAAAAAAAAAAAACAAAAAAAAACAAAACAAAAAACAAAAAAAAAAAAAAAAACGTGAAGTTATATATTTCAAGATTCAGTTCTAAGAACATGTATCACCATGTGCCTATGTTGATGATTTCAACTTTGACCAAGAAAATTATGTATATCCCAGGGTTATCAAGGGGACCATATTTTGAAGTAATGTGACAGAAACTCACAGAAGGTTGATTTATGGTAACCTCGTGCAGGGTGGGCTTGTTATGGAAAGCGTTTTGATTGAGACATGAGGCAAAATAAAATTTGACGGTATTCTAGCCAAGCACTTTTTTGTTCTTTTTAAAATATTTTTATGTGGGTTTTCTACTCGTCGTATTATGTCCAGTTTCTCCTGCTTATCTAATCCGTATAGCAGTCTTTAATGTTACCATAATTTGAGAAACACTGACTTGCAAGCACGAACTTTGATCAAAATGAAATATGAATACGAAATGGTATGGGTGGGTTTAGCGTGACCCAGAAACCCTCTCCCACACCACCTACCATTATCAGTCGATTTAACAGCTTGGTCATTTACCACACATCAAAACGTTGTACCATTTCAGTGGCGGATCCTGGCCTTTAAGATGGGGAGGGGCATGTGGCAATTTGAGAAAGGGGTGCAGAGAGCCATGCATACACTGTATCCATAATGTAGGATATACAATATGAATATCATGTACAGACAGAGTGTAATTCCACCACAAAATAGGGGCGCTTTTTGCACCCTTCTGGAACCATCTGGCTTCTGTAGGAGAATGTGATGAGGAAATGTGATTATGATGACAGTTGTATCTACCTACTCACTGAAAGATTGATGGGCTCATTATAGTGCCAACATAGATGACCCTACTCGCTAATCATCTGCTGTGGGCTACGACAGCTACACCATCAGGATCATTCGGAATTGGGCTTCGGAACGTTAGCACAATTTGAACTTGTTCGGGGTCCCAATGGGTCTCGATTCAAGATTTAACAAACCAGGGCAAGATCGAAGTATTTATTTATTATAGAATAGAACATCACAAACAAGATAATTCAAAGGCAAATTATTTATGTAAGTTCACTGTATTGTATACTGTTTATTGCACCTGGCGTTGTTTATGATTTGGAAGCATACGGGCAATTCCACGGGTTAGTGGACATTGAAACAAAAAAAGAAGTGTGTCTCTTGACTTGATTATTCGATTTATCACCGATCTAATGCCACAGATTTTCATAAATGACATAGGTTATTCATATTCAATTGAAAAAAAAAAATCATTTTCAATGACTTCTGCTAGATCTCAGACCATCATTAAAATTGCACGTGTGGGACTGGGGACAACAAATTTCACTAAAATGCCAAATTACACCAAGACTCGTTTAATTATTTCTTCCTTCACAAATTGCAGGCAAAAAAGCCAAGATAAAACACATTTCCCCATAATTGCAGAAAGCCACTGGAGGATATCCATGCCGCATTACAAACGGCGTGAAAAGACCTCTGGAAGTTCATCTGGACCAAAATCGTAATGTGTAGTAACCGTTACGTGCAGTAACCACTTATGCTGCACCCTAGTAAAAAACCATGCTGTTCTTTACTTTTTAAATGATATACAAAGAATTCTGTCGCAAACAACCATAATAGCACTATCATTATGAAAAATCGAGAGTATAAAATACAACTTTCAATCAAAAGCACTGTGATATAGAGGACATCTTCTTTCACACCCACTTATGTCACTTTTCGATGTTTATGCATGTCCAAATCATGTTACGTGGACGTACAACAACACATTTTCTAAGATTGCCAGAAGCATAATGAAAGTTTATCAAGTTTTGTTTATATACCAAAGATAGTCAGACTGATATACTTTGTTGAATAATAAAGATGTTAGTTCCCTATCAATAATAATGGATTACGTACAGTTCTCCAAGTAGAGTTCAAGTGTTCTCCAAATGATACGTGAAACCTGTGGAATAGCCCATACGGTCCTACAAACACCATCTGAAACCTAATTTACAATTAGATCTAATTCGAATTGATTCCTACATGTCATGGGTACGCCAATTGTTACGTGTTTTATTAGCTGTAGAACTATATTAAATGTTAATTGTCAGACTTGGAATTTATTTCGGATACGTCTTTTACAAATCACGTGATTAGTTTTGTCGTCAATGTAAATTTATGTTTCGTGCAATTAGTTTCTGCATTGTGTATGTTTCAAGAAACCGAAACAAAAAACTCGAAAGGGGCCTCAGGGGGAATTCATCCCCACCCCCGACTGTGGCAGCAAGAAGAGTCGCGTGTTATTTATGTTTTATGAGCGTATGGATTGTCCGATTTTCGGACGCATTTTTTAGAATAAAGATCTACAACCCCCACCCCCCACCCCCGTTTGGTTATAAAAAAACAACAACAACAGCAACAAACAAACCAAAAATTGACTATGGGAGAATAGTATCTTATATTTGCTTTATCCGATGATATATCAGGCATTACCGGTACCTATGTAAAGCTGATGGGGCTGATACATTTATAGATAGTAGAAGATGTATTGATGAGTACTTCGGAAGAAGAGGACTTTATGTCCGTATATAGTTGTCATCATCAATCGTAAGGGAGGCGAACACAAGTTATTCATCTACAGACTTTCCCCAAGTAACAACGATTAGGCCGACTTCGGACTTACAATAGATGACCCCCCCCCCCGAAAAAAAAAAGAATACATAGATTTTTTTAATAAAATAAAAAATGAAATGTCGTCCGTTTCAGAGTCGGGTTGGCAGTCTTTCTTGGATGTTGTAACTCACATCAAAGAATGATTGTTCCCAATAGGCCTAACAAAATGTCATCTAAGGCCTCCATGACAACGAAAAAAATTATCATAAAAGAAAAAAGATTATATAGGTTTTCCCGGTCAATTTTTAACTTTTTGCAATCGAATTCGTCATTCCATTTAAACGTTACCTCATGGAGCGGAGCTATCGGTCAATTGAATTAACGTTTAGATTTTTTAATCGCGATCACATTTCGGACGAAAGTGCTTGCTAGAAATGTCAAATTGGTCGGAGATACTTTAAATTTGACCGGGAAAACCTATATTAATGGGGTAACTTGCCATCTTACATCCCCTGTCGTTGTTCGATTTCCAGCTATGAGTCCCGCCCAAAAAAAAGAGTCTTCTCAAAGTACCAGCTGCCTATAGTACGTACATGCCTATACTGTCATGAATATTCTAATTTCTATCCGCTAAAAGTGGACCTAACCCCTTTTGGAAATAAACTAAAGTGGACCTACCCCCTTTTGAAAATAAATTAAATTTTCTTTGCCATTTTTAAGGGGTTTTTCTTGGGAATTTCAAATTTGCCATGGTACTATCTTCTAGAGCTACTAAAAGTATATAGATTTAGGCCAATAACTCAAATTTAATGAAAAATGGACCTAACCTCTTTTGGAAACAAGCTCTTCCTATATTGTGCAATGTTTCTTATGTGGAGTCGAGGTTATTCAGTCACTAGACTATAATGGATAACTATGTGATAATAACATTACGGGTGTTAATGAGAACCTGGAGGGTGTTTCATGAAAGGACTTGTCAGACGTTTTATCCGACAAACTGTTATAAGCTACTGAAATGCTTGGATCTGATTGGTTGAGAGTAAATTTGTCGGATAAAATATCCGACAAGTCCTTTGATGAAATGGCCCCCTGATAGGCTAGCTTGCAGGCCTACTTGAAATAGAAAATAATCAACTGATTGGTCTTACCCGCGTGTCTGGCAGAAAATGGCGCCTTTGATAGTCTTCTGAAGTCTTCTACATTATCATTATACGGTTACTCAGATAATTTCAAAGTTATATAAAGTCTTCTTCTTGCTTTTTTTTTTTTTTTTTTCTTCTTTTTTTTCACAACTTAACACAACTTTTTTTTGTAAGGAATGAAGCGCCCAATTAACTGTGGTATAAAGTCTTTAACTCTTTTAGAATGCAAATTGTGACTCAAATGAACTAAAAACGGGAGAAACGGGTCTGTATACAGCAGAATGGACATATCAGTTCTTCATCGTTAGCTTTTTTACTGCCAAAGACCTTCTAAAGTCAGCTGACCAGCTTATTATATTAACCTACAAAGGACGATACACATGTTTCCAATGAAAGTCCATTTACTATAGTCCCAGATGATGAGTGATGCGTTATCTTGGCGTGAAACCAGGTTCATGACTTTCTGGCCAAGTCCGAGCAGTCTAAATTTATCTTAACGTATACTAAGTCCACGACGTCTAACTCTGTTTCCTGTGGCAGTGATTTATACTTACCATTAGTGCATCGTTCTATATGACCATGCCAAGTTTGCCATTTATCTCTTTTATCCTCTCCGCTGGTGCCCTTTGCAGTAATGTCCACTGATCACAAAGCTCCGATGCATCCACTTTACTTTCTATATCTTTATCTCTCTCTCACCCATTACGACTACTCATTTGGCGAAAGTCCTCTTTTGTCTTATGGTAGACTTTAGTAAACGCTGAACGTTTCGTTCATCTAATGTGACTTGATTAACATTAATTCACAACTCGCCGTACCTTCGACGTGCAACTCCCTACGATGGATTTCGTAGAAAATTCGTGCACCGGAGGTACCTTGAAGGTACAATGCATGTACGACGTGCAGGAAGTTTTTACAATACCCTTACTACAGAAACGCAGGAATCGCAGAAGTTGACCCAGGACCTGTGCGTGCATTGCACATGCAACGCAGGCTACGTTGATGGCACGTGCCCCGTAGCCTACGACGAGTTGTGACCGCCGCATTAGAATTACCGAGTCTTTTTCTTGGTTCTTGAAGTTTCCTTGTTGTTCAGAAATTTCTTCTGTGTGACAGCATTTACATTTACGTTGCTACAATATTTATTGAACGTTATATTTGTATCAGACACTATTTATAGGCTTTACCCCATGGATATTTTGCTTTCAGTTATAGTTTTAGAATTTCGTATTTCGTTTATTGATAATAATGAAAATTATACTCCATTGTTTAATTCTTAATTAGCTTGACATTTCTTCACATGTCCGGTTTACTTATGCACTTTGGCAATATTCTGAACCAAAACTCATGCCTACTAAAACATTCATTCAATTAAATGTAATATCGATATTTCTAACCCTACACACTAAAAATGATTGGCAATGTTAATGGATTCTAATTGGGTAGTTGTTTGTTGGTTTTAAAAAAATTACTATTCTTTGTAATTCTTACCAAATTCTGAGGAATTATTACTTTAAGCGCCCATAAAAGTTGGGCAAATTTTAACCAAGTTTAATTTCAAGAACGCATCCTTCCATAAACCATTAACATTTCAAAGAAAGATTGAAAATGATAAGATGTTGATGACTACTGATATTTATTTACACTTGAAACCTCGTTATCCCGTACCTCAGATATTGATGTGTACCTGAAGCCTGAAATAAGATAAACGACAGATGTGTGTGACTCTGACCATAAACATTTGCCCGATGGCCCAAACTCAACATCAGTCACTCGTAAAACCATGCTCTTTTAAATGTTGCTTTCAGACTTTTGGAATACAGTCTCCAGAAGAGGAAGACGAGGTAAATTTATTTCCCCCTCCTTCGTCTCGTGTCTTGCCCCCTAAGTCACTACCTGCCTTCAATTTGTAATTTCCTGTTTTTAAAAATAGCCCAGTGTGTCCTTCCGAGGGCTGAGAGGATAAGAAAAGGGGTGAAAATTAACCCGCAAAGGCCCTAACTCGTTGTATCTGCTGGTATTACATGGGATTAGGTGAAACATTTGATAAATTGCGATATGACTATAGTATGAACGGGGTCCACGGTTACCCCCATAAATTGCGATATGACTATGAACGGGGGTCCAGGTTTACCCCCAATTTGAACGCTGACGTCATTGGTGACGGGATAAAGTTGAGAAGGGGCCGGTCGAAAGGGGAGTGGGGCCTAATGATATGAAAAAAATAGTAGTTTAGGGAAATTTACCCTATTCAATAATTTCGGTGCATTGTGTTTTACTGTATAAGGAGAGGCTTGCTCTGTTTTTGTTGTAAATGGTTTTTACAACATTACGTCTCATAATCATTTTGTTGTCAATGGTTTGATCATGATACAACATTATGTCTCATTATGATTAGCGTATGAGAAGAAAGCAATTAATATAAAAATATTAATAAGTCTGTGATTGTTACAAAAGAAAGGGAAGAACAAAATAGCGTCGTTGAACCATGGACGAGTTTTCAGTATAATAATTAAACCTGGTGTATAGTCTTGGTAGCAAAAAAGGAATTGGCACAAAACCGATCAAATGTAGTTACATGTTGTCCACATTGCACTAAAAGATATGTGTGAGAGATCTTGTACATTCCTTTCAATATTTCCGATGAATTTCACTTATAAAGTTTGAATATAGCGCAATCAACTGCCGTTAGACCTCATGCTGACAGATTTCGCACGCCGAGTTAGCGGCGTGAATTAGTGCGAACGATCTTGTGTACACCCAGCACAGAGCCATCCCATTGGTTTTCGCCCTGAGGCGCTAACTCTTTATTTTGTTCGCTTGGAGGTCTTATGTGTAGGTCTGCTCCTCCCTGCACCACCCTGTGCGGTTCCCCGACTTATCTTTTTTTATCTATATTTAGAAAAAGACACTAAAAGAGATTTCAAGTACTAATAATTTGCTTTATTATAGTTCATTGGATTCAATCTATCATAATTTATCTTAATGTGAATCAAAATAATTTTTTCTTTCTCCCGAAACTATACACCACCTTTAAACTTTCCGTGCTGTATCTTTTCTACTTATGCATTACTTGAAGGTTGTTCTTGTCCGTTTGGTGATGGATGGACATATAAAAAAAAAGTAAAATATATCATCCTGTTTCCATGGCAATTGGTTAATAACCAACCTGGGCAAGAGAGAATCCTATATTTCTGACCTGCATCAAACGTAGCATGTCTGTGAAATGAGGATACATGTAAATGTTGATAAAAACAGAAGATATTAGTTTCCTTTATTACCAGGGGCTGTCCATTAAGTCTTTAGGCAGATCGATCGTATGATCAATGACTGCAAGGGATTGGTCCCACGAGGATAAAGGCTTCGTTACACTTTTCTAGAGTTTTAATACCGCCTCCTTGGTTATACATCTGTTCACATGAGCAATTTGATGCGAGACGGAGTTAGTTTTACATTTTGTGCTTCACGCCGCTAGAGTGCTATACCCTCTTTCACATGGGTGATTTGATCCTAGTCGAACAAAAATACAGTAGACCTTGTGAGGGAGACTATTATTTAGACACTAGTAGCAAATGATTCAGTGTTTCATCTGTATTCTGCTTTGTCAACGATGACAGTAAAGAATAGAAGTTATATTTGGTTTGAATTTAGGTATCAAAATGAATAATTATCATTTTAATAATACTTGTAATTAACACAAAAATAATTATGATGATATCTAATGAATAATTCTTATTTAGTATTAATAAATCAATTATTATTATTATTATTATTATGTAAAGGCCTGTAGTTATTCTCTAAACCAAGTCTTTATAGATTCTATCATCAAGAAATTCAAAGAATTTCAAGTATACGATGTTTGTCAAAATCTAAATATTAATGTTAAACTAATGTTATTTGCTTTTCCTTTTATCCGGTAAACACTAAATTCGTGGACCAAAATAAGCTTGAAGAATTTTTAAAAGAATAATTATCCTGATTATGTTTCAAATAATGAGAAAGGAGAGAAAAAAGACATATAGATACAGACAGAAGAGACAATAGAATAGGCAATTAGATCAAATGGAATTTTCTTTTCTTTTCGTAAAAACTTAAAATGCTTCGTGACATCTTAACGCATATGTTTTAAACTGAAAATATTGAAATTTAAATGAATTTCACCTCAAACCCTCATGTCAGCTGCTCCCCTTCATAATTCCTTAATCTTTCCCAGTCTATCACCTCTTCTTCTCAATGGAACCTCTATTTATAATTACCCATTAATGTGCTGTCTAGTGCTGTCGAGTTATGTCTTCTCTTATTCATATCCCCTTGAAAAGCGGTAGGAGACAGCGTGTATAAGCACATAGAGATCTGACTCACAGGGGGCCCACATGGAGATGTTCTGTAGTACGTTTCGAGCACTCGTAATCATACTTGTCTGCTCCATGTCCTCCGTCGTTTGTTGCGTCATCGTAAATACGTGCGTTGATCTATATTTCTACATTGGAGCCTAATATTCATCAAAATATACTTAAAGTCGCTCGAGGCAACTATCATGCCGTTTTGAAAATACTCTCCATCTTACAGTCACCAAACATGCCAAAGATCTGATTTTGAATCGAGTATTATTTTCTATAACCAAAACACTCTTATTGATCAAAATGGTATCAATTGCCCTTTAGAAAATAATAAATGCAGAGAAAATATCAAATTTGGCGAGTGCGAGTGCTGTTGTTATGTCTAGCGCCACGAGCGGTTATGCTTTCTACATAAGATGTGGATATAGTATTAATTTTCTCCGTCTGGAGCCAAAATGAATAGAGATATCTTATTTATGTTTGGCGCTTTTGTATTATGGCGTATATCTGGTGATTGCAGGGTAGTCTAGCGTAAATTCGTCAAGAAATCACAAAACAACAAGTCCATAGGACCATATATCGTGGTGAAGAATATGGTTATGGGGCATATGGGCCGAGGGAATATCTAAAAATGGAATAGGGTTCAGAAGTAGACACGATGCTTGGCTCTCTATGATAAATGCGGCTAGTCCGAATGGAATCCAATAATCTGGCGGAATCAATTGATTTATCTGTTCAACTTTAACCCGATCATCGCCCAAGGCATGAATACATTGCATACAAACAATGTTAAAGCTTGGAAATTAGCATTCAAAGATTCAGTCACGTGGAGCATTCCTCTCGTGGTAGATTACATCTTCAGGTGGACTCGGACTAATCGGGTGGAAATCTCTCATGTAATTAGGCATTTTAGATACACACGGGTTCGCCATATTTATATGCGAAAGTGGTTCGGATGGAGAGAAATTTCCGCGTCGGCGAACAGAATATTGGTTTTCTGTATATAAGCCATGATACCTGCTTTCAGTATCCAGGGCGAAATTAGGTTCTTTTCAATTCTTTTATTTAAATTTTCACCTTGTGTACAAGACGGATTATGTTTGCCCCCTTTCAAAAACAATTTATTTGATTCGGAATTAAAGGAAAACAACCATGCACTTTCTAGCTTGGCAGGTGCAGCACGATCTCTGTTGTATTAATTATTCACTACATGTTTATATCAAGCTAACGGGCAATTCATGATTTTGTTTTGACTCGAGGATTTAAAACAAATCCTGAATAAATACTGTTAATATGGACCAATTGATTTAGGAATTATAATTTAACCATAAGGTTGTTAATTTTAGCCCCCCCTTTTTTTTTTTATTTAAATTGAAATTGTTAAGATCTAAATCTAAACACATAAGGCCGTTTTCGTGTGAATGCATCACACATTGATGCATCCACAGTTTTCAGGATCTGTCACACGAAATTCTATGCTGCTTTATAGTAGAACATCCAAAACGTCCTCACATGTCTGTCAACCAGTTGCCAAAAAAAAAAAAAATCGAAAGCAATCCCAAAAGGGCCCGATCTTATCAAAAGCTCTCGCTAAAAATTTCCTTCAGCAAAAAGGGTTTAAATACGTGTTATCTGAGACATATCTTTAAGTCCATGCTTTCTTGCTGGCCTACTTACGTCTTCTAGAAAACCACTGCTTCAGTATGCCCTGTCCCCGTATCAATTTACAACATGTATAGCTCATTTTTCATATTTTTTCAGGGCAACGCACTTCCTTCATCTCTCTTTACATTTTTCATCCTACTTTCTAAATTGAGCTGTTGTACAAGAGGACACGACCTTTGTCTTCAATATTTCTCGAATCGGAGCCACCTCATAACAAAAATTGAATAAATATGTGATATTTTGATATTGCCTACGACAGTCTCCGTTGCATTGTTGCCATATTTTTAGGTATAATGGGTTAATGTGTTTTATATGAAATCCGGCCAGAACTGACAGCTCTGTCATTTCTGTGCATGGGTTCTAGTTTTTTCTTTTCTTTTATTGTTTTTTTTTCTTCTTGTTTGTTTGTTTGTTATTTTTGTGTGTTTTTTGTTTTTGTTTTTGTTTTGTTTTGTTTTGTTTTGTTTTGTTTTGTTTTGTTTGTTTGTTTGTTTTGTTTTGTTTGTTTGTTTGTTTTTTTTTTTGGGGGGGGGGGGGGGTTGTGCTGTTCAGTAAAAAAAATGAATATTTGCACCCAAAATGACATTTCCCATAGTTTAGAAACTTTTACATAGACCATGCAGAGTAGGTGTATTTTGATATTGTATGAAGCATTTTATTAACAAGAAAAAAAAAATTCATTGCGCGACCTAGGGGTGGTATATAGGCCTTCTCCCATCCCTACATAACTAGATTGGCCCTATACCGGATACAACGTATTGCTATCAATTAATACTGCAGAGTTCACATTATCTTAGACCTACTTAAATTATTTGTATTCTATAATTCTTTATAATACGAATGTGTACTTTGAGCCAAAATGTAGGTGCATTAATATAATTATGCCTGTAGGAAACAACTAATTTTCAAAAGGTTAACCTGTAAATAGGTATGAACATGAATATTTGGTGATTCATTTTTATTAAACGTCATACTTTACGTCAGGTGCGGACCCAAGATACCTTTGGATGCCAAGGATTACCTTTTGTTTTTACACTTTTAATTATTAACCTCCGGTCGCAACCGACATCGCCCCCAAAAAAAAAAAAAAAAGAAAAGAAAAGAAAAAAGACAAATACAAGACGGTAAATATACATGTTATGAATGGAATTTGAGACTCCCTTGATATATGAAACACATCATCATAATAATCACACTGAAGTACTGCACAGGGCGTAACACGGAAGGCTTAGACTAAGATACGGGAAGGTCTTAATTGAAATCTTAATATGCTTCTACCGATCTTGAACATCCTGCGTCATCTGGCCAACGATCTTGCGACAAAAACTTTAACTGATTTCCTCCCGGTATGCTTTGTACGTGCTTGGATTAAATTAGGGATAGGCAAATGAGATGGGTTGCATCCCGAGTTCCTGTTCGAAAAGCTAAGGAATGATGTGTATGGTTACACCATGGACATGTTGCATGCCAAGTTTGAAGCCAGCGCAGTACCAGCTCAGAGCCCCCCCAGCCCTCCTCCATTTGTAATCCATAATTTGTACTGTATATTGACACTGAAAAGACAACTTTGAAGCCTGTAGAGATTTTAGAGATGTTTTTGGAGTACCCAAATTGTCCTTTGTAACATCTTCATTTGAATAATGCATACTGATGCTTGGGGGGAGCGATGACGGGGGACACAACATCTGCATTGTGTACCTACAATCAAACTGACCACTGTGATACCCTTTAGCCTTCGTTTCCTCCGAAATAAATTGGAAGTCATAATTATAGAGTACCAGTTAATGTGGATAATATTCGGGTAAAAGAAAGTATTGTGCCAATTTCTGATTGTAATAACCATTGTATGCGAGACTATTTTGGAGTGATTCCACAGAACCATAATCCTTCCATTTGAATCCCTGCCATTATCCCTATTTCAGTAGTATGCGACCGTTGTCTTAATCACTATGGCTTTTACAGTACCGCCCTATTGGTTTCAAAACCCTGGATTATAATCTCCCATCTTTCACCATCAAATCAGACCCAAAACCCAGCTCTCATCGCGTCTTACATTTTCTTACCTGTAAACCACCCACCACTCCATTGAAAGCCAAGTTATACAGCGCGTATAAAAAAAAGTAATCCATTTTTAGAAGTCCAAACTCATTTGCTTTTGCCGTTAATAAGTAAAGACGTACTCTCTACCTTTCCAATGATACCTCCCTTGAATCGTAAATGTAAAGCATAACTGAGTTAATTGCAAATGACGATGTCAGGTACAGTATCCAATTTCCATGTTTTAAGAAAATAAAAGAAACTGAGTAATGCTGTCTCTGCGGCCCAAGAGCATTGAATATAGGGGTGTCTGTGATGACCCTTTGAAAGCATCAACTCAGTTTGTCATCCTTTGACAACAACTTAGAAACAATGGATTTTGTACCTGACACCTTCATTTGTAATTTTTCGCGATGCTTATCCGTCACATTTATGACTCAAGAAATGTATCATTTGTCAACAATATGGTATGATAGAAATACATTTTCAAAATAGATGAGCTTGGAATATGGCCACTCCAAAACTTTTTTTCGATACGCACTGTAGAGGGGCTAACTCCAGACGGTTGTCCTCTTTCAAAATGTCCCCCTCTCATGCACCTCTTCCGTTGATCTTCAAAGGAAACTTGAATACCTACTTTTAGGATGGGTTTGTCGAAATTCGACCATGTCGAGACTGATATGACACTGATATTTTGGATCAGGCCCAGGGTTGATTACGATTACAGTTCATTCGTCTGAAGGCATGTTGCTTCGTATGGGAATGTTAGTACCGATTTCAGGAGAAATACTGGTAATTTATACTTTGGTCAGGAAGTAATGAAACATTTTGATGAAGTATATATCTGTACTTGTCGTCACTGAAAGGGATGTACGTTTTTGCATGTTAGTTCCTGACGTAGTAACACTACACAATGTGGCTGAGAAAAATACTGAACCCAATATTATTGTATAATATCATTATGTTCACACTGTGCATTTTGTGTTCATATTGTTTCTACAATAACACTGTGTAATCATTCAAGTATCAAATGGCAATATGACGTGCGCACGATCCAATCGTGAATTGGGTTCACTCTCGGTCGCAGGGTTTACAATCGTTACAATCTGAACGCATTTCGTTCATTCGATTAAAAAAACAAGTTTTATTGAACGTATTTTAATCGATAACCTGGATGCTATATGTCTTTATATCCGAGAATATCACAAAACTATAAATGCAAAGAAGAATCATGGACCTAACCCATGGAAGAACAGATGTACTTTATCGAATACCACCCTGATAGAAACGTGCCTTGAACAAAAATTCTCAAAGCACGTGTGTGGTGTTGGGCGCCCGTCCAAAAAAAAAAAAAAAAAAAAAAAAAAAAAAAAAAAAAAAAAAAAAAAAAAAAAAAAAAAAAAAAAAGCAGTGCTAAAAACCAAACAGGTAATCTGGACATTTACGGAATGTAGAGATAAATCATTATTTCATTGTATATAATTATGTCACAATTTGACAGCCGTATCTTGAGGATACAATTTTCCTTCTGACGTATATTATTGGTTCAACTGAAGGGGCGAAGGTGGGTCAGACATAGCTTAAATGTAAATGAACTTCATGGTACAGAATGATTGCTTGATCTATCATCGCCTTATTTGGCACAATATTACTATCTTGTCGAAAAGAAGCTCGTTAGGGAGAGTTTTATGCTCTCTTCAGTCCTCACTATAGATATGATGTTTATGTCAAAGATAATTGGATGCAAAGTAAAAAGTATACATTTTGATATCCTGTCAATATTTCTTCTTTTTTTTTAAATAATCAAATAAAATTATGTCTGCATATTTCCAGATGGTCTTGTCAACTCAATCACTTTATAGCGCAATTCTCCGAAATATGTATGCAATCACATTTATCATGTTTATGACATACAATTTGAATGTGCCTCATTTCGTTTCACCGATAGAGTGTCCATTATATAGCATGTGCCGGAAAAGTATGAACATAAACATGTAAAAGTAAGCAATAACAATTTCTCTGTGACATTACGTGCCAATAGTAAATGGGAAAATCCCATGCAAGCTTATAAACAAGATATGCTTGGCGACAAAAACACAATCATGTTGAGCGCGAGCATTAACGATGATAATATCTTAATGAGCTTGAAAATATATACGAAAGGCATATACAACATTCTTCTTCTTTTTTTTTTTTTAATCACAAACCCAGTTTGAATCCTGCCCATCTAGATTAAGAATGCCTCTAGGCTTTGTTGCCATCCCAAATCACGTTTTTAATCCAATTTGATCAATCTTGATAGGCAGTAATGATATTAGAGACCCAGTTCGTTGGGTTGATCTGGTTATTTGCCGTTTTCTTTAGCAGTTCGGAGCATGGTGCTCGTGTATTTATATTTTGGGCGATATTACGCATGAAACCGGCGAGGAAGTAGCCAGGAAATCCACCGATTTTGTGAAGAGCTATTTATATACATGTGACATGTGATGCACTTTTTGGTACCCTGGGGTACCAAAAAATAAATCACCGTTCTGTTGAATTATTTATTTTATTTTTAGCGCTGATTCCTGGGTTACCAAACTGTGCAAAATTATATATAAATTCTTGAGTAGTTACTATAATAAGTTAAATTTGTACTATTATTGTCATTAGATAATATTAAAGAAGGAAAACAGGCCTTGTGATCATTGTCGCACCGATCATATGACCATGAAAATAATACTCAGCGTGAAAACACTGTATAACTGTATGCTAATGGACACGAGAGGGCGCTGCACAACGCTGTACCCCGGGTTACAACGGTACCCCGGTGTACGGCGTGGTGCATCATGTGTTGGCTTACCTGACTCACACCATTCATGTGAGTCGAAAAGCCTAGCGATCTGTGTATTGGTATAGCGAGGACAGAAAGTAAGCACGATGGTTCATTTTTGAACGATTGAAACGCACGCTACTTTGATATTAAGCTACCGCCCTTGATTATATTTTACACAGCTTCATTTTCTCTTTTCTTTTCCATCTCTCTCTCTCTCTCTCTCTCTCTCTCTCATACACACACACACACACACACACACACACACACACGCACACATTCACTTTCTATTTGTCTTGGTCGTTACAATGTTTTTGCTTTGTTTGTATATGATGAAATGAAATGTTTACAAAAGTAGATTATCAATCAAATGTAATAGTCTGAAATTTTATAATCTTAGTTAGATGTGGACATACTAATATATATTTCTAACGATAATGGAGGTTGTCGTTTTAGCTATTAGGCTACATGAATTTATTATTATGATAGAGGAAAAATAAGAAAATTAATGAGATAGCTCCAACCCATCAAGGTCAAACAAATGACTATCTGCTGCGAATCGATCCCGGAGCTTCAGCTCAGGCTTGTATAGGTTTTCCCGGCCAATTTTATACATTTATCATTCATTTCCATTTAGTTTGTATTCAAATTCTTGTGTTTGATGCGACGGACCGACTATAGTCAATTAATTTCGTGTTCATGCTCTGAAATTCGTTTTTAGGCAAACAAAGTAGTGGTTACAAAGTTCAAATTTGGATAAAGGCATTTAATTTCAGTATTTGTGCATTCAAATTAGTGAGAATTTGAGTATAAGGAATGATATGTCGACAGAATGAAGACGAATTTGAATTATTATTGCCGAATGTGTAGGTTTATTATGTGAAGTAGAATGGGCAAATACGAAATTGATCACAGCAATCGTTAATTTTGATGATTGAATACGATTTTGACTGGCAACATTTCGATGTATCAGCGTTTTTTCCGAAAATGAATGCCTCTAATATGCAATTGATTGACAAAACAATGAAATTGGCCGGGAAAACCTATATTATGATTTTGTCGATGTCCTTACAAAGGAAATTCTCCTGATGCACACTATTTTCAATGTTTTGATTTGATGATCTTTTTGTTCCACGATTTTCCGTCTCTAAGCGTTTCCACCAATCTATTCCATGGCCTTCATTCATGTCTTGTAAAACCATTTCATGAAGTTGCCCATTCAGAATACCCTTCTTTCTTTTCTACTCACTTGCTTTGAATCCTTCCTTCGATGGTTAGTGATGTATCCATTTAATTCATTATCGTTCTATAATCTATTTCGTTGAACAGCTCCTCTTGACACGACCGGTAAGGAGTTCGTCTTCGCCTTCCAGAGTAACTTTCAGAACAAGAGACCAGACAAACTAACCCTGTTGATTGGTGCCAATGAACCTGGTCTGACAAGGGTTCAGATCGAAGCACCAAACTTCAACTGGCAACAGACAGTACAGCTACAACACAAAGAGGTAAACTATTTTGCAACGCGCTTTGTAATTTTCGATCCAAAGTCGGTCAGTCGCAAGTCGTATGATGTGCGGTTGCCTTTAGTTTGATCTGGGAGAAACAGTAAAAGATAATATCATTCGTAAGTCATACCAGTAACGTCTTGGCGATATGACTGGATTATTCTGAATTTATCAAGTAATCGCAGTAAACATTAAAACCAACCACATGAACATTTTAACCTTTTACAAGCTTTTTCTTTGAGTGGTACACATTTTATAAGCTTTTGCTTTTTAGTGGCCTTCTCCATTTTCATAAAATCTAGGTCAAGGTGCATAATTTAGGCTTTCCCGGCCAAATTCATACATTTATCATCCGTTTTCATTTTAATGTGTATTCAAATTCGTGTGTTTGATGCGACGGACTGACTTTAATCAAACAATTTCGTGTTCATGCTCTGAAATTCGCTTTTAGGCACGCAAAGTAATGGTTGCAAAGTTCAAATTCGGATATAGTCATTTAATTTCATTATTTGCGCATTCAAATTAGTGCAAATTTCAGTATACGGAATGAAATGTCGACAGGATGAAGACGAATATGAATATCTATTGCCGAATGTATATGCTTATTATGTGAAGTACGAATACGAAATTGATCACAAAAATCGTTAATTTTGATGATTGAATACGATTTTGACAAGCAAAATTTCGACGCATCAGCGTTTTTTCCGAAGATGAATGCCTCTAATATGCAATTGATTGACAAAACAATCAAAATGACCGGGAAAACCTATAATATTATGTAAATTTCATATTTTTATATTGGAATATAATGACATTGATCTACTTTGTAATATTTTTGTTTGCTCAAATGTTATTTATGAATTATCCATGCGTATACTGTGTTACAACGCTTGTATTTTCTTGATTTATATGTTGTTGCAAATTAAATAAAAATTGATCAAGTCAAAGTCAAAGTCAATCTGAATCATCCTTCATTTCCCAAGGGTATCTTTAGAAAGGGAATCCTGAAAGACATGAATTCTGCATATGTAGCAAAACAGGGGAAAACATGTTTAGCAGTGCCCTGTAACCAAAAAGATACGATCAATTTTGTAATCGATATCAATTGTAATTCTATGATAAACCGTGCACTAATAGTTACAATGGTTCGTAAGATTGATCATATCTTTTTATGTAACGGGGCAGAGATTTTAATCGTACCCTCACTGATCTATTGGTGTCCATCAAATGTATCTTTAACAGGTAAAGCAAGTCGATGTCAACCCCGATGTTGCTGCTCGCGGTGCCGGACCCGCAAATGGTACCCTGATTGTCAGGGCCACCAAGGATGTATCCGTCCACGGGTTAAACTCTTTGACCATGACAAACGATGGCTTTTTGGCTATCCCAACTCACGGTCTCGGAGAAGAGTACTTTGTGGCTTCCTACGATCCAGTACCCATTGAGATGTCGCAGTTCCTGATCACAGGTGTCCAGGCTGATACCACCGTCAGGATTACTCTTGAGGCCAGGTTGCAACATAATTCCCAGTGGTACAGCAAGGGACAAACCCTCACCGTTAACCTTGGCAAATACCAGTCCATCCAATTCCAGAGTCAAGAGGATCTTACGGGAACCAAGATCAAGTCCACCAAGCCTATCAGTGTCATGTCAGGAGCTTCCTGCACCCTCGTCCCAACCCAAGTGTACAGGTGTGATCATTTGGTAGAGCACCTACCACCTTTCAATACATGGGGTAAGCGATTCACCCTCCTGCCTTTCGCCAACCGATCAGGTGGCTTCATCTTCAGAATCATCGCCGGTCGTCCAGGAACCACAGTTCACATCATGGGTAACAACGTCCAGCTCCAATCGGAGGGTAGCTTCAGAGAGTTCAACCAACCGGCTTCGCTGAAGACCACTCTGCAGTCCGATAAGCCCATCATGGTGGTCCAGTACGCCAAGGGAATGCAGAAGGATAACAATGGAGACCCCTTCATGACCCTCATCCCACCTGTTGAGCAGTACATCCAGAAGGAACTTACCTTCGGAGCATTCAATCAATCGGGTACAGACAGGCTCAACATGTTCGCAGGCATCTCCTTCACATCGCCTACTCTATTCACCATGACCCTAAACGGACAGTCATCGTTTGAACCCAGTATGGGAATCCCTGGCACTGGTATCTCATCAACATTCACAGCAGATTCGTAAGTATGCTATTCGAAAACAGGAGCGATTCCCAATTGTTAGTGAATATTAAATAAGCAAGAATTGTTTTGTTCTCTTTGCTGATATGTCTTTCATAACATGGTCAAGAATATTGCCCAAATTTATCAATCATGATCCCGATGTTTTGAACATAATCATATCAATATCGCTATTTCTCGTCATAGAGATTGCATAATGCGCATGATCTTATGTAGTAAAAGCAATAAGATTAGTGAACATTGATATTTTACCATGTCGAAATGACAATACTAACAACACCTTGTCCTTGTTTTAATGTATTAATCAGAACCATTCCCCTCGACGATGTCAAAAGCGTTCTTACGAATTACGAGAAGGATGTTCGTTACATGGCCATCGTCTATGGATTCGCCAGCGGAACATCCTTTGCTTACCCAGCTGCTTATTCACTCAGGCAAATCACGTGTACAAAGCCAGGAAGACAGGGTAAGTATCACATGGTCTTGTGAGAGGCTTAGAGTAGGATAAGGGGTGTGTGTCATTTTCCTATAATCTTGATATCATGGCCATGATGGTCAAACAATGTAGGAAGGATGGCATTTTTCAAAAAGTACGACTCCTTCTTTAATAGCTCATGCACACGACCAAATTGACTTTATACTGGCCACTTAATTGCCGTTTGCAGAATGTAATTTCACTCTATCTTTAGTAACATAAACGCATGAGTTTACGAAAGACTGGTGTTCAGTTCTCGTGCTATTGAGAATATAACAACCGAGAACATGTTTCGTAAAATTATTCGTTACTTTATGAAAAACTTTGTGACATACCTCTGGTGTGGCGGGGATGAAATTAAAAAAAGAGAGAAGGGGGGAATGCCTTACAGGTCGATGGCAAGACAGATTACATCCCATCGTAGGATAGAGGGACGGTCGATTCCAAGCGTGCTTACACCTGTTCATAAGTACTCTTGATAACCCTCAAGTTCCATTATTACATTTACCGCAGTTGAATGATTAGTTCGGAGTCGGTCTCCTAGGTGCGACCAATGTTTTACTGGTTAATAAATTATACCTTCGGTCACACCGAAGAGATCTACTCCTGAGCGACAAAAGACCCAAACATAATATCACAAGATACAGACTGACCACAGTAGCGGACGCAGACCGACGTCATACAATGAATTTACCGGGCCGCCGCTACCGGGCCTATGCGTAAACACAATAGAGCCGCTTTTGTCCCCAGACAATTGGGCCCGAGAAATGCATTCAATTCGGTTTTTTTGAAACTGCGCCTGGACCAATGTTTTGTAAATCAATTTAGAGACAGTTTGGTGTACGTGTGACTGAGGATTCGATCACATGGCATGGTCTTGTCGCTGAGGGATGACCATGATGTTGTTGAAGAGCTCCTGGAGAGGATCGTATGAAATGCAACTGCGGATCCAGGATTTGGATATAGAGGAGGCGCAAACGGCTTATTTGAATGAAAGAGGGGATGCACAGGGCATTTCTCTTGGATAGGGTTATATTAACATGATGATCAACCATATCATGTGATTCTCAAAAATATATACGGCAGGTGCCCTTTTGCGTCCCCATCTGCATCCGTCACCGCGAAAAGGTGTTCAAGGGTTTTTAATTGGAAATAAGTGGAATTTGTATTCAGAAATAGGCTAAATTAATATATAGGTAATGATATCTTGAGAATAAATCTGTATCGTACATTCAATTAAACAGAGATCCGGAGAGAATGAAAGTATTAAGGCCACCGCACACCTTACGACTGGTCTACGATCCGATTTTGGAACAAATCGCATTTTTGCTTATTTTTCGAAAGTATGAATGATAGAATCTTATCATTAGAGGTTCAAATTAACTGTAAGAATACTGATATCGAATTTCTGAAAATTGCAAGCCTTTATTTAGGAGCAAAGGGCAAATTGGTTTGAAATCGTAGCCAATCGTGCGATTGCTATGACGTCATTACGATTAGATATTGAATTCGCTTTTATTTTAAGAAGGAGGTTACATAGTCACTGATTTGAACATATAAGTATTCCTACGATGATTTAGAACTCTGACACAGTATGATGTTCTATTTCTAAATATCCACACCAATGTTATGACGTTTTATTACACAGTCAGGTCGCAGACCAATCGTAAGGTGTGCGGTGGCCTTAAGTCAACTGATGTACTTCATCAAAATTTACAGATGGTGCTTACGTGGTGGTTGTACCCGTTTAATCTGCACTTTTCACCTTAAGCGATCACAGTTGATTTATAGATTTGTCGGAAAATTATGAAAACGTTCTCCCCGTTTCCACTACATCACTGTCCCATTTATATATCGTCTGCTCGACTCTGCTCATAGCCATAAGGAAGTTAACTGCAAAGTATATGGATTTACGTCATTCTGGTCCTCTACAAAATACAGACGACATGTCCTGGAGGTATACTTACCCCTTACATTATAATCGGGTCACTGTAGAGTGATAGGGTAACAATGTTGATTAGACAGCTTTTGAATTGGATTACGAATTTCTCGCCATTTTAGGGCAGCCTCTACAAACCTTTTTTAAAGGGGGATATCAAAAATAGGAATGTTGGAAAGGAAATGTGTATGTCTGTTAATGGCAAGAGGGAAATGATGGGACCTTTGAAAGAACAGACACACCCTTAATATGACGCTTACACACGAACTTGTAGGAGAGGATGTGGTTGAACAGCGTTAAGTAACAGTACCTTAAAGGAAGCTATGTCTGTACTATTCCATATCGGGTAGAATGTAACAGAACATGGGTAAAGAGGATGAAATAGCATCTTTTTGACTGCACAAGATGTAGCCAGTAGCTGTAATTGTCTCTCGTTTCCGTTGCGAATTTAGGATGCCACTATCAATAAGTTGACATTTATAGCAGGTTAACATGGGATTACTCCTACACGTTTGACAAGGACCTGATATTTGTTAGATGCTCTTTGATGGCTCGGTCATAATAGCAATAACATGGGAAATTAAAGAGATCATGTAACCATAGCAACGACCTTACTCATAGAGGTCAGTACGGTAGCAACTACTTCCGTTCTAGAAGTCAAACGGGTGCGATAATTTGATGACTCAAACTTTTTGAATAAGAAGTTTTTCCTTTTCCCTAAGTGTGCGATACATAATGCACAATTGTCGCGTTGTGTTGACAGACCGAAATGGATTGTAGAGTATTTGGAATTTAAAGATTTAAGTTCACTAACGCGGGAAGGAGACTGGGATGTCCTACTCACCTAGGAGAAAAATTTGAAGGAAACGCATCATTATAATATCTAGAAAATACAAAAACACAATTTGTTGTATAAGATTGTTCTTTTAGGCATTTTAAGTGTTTGATAATTGTTGCAATCAAAACACATGTATTTTATCATATTTATATTAAAGTAAACATTTATGATATAATTTATTACAATATGAATAAGACTTTCCACCTGAAAAACCTTGTAATGTCATTTTACAAAGTACAATATTTGTGTGTAAATGTGCATAATTATGATTACCGTTCTTTGTGTCTATACTCTATTTTGGGAGAAGGAAGGAAGGAGTGGCTGAAACTACCCGTGTATCTGCCTATGTAGCCTGGGGTATATCCTCAAAGCGGGAAGGGAAAAGGCCAAAAATGACAGTCCATCCATATAAGGGCAGGGTTTATGATGACGCTGATGACTTGCATGAAGTTTAATGATTATTCGACATCATAAATCGGAGGGAAGAATGACTAAACACTGAGACTATAGCGGGACATTTGAGACGGACATCTTAATTTAATCTACAGACGGACAAATGGCTAAGGGGTCTAATTGACTCGATTTTAGGTCCATTGGGCTAAAAGCGGATTCCCAGTCAATTGATGGCATACCAAAATGTATGGCGATAATTGATCGGGAATGGTGTATGGCCTAATGCACCTAGAATGGGGTCCAATATTTTGACTCTTTATTTTCTAAGAGTAACAGTATCAGTTGGAACAGATCTGTAAAACATTTTATTTAAAAATGTATTAGGGAAACAAAATGTCATAATTAGTTTGTTTTGGAAGAAATTGTAAACACTTCAACTGTGAAATTAAACTAACTTTGTATTATTCATCTTAAAGAGCATACTAAAGGTGATCATTATTTACTGTCCATTATTTATTCCGTATGAATGCATTCTATTCTTTTAAAGAAAATTAACTCATTTGTTGTTTACCCTTTCCATTCCTCTATAGGTCCCGAAGCTGAGTTTGAATGCCCCGACTCACACCGTCGCCCCCGTCCAACAGCACCTGTCGTACCAGTCGGCCCCGGCGGTGCTGGCGGAAACGAAGCTCTATCAGGTAAATAGTACGCACAAATGCTTCATTGTGGCGCCTAATTCCGCCGTAGAAAGTACAAATGTCACAAAGGTTGAAAATGAAGTTGATATTTTGATAGAGGATGGCCTAGATAACAAATTTATTTGAGCGGCAGAGATTGTGTTAGTATGTAAGTGTCCATTTTAAAATGCCACTCAAAAAGCGTAATATTGCACCTAATTCTACAGTGGAAAGGACAATAATATGACATGTCAGAATAGTTGAAATAGAGGTATGAATAGTTATTTTCGGGGCACAGAGTAGGCCTATATGTCAACATTATTATGAAAATGTTGTCCGGAAATCCAATTGCCGTAAGCGTGATCTTTGAAACACAAAATTATCAGCTTTACCATAATTATGTAAATTGTTGAGACATTGTGTATGATAATATATTGTTACTGTTGTAATTACTTGTTTTAGATTTCTACATGTAGGCATGGACCTACCGAGTGAGTAAAAAAAAAAAAAATTTACACCTAGAAAAATGTCAATAAAAAGAAAAGCAATTTATAAACCCTAAATTATTTTACATATTCTGAAAGAGTAATTCCTCCCGCATCTTCTGGTACCATTTCCGTGTGGTATGTCTTTACGCTTGGATGAACTCGACGCATTGTTTGCGAACATGCAAATTTCGAATTGTGCCAGGATGGGGATGAAATTGAAATAACACAGGCTGACAAAAAAGCAACTCCATCATGAATAAAATAGCATAACTTTTTAACAAAAGTGTCTTCCGCTTAATAACTTGGCAGGGGTGTTGTTACACATATTGACTACATTTTGTATGAAAATGAGATAAATCTGTATTGTCAGGCATGAGTGAGCACACGTCAAAGACAAAATAATCTCTTTTCAAAAGTATTAGGAGGCCTTTTTAGGTCTGTCAGTGGCAATTTACTCTTTGATGTGAACTCATTCGTGCTTTACTTGACGAGTCAATCTAATTTTCATACAAAATGTAGTCAACATGTGTAACAACGCTCCTGCCAAGTTATTAAGCGGAAGACACTTTCGTTAAAAAGTTATGCTATTTTATTCATGATGGAGTTGCTTTTTGTCAGCATTTGTTGTTTCAATGTCATCCCCACCCTGGCACAATTCGAAATTTACATGTTCGCAAACAATGCGTCGTGTTCATCCAAGCGTAAAGCCATACCCCACGGAAATGGTACCAGAAGATGTGGGAGGAGTTACTCTGTCAGAATATGTAAAACAAATTAAGGTTTATAAATTGGTTTTCTTTTTATTGACATTTTTCTAGGTGTAAAGTTTTTTTTGACTCACTCGGTATAATAGGTCCATGATGTAGGTAAGGAAATGGTAAGCATATGTACTTCTATACTTTGATAAGTTAGTCACAAGAAAATTATAATAGCATTATTAATGTTTTATATTGGCAATGTGAGTGCGGTTTATTGAGTTTTTATTCTTGATTGCACCTATATAGTTTTTGAAATGATGCTCACCTCCCACCCCTCTTTTCCTTGTTAGGTTGTACATCAAAGGGTGTAGTCGTGCTCGCAGCTATTCTTCCAGCTCTTATTGTATTCATCATTATGGTCATCATTCTCGTCTTCGTTCTCTACAGGTAAGATAAGAAAATGTATTCAGTTGTAACACATTTAATTTTTTAGTATTCCTTTTTTATCTTTTTTTTATTCTTTAGTATCCTTTTTGGTCCCCCCCCCCCCCGCTCCTATACACCCTTTTATCGTTAGCACTAATGATCATTAAGACAAATAGTTAAGTTGCAAAACGGGATAAACACCGATTTTCACCCTTTTCTAGTTAAAGTCACGACAGAGTCACAAGAAGATCTTCTTAAATTATGCCTTTTCCATCTCATATTGATGGATTCTTTAATTTTGGCTTAAAAACAAAGCAAAGATTTCTGTTTTGTCCTATATATATTTTAGCAAATCGGCAATAGGCATATTTATCTCAAATTGGCAAAATAGATATAACCCGTTTTACTATCTTTTTTAAAAGGGCATAATTGATTCATCCAAGAGCATGGCTTTGCAAAATTAATGTAATTAGCTGCTTCTATTTATAATTTTACAGGTGATTGTCATCATTATTCACCACATTTCCGATGCTTTATTAAGCTGGCTTTTTTATGCATCTCCTGTGTTGCTTACCCTATTTACACGCTGTATGCTCTCTAATACAGTCTGTGTAAAAAAAAAAATAGTGCAATCGGAATTCTTTTTATAGCATGAATATTAATTAGAACCTGGTATTGTTTGGCATTTTCATAAAGCAGGACAATCGGACTTTCTTCTGCAATTTTTTTTTTCATCACATTTAGTGCTGTAATTCTGGAGATCTGACCAGTTTTCTACAGTCAAGAAAAATCCATGCTTTTGTGTAGGTTTCGCTTAATGGAACAATAGACGTGCGTAATTTTGATTTGTTCCTCGTCGCACAAAATTTAGCATAACTTTTATCTAACAAAAGGAAAATCTTCTGGCTTTAATTTGGTATCACACAAACAAATTATTTGAAAAGATTTCACACCTAAATTATTTTCCCCCGACTGTACCATTTTATTTGACACAGACTGTATACGATAATTATGTCGTCTTCATATAAATCAGTAGTCAATATTGTTGCAGCTTGTATATTGCTTCTAGTCATGAAGGCTTTCATAATAAAATCATATTGCATGCACGAGTAGCCCAATATTATTGTTATTTATGTAGTAGCTTTTAGTCACTGCATGCATTATGTGGCTTGTATAGAAACTATCTTTATAATCGAATAATACAATTATATTATGATGCTTCTGCGCGTACCTGTCAAAATACAATGTATCTGAACATTCTTCAAGAATGTGACACATAAATCGTTATTGAAAGTACTTGATCTTAAACGGCAAACCGCAATGTCTGGATTTCTTTCCTTCAAACATTGTACAAGTGGAACCCTAAAAGAACTTAAAATCACCAACCGAAGCACGAAGTGCATAAACAAAACAACGCAGTGCTAGAAAGCATTGGAACCCGTGGAATGCACATTAGGTAGTCGTAGCACATTGATTAAATTCAGAAGCATGGTTTCACCGGCCCCCCTTAATCATAAATAGTTAATAAATACACATCGCTAAAGCCCTTGCATTGCGTCACAAAGAACATCCGTTTGCCCGAACGAATTGCATCCCAAGATTTTTTTCCAACCAAGAACAAATCTTTTAATCAAAAGTATTCCCAACTGCAAATTAAAAACATAATACTAAACCAGAATGACACACATTCAATAAAGAAAAAACAATCGGTGCAATTAAATCGCAAATGTGCCAACCGAAAATGTTAATTTACAGTAGATCAAAAATCGAATATGAAATCAAATCTAATAAAAATGGAGCTGAACTACCAGCCCATGTAACCTTATGTAGAAGCACAGTAATCTTTTGCTAATCCCTCTTTTGTGTTCCCCTACACGAAAGCTTCGCCGGAACTCCAAAAGTCCAAAATGTTTAGGAAATCCCCGAGAGAGTACATCTCGGTCGTTGTCCGAACGGAAGTCTAGACTAATACAGATCAGACGCTACTCCCCATAATTAAAAAGCCAATATTTTCGATACAGCAGCCGATGGTCTTTTGAGTTGTTAGTAAACTTCCATAAGTCTTCTAACGTTGCTGACATCACGCACGCATGACGTTCACAATCACTTTCTCGCACATTGCACATGTAAATTTTGATGAAACAAACCATTTTTTAAGCTTAGATCTCACCTTGCACAACCTACAAATCCAATAAAAATCCACGTTGAAGTAAATCCTACACAATCCGAGAAAAACACCCGGTCTGGACAGGACATCGAACCGGGCGGGAAATGGGCACAAGCCACCCCCATAATCAAGCCCCCGAAAATGCCCCTTCTATCTAAAAATGCTCCCTCTTAACTAAAAGGGCCCTTTCTGTACTAAATAGCAAAAAATAAGTTTAAAAGTCCATCGACAATTCTTTAAGAGACATTCGGATACAGTCATGTAAACTTCAATGAAGTTTTTCTTCTTTCAGATTCAAAATTTCGCATTAAAAAAGAATACAAAAAAAATGCCATGGACCAATAACACCCGCTCCCAGAAGCAGACATTTTGAAATGGCCGTCGGAAGCAGACCTATAAGGGGGGGGGGGGCGGGGGCATATGGCCACAGCCCCTAAAATGCCCTTTCGATCATGTCAAATGGATCCAAGTACCCTTGCTGCAAATCGTTGGAAAGGGTTGTTGTTTTTTAGACAATCACAATGTGGATGTCTCTGAACCCCTAGTCCATAAAACTTTAACGAAAGTTTTTCAATTCATCTTCAATTTTGGTCTATAATACACAACAAACCCCAAACGCTTTACGAAAAATTCATGGTTGGTTCGGAGATGGGATGGGATTTAGATGTAAATTGCATGTGGCTGCTTAACTTACTAACCCTTAAAGTTTCACTAACCATCGGATGACATGTCCAGTCATTCAGTAAAAAATCATCACTGTTTTATTCTATTTCTTGGGCTTCCATACATTTATTAATATCTTTGATACTGATACATTTATTAATATCTAGGCACTATAAGTCCTCCAGAAAGCATAAATAGATAAATGACAAAGAAAATATTTTTGTTTCCGACTACAACTTTAGCAGCCTTTACTGAAGTGTCATAATACATACTCACATCTATAGTAGCCTACATAATTATGTAATGTATCCATCCAAATCAATAAAATTCTTTTAAACATTATAAATTATGTGACGAGTATACCATGGACGAGTCGACCGTCTGCAACATCCGTTTCTGAAATGACTTGCATTTGGCATGGCTATTTTGCATCTTGCTCAGCATGAACCTTTCTAACAGCATATAAATATACAAGGAACTCTAAAAGAACATAATTTATAGTCTGTGTTTTAGTAGGTTTGCCCAAACAAGGGCATCTCCATCACAAATTTCATTAGGATTAATGTTGAAATAGGAGAGACAGCATTTTTATTTCAACGCTAAAAAAAAATGAAGTGTCATATTTGACCCATTCCAGATAATTCGTGACCCAGACTCTAGGTCCATCGAGGTCATACACTTCCCGGGTCAATTTGACCCGAAATTCAGATCAACCCGGATTCCTAGTCAAAGTGTATGTCCACGATAGACCCAGATTCAAGGTCAAAGGCTCCTATTGACCCGGCTTATGGGTAAATAGGGCTCAAAATGACCTAGATTCCGGGTCAACAAGTATCCAATGGTCAACAAGGCTCCGATAATGGGTCTTCTGTCTGGGTCAAATTGAGGATGAAAGGGATAAATATTTTTACACGGAAGAAGTGTTGACAATTTGACCTTTCATTCTTAGAGTGAAGAAATTGTTTAAGATCTACTTGAACAAAAAAAAAACAAACAAACACACATAAAAGTCATGGACCACATAACTTCCATCAACCTGTCAAACCTATATTGCATTTTAGAATACTGTACGGTATTTAACTCTATTTTTATCTTTTTTTCTTTTTTTTAACAGATTAAGGAGAAAGTTCTAACCAGTCTTTCATCGTCTACGAAGTGCAATACCATTGAAGAACAAAAGCTGTCACATCTCAAAATACAGTAATTTTATAACAAATCAAACAACAGAGTTATTTGAACATCTAAAGACAATACATAAAACAATGTACATGTACAATTTGATATACAATATAGAACGAAATGAAGGGTAGTTTTTCTACAAATGATCTTTATGAAAAATCAGTGTCTTTCCACAAACAAACTGTACATAGGTTTTATATATTCCGACAATCTTTGTTCTTCTTTTATTTTCTTTTTTTATTTGTGGTGCTAAATATTTGTACAAATTGTAACAAAATTGTAAGATAAATGGTCGACCACGAGGGGAAAATTATAACAAGATGCCTTGTTTTTTTTTATTATGAGATATCTTTGTGTCTGAAAAGAAAATCAATGTTTATGCTAGTGCCATGCCAATTTTTATTCTTAAATAAACGTTTGCGTCGTAGGATACAGTGTTATTTTAAGAAAACTCGTTCTGTTGGGTAGTTGGAATTATAGTAGTACGTTGATTTTTAGCGATGTAAATACAAAAATATCTATATATAAAAAAATATGATGTCAATATTTTTTATTTTGAGTTTTGTTTTATCTGATGTTAATTGTTGAATTGAAGACTTAATTTCAATCAAATTTGCATATTTTCCGTTGTTTCATTTTGTATATAGACTTTTCTCTCCGTGCAAATTGAGTCTGTAGAGATAAACTTTTATAACTGTAAGGAGATTTCTGTAGTATAGTCTGTGTATAGATGGGTTCAAATAAGAAGGGAAAATGTAAGTTTATTTCCATGTTTTTGGTTTCATGACACTTCAAGAATTCGATATATTACAGCCATTATATTAAAGAGTATGGATGTAGATCATGACCGATTGTATCACATTCTAAAAACGTCAAATATATAAACTGTTCATATTGATATTTTGATCATTTTAAATTAGAAACGTATAACCATCAAAATGAATATAATGTATACGTATGTAATTCATTAAGTACATATTTGATGATGCAATGTCTTACAAAAGAAGATTTGTGCATTCCATAATGATTTTCAAATTATGTATGTTTGTATCGATTTTATACAAAATTACATGATGAAATGAAATGAAAAGGCCCAATAAATGTTTTATTTCTTAAATGGTGGAGTGATTGTTGTGCTTATTTATATATATATATATATATATATATATATATATGTAATCCGGTTTAGGGGGACTGAAATAAAGCTTGTTTTCTTTTCATAGAAAGTATTCATTAAGAACTTAGAGGCGATAATTTTTTTTAAGTATCGATATAAAGTTAATCAAAGTTCATGTACATTTAAATGGGTATATGACCATGCAGTGAAGAAATGTGTTTTTTTGTCATACCTCGCCCATAATAATAAAAAACGCTTTATCTTTATCATAAATTCATATTAGTATATAAAACTATTTTGATCATGCCAGAATGTAAGGAAGAAAAGGAAAACTTTCAAGGTTATGGATTTTTAGAAACCACCTCGAGGACAGCCCTATACTAAATCTAAGATATACTCCTAGAATACATTTCTAAAATTAAACACTGTAATTTTGAAATCATCAAAACATTTCATAAACGTTTTCAAGACATCAGTTTTGTCTCAATCA
>CALNVZ010002974.1:8472008-8503443 GCA_940671915.1 Paracentrotus lividus
TGGGAAAAGATTATGTAGGGTATGTACAAAAATTAATAGCGTGAAATGTTAAAATCCTTTTTTCTTCTTCTTCTTTTTTTTTAGCTTTTCTCTTTTCATATGTCACAGATTGAATAAACGAAATACAGATTCTTTTGTCCGAAAATAGAAAAAGTGACAATGGCAGAAAACACATTAATGCTATGACGCATGCGATCTGGTCAGGGATTGAGCATTATATTCCATAACATGGACACAAAATAACAATCAATATTTTCTCTCACATAGGTTCGTTGTGCCTAATCCTCGCGTTTTTAAGTTCGACTAGAGTTGTATGGTCAATATTTATTTTTAGATTTCGACCTATTTAAGAAAAAAATGAAAACATCGTTATCTAGGGCGGAAACTCGTTATTATTCAAGAAGCATATTATATTGTTATTAAAATCATGAGGTTTTTTGTATTTTGCTTGTCAGCTAGTTTCATTGGTTCATAGTTTTGGTATCAAAGCCGTGAACACATTAATGTCTATGATAACATTTTTATGGAAAAATATTAACCCATGGAAACATGGACATGTGACTAATAAAATCTCAGCGTCAGATTTGCCAGTCATTTATATAAGCCAAGACTTGGGCAAAATAGACGTTTGTAAAAAAAAAAAAAAACATAATTTAGTAAATAGTGCTATGCGAAAACAAAATTTATTTCGGTACGTTTAATTTACTAAAAACAAGAGCCCTATATAATACGTTTAGAAATGATTTATGCATTGATCAGATGCATAAAGAATTGATCAGATGCAATTAATGCGGCGGTCACAACTCGCCGTACGAAATCAATTAGGCTTATTCAATAGTAAAGATTTTTCGTTGGGATTTTTCAAAAGTACAGGCCCTAATGCGCTCTCTCAAAGGTGTATTCCCATTGTTAATGTTCGACTTTTTTTAAAGTTTTGTTTGTTTTTGTTGTTTTTATGTAGGGTTATCTTTTATTGAAACACTCTGTAAAGAACAATTTCAAAGTATCCACTTTATAGGAACAGACGACATACACTCTCGAAGGAGAGGAAGTGAGTAATAGAACGAACGTACCTAATGCGGGAAATAGTTTTATTAGTCAGGACAAGTCGTCATGACAGCAAAGTGTACAAGTCTCATGAAGCAGGGGGTAAAGGGAAGGGGAAGAAGAGAGGGTACGACTGGTGCGGTTTTTGAGTAGAATTAACAACTAAGTATCATATTTAGATGTTGTATATAGTCGCCCGCCCTACTTCCAATTGTAAGAAAATGTACAATGGAAATGTGCAATAGGGAATAAGTTAGATACTGGAAATATGTCCGTCGATAGGCCTAATTGTTTTCTCATTTAAAATTATTAAAAATAAAAAAAAATTGGACTCTTTTATAACATTTGAAGGAAGTTTACAGAAACATTAAACTAAGGCTACTTATACCGTACATGATATATTACTGTCTATAATGTGAAAAGTTTGTGTCCTCAAATCATGAATAATGAATGAAAACTTATATGACGCAATGTTATATTTGGGTTACGGTTTTCTAATTCCGAATGTATACATTTTCACGTTATGAACGAGCGCCTTACAAACTTAAAACAACAGAAATACATACCTATACAAACTTTCAAAATAATTTTTGAAAACATTTTTGATGTATGCCCCTTTTAAGAAATAGTATGTAAAGCATTTTAAGAATAGTTTATAAGACAACATTTAGTGCTGTATTTTTTTTTCCGAATTGAGTTTCATTTTCTGACATTTTCTGAGATTTCTTTTAGTACGTGACAAGTGTCGATAGACATAAGAAGTGTTGTTATTATTATTTGGAGGCCTTTCGAGTATGCTCCTTATTTGAGTAATCACTATATCCTTGGAACCATGCATTGCGTCTATGTATAAAGTTGAAGTCAAGCAAAGTATTTAACACGAGACTATGAGTGAGGCAAAGCAGCCCTTCTATAACAGCCAGAGCTACAGTTATTTTTGATCGATGACGCTATTAAAGCCCGTCTCACACTGTGCGATTTGCTGCGATGCGATTTTCGGAACAATGGCAGTATGCAATAAATGTGACATTTTGAAACATGCAAAAGTATGTTATGAGACGTAAAAGTCGTACAGGAACAATGTAATCGAAATTTCGTTCCAATTCGAGCATTTAATTTAGAGTAAAATTCAATTAAGCTTAAAATCGCAAGATCGCTGTGACGTCATTGCGATATGGAAACAATTTGATTTTATACAGAGAAGGGGGTTCGCAATCGCCGTGAATTTCAATTTTAGTATTCAGAGGAATACCCAGAACTTTGGAAAGCATGAATTTCATTGTTTGAATGTTCTTATCAAATATTATAACACTTTTCCTCCAAAATCGCATCGCAGCAAATCGCACAGTGTGAGGCGGGCTTTAGGCAAGATGGTATAGTTTTTGGACGTTTTGAAACTGACATGACTTTATTGAGGCAAGGTTACTCTTTTTGTTTAACCCTAAAAGAGCGCCAAAATATCGGGAGTAATATATGGATGATCAAAAAGTGTGATGAATAAGATCAGGATATTGTTGTATTTAGACATAATGTAATGACCCTGATGTTAAAATTGGCATTTTATTTTACATTTTCTGAATTAACTTTGAAAGAAACGAAATCTGTTTTCTGTGTCCATAATGGACAAGAAAAGCTACTGTGCAATCTGACACGAAATATGACCCTAAATGTAGCTGTATTATTTAAATGAGTAAAATGCTTTAAATGCAATAAACAATGTTTTCATTATTTATTTCAAAACATGATTACCGAAATAGAAGTAATGTGAAATTTGAAGGAAAATATGCTGTTGAAAGGTCAGAACTTCCAGTCACGGAACAAACCTTCAGTGAATTATGAGTTCAAAATTAGTCCCATTTGTGCTTACATGTATACAGTCATATCACGTAGGTAAGGGGTGCAGGGACAGGGGGCAAGAACGTACTTAAACTTGAAGATTTCTTATCAGTCAATCTGAATGACTTTTCACTTTACAACTACCATCATGTGCAAAGGATATATGACGTCATCAAAGTCGTAATCTTAGCAGTTGTCGGAGAGACAAAAGACAACAAACTTACTGACCTTTCAAAGTCCTCTTTATAAAGTTCAATTTTCATTTAATATATTGCACATAAAACGTCGACATACATTTACACATTGATATTTTTACAAAACCATTTTGTAAGAATGTTTTATTTTTCTATCAAAGAAAAAACAACAAGAGAGTAGAAATTCACTTTTCTTATGAATGTTCTTGAATATAAATACATAATAAAATCGAATTTTATAAGTGTTATTCATATTACAAGTCAATAAATTTGACATTAACGTTTCATTCTAATGTCAACTTACGAATAAAATCTAAGCAAGATATAAACTGACTAAGACTGACTAAAACTAGTCTAACAAAACGAACGATGGTTGTCCATACTTTGTCTATAGCCATTTAAAATTTAAAATCATATAACTCTTTAAAAAAAAAAAAAAAAAAAACACGAGTGAAACTGTTTACTCTTGAAAAAGTGAATATCAGAAAGGAGTATATTTATCAGGTTTATAGTGAAAATACACATTTCACTCTTTTTCACTCATTTTGGTGTTGCCTCAGGGATTATTCGACATGTTCGATATTTTTAAGTGATCCGCCTGAGGTCACTCCAAAATGAGTGAAAATGCAGTAAAAAATGTGTTTCCGTTCTAAATTCACTCTTTCTGAAACCTTTCACTCGTTTTCCTTTGTTTTAAAACACGATTTATATGTCATACCTAATAAATTATATAATACAATGTAGCTAAAAATATTACAAAATGCAGAAAATAACAATATCATAGCGTTTCACAAGCTTACGCGATATACTCTGGAAGGAAGCGATATTTTAAAAAGCGATATAGGTATTCGTAATTTGATTAATCCATAAAATAACCTTTTTATTTAGTAACTATCTTCGGGTTGAACTTTGTTCCGTATTCGTTCTTATTCTATAGTTTACAACATAAGTACCATGTGAAAATCATTAACGTGTAAAGTTCTGCAGACAATACATCTCCATTCGCGGATATTCAATAACTGCTCAGAAATAATTTTTGACTCTCCCCACCCCCTTCCCCGTCTCCCACATCTGTCATTCAGGGTATGTTCAATGTCCAGTTTCAAATTTATACGCCAACATGAATCATGATACAAAACGCAATTACAAAACACAAACACAAACTCGATCAGTGGTGCACCGTTCAGTGTCAAAAATTTAAAGCTGATTATATTTCTATCGTCTTTAAATTCCCCGCTCTCAAAAAACAAACATCTTCTCCTTTTTTCACTTGCACCTGAAGCTTCTACTGCATCTTTTTCGGCGTTTAAATTTTCCGCGGAATCGAGAATTTAAACACGTTTACTTTTACGACCGGGGATGGGGGACAATACGCTTATATCAGCGTTTTGTAATTGCGTTTTGTATCATGATTCATGTTGGCGTATAAATTTGAAACTGGACATTGAACACACTCTTAGGCCCGAATTCACAAAGGTGGATTCTGCAAAATCCATGGTTTCAACCCTGGGTTTAACCTAGGGTTGGACCTAGGATTTTCAATTTGTTATTCACAAAGGTGGACTCGACTGAATCCACAGATCCATAGCGTCATAATACGTCATAATTTGGGTCAACTGTTGGTGAATCATAAACTGGTGGATCTGTGGAGCCGTCGATTAAAAAACCCACGGATCCACGGATCCGTGGGTTTTGCAGAATCCACCTTTGTGAATTCCGGCCTTACAACAGCATAAATGATAAAAAAGTTTTTACAGCCATATTCTTAAGAGTAAAATGTACAGAGAGTCTTCAAAAATATTTTTCTCCCTGTTATTTAATTCAAGTAAAAGGCAACATCCTCCCAAATCTGGATGAATAAAACTCAGTTTGATATTCAATTCGATGACATCTAAGAAATCTCCTTTCAGATTATTACATTGTCTTTCATCCATCGTTTTGTAGTTTAATGCTTCCTCTTGAACCTGCAAATAAAGAATAAAAATATATTGATAGGAATATAATGTTCAGACTTTATGTTATCAGTTGGTCACACCATTTGAACATCAGAAAACTGCTATAATTACAAACACATGTAACTCTGAATACAAAGCTTGGGTCAGAGTGGACTCATTCCAGGTCAATTGGGTCCATACTCCATCCAGTATAACCCAACATGCTCAAAAGACACAGAATAGGTTCATTTTAAAACAATTTTTTTTAAAGAGTATATCCATCTTTTTAAACAAAATAATCTTCGAGCTCTCATGGCTTTGATTCGCCTCCTTAAAAATATGTTTAGTAATTTATTATTTTCAGGACTACTTTAATTGATAAAAAATTACCCCCTCCCCCCCCCCAAAAAAAAGGAGAAATATGATTTCCAAACTATAAATCAACAATAAACATTAAGACATAGATATGGCCACATGTCATGAGTTGGGTGGAAAATGCGTTACATGTCAAAAAAATTGTAGAAATGTACATTGTCACAATCAAACATCTCTAGTTTCTCAGTAGTAAGTCAGACATGTACAAAAGTATATATATATATTGAAAGCAGAGATTGAAAGGAGGATGATTAACATATTTTTGTGCCTGTATAAGGTGTGTCATAAAAGCTATACAGAGTGTTACAGGAAAAAATGGTTTGAAAAACTTCACAATTTTACCGGCAAATAATTTCTTAATCTTTTCACCAAATGAAATGAATCATCGTGGATTGTGTAAATAAGACTCTATGCTTCTAAAAATTATAAACTTGTAATACAAAATTATTTTTTGTAACCGCGCTACAAGGTGTCAAAAAAGAAGAAAAAAATAGTGCAAAAAGGGTAGAAATCATGTTTTTTACACTTGGATTACAACTCAAACAAAGTTTATTGCAAGTAATATGTTTCCACTTAATTGTGTTTTTACATGCATGCAAAGAAAATGGCGAAAAAATGACAATTATTGTTATAAAATTGCATGTGACAATTTTTGATGCCTGCAATGCATTGTCTATGAGGATGTGTGCATTAAGTTTGTTTTAATTGATTAATTAACTGATTAAATTACTTTTGAAAAATCTTCTTCACATGATTTATCTAGAACCACATAAATTCCCAAGAGAATGATATATCACTCAACCCATTAGACCAATTGGCTGCAAAGATATAACACAGCAACTAATAAGAAAGTAACAAAAACGAGAATTCCCTATGCTTTAACACGTGCCTCCACCGTAGGATCCTCCACCCCTTAACCTACTCCACTAAAAGTATCTTTGTATTAAAACTATGAGCATAACGAAGCTGAAACTTCACAGACATGTAGCCTGATAAATTATCTACACTATGAATTATTGCACAGCTTATGACTGTACACCATTTTCATGCTATGTGAAAAAATGTGATAATTTTCCCTCTAAAATGTAACGCCTCCACCCTTTTACAATACCCCAACTTGTGACATATGGCCATATATAAAATCGAATTGAATGCATTTCGGGGGCCCAATTGTCTGGAGACAAAAGCGGCTCTATTATGTTTACGCATGGGCCCGGTAAATTCATTGTGTGACTCCGGTCTGCGTCCGCTACTGATATAACTCCTTTCTATCAAATTAGTTGCATAAGCACACTCAAAATGAGCTATTAACAAAAAAAAATTAAAAAAAAATTGAAAAAAAGTACAGGCTCATATCATCACTGTACATGCATCTGAAATGTCGATAATAACTGACCCAGAAAGGCGTGTGATTCTCAATGGACCCAAAATTGGGTCATTTTGATCCTTCATTTCTTAGTGTACATGTATAATGAATGTGCAACCGTTCTTAGTCTTTCATCATAAAGTACAGTCTGTGTCAAATAAAATGGTACAAGTGGAATACATTTTTTTTATAGTATGAAGATTAATTACAATCTGGTATTGTTTGGTATTTTCATAAAGCTGGAAAATCAGACTTTCTTCTGCAATTTATTTCATCACATTTGATGCTGTAATTTTTTGAGATATGACTAGTTTTCTACAAGCAAGAAAAATCAATTTTTCGCACGCCGTCCCATGCCTTTGTGTATAGGTTTCGCATAATGGCCATGAATTGAGCGCTCCAGAACAATAGAAGTGCACAATTTCGATTTGCTCATCGTCGCATAAAATTTAGCATAACTTTTGTTTTACGAAAGCGAATTATACAGAACAAAGCGCATCAGCAAGGAAAATCTATTGGCTTTAATTTGGTACCACATACACACAATATTTGAAATTATTTCACACCTAAATTATTTTTTCCCCGACTGTACCATTTTTTTGTTGACACAGACTGTAGATGTGACATGTTGAGGTGTTAAGTTTTTTTTTATATATCCTATATCAAAATTTTATAACGATGCAAGTAGGGAACGTCTGGTTTCCTGTGATTAGCATATGGGGTATTCGAGGGGGAAATTTCTGCTGGAAAATGATTCATGATGTTAACACAACATTTAATATAATCAGGATCCTTCAATGTTCTCTGTAAATGACAATCGAAATCATTTCTTTTAGAATTCAGTTTTTGTTAAGGCAAATTAAGATATTAACGTTATGCAATGAAAGACAAAAGACAGACATAGACCTTTGTCATTCATGCTTAGTATAATTATATATAAAAAAAGGAAGTTTACACTAATCTCTATAAACTCAAATTTTTTTTTTTTTTTTTACTTTCGACCATCAGAAAGCTATATAAAGATCTTTCATTATATATCGGGTAAACTGATAATTTTGTTGAATAAAAAAAAGGGTTTCACGAGGTGCAAGAATTTCTTGATTAAAATACCGTACCGTAAAACGTATACACCGAAACGGTACATTAAAAAGGTACCCCCAAAACGGTGAAAAGAAAATATAAATGGAACAGCTGGCGGTTATATCCACAGTACTGTTTCGCCATCAACAATGATTAAATCATAATAATTTGTATTAAGGAATAAAATTGAATTGTTTCTCACCTGTATACAATGGCTAGGAGTATAACCAACATAACGATGAACACTACTGTTACCGGGGCAACGGCGGCCAAGATGAGAAGACCCAAGGTGTAACAATCTAACAAAATGAAAACAAATATTCGGAAATAATCAAATCTGTCTCTTGTATCATTTATCTTTGGGTAAATCGTGAACTTGAACAACTGGCTTTGTAAAATAAGAGATAGCTTTTCCAAATAATCATCTAAATGACAGATTTGATAATGAAATACATCCGGATAACCATTTAAGTATGCCTAGCAACCAAACAAAACAAAAGCATAATTATGTCCATATCCTATCATAATAGTTGAAATATATATTACGTATGTCGTGTATCGTAAATTAAAATTGAAATATAGGCCTACTGTGTAGACGTGCCTACATTGTAATTGTAATTTATTCTGGTAAAATGATCCTATCAATTTTGTATATGAATGAAAATATTCTAGGTAGAAAATCTCGATTTGATATGAAGGCAATTGGAAAGTATCTTTGAAAATACAAACAAACAAAAATAGTGTTGATAAGGCAGTAAGCCTGATGGTATGATCAGAGCATTCTTTTCGAAGAGTAACATAGCTTGGATTTTCCCCTTCTCCAATAGGAGAAGAGTGCCAATAGCTCATGTGGTGTTGTTACTCACTTTCCGGGGGTGGAATCATTCCTGGTCCCATTGGGTTGAAGGGCAACATCGGAACGAAAGGTTGGCCCGGGTTGGCGAATGGGTTGTTCGGACTCACAGGATTCAAAGGGTTGTTGTTGAAGCCAGGTTGTGTCTGTGCAGCTCCTGCGTTCGGGTCAATGGGTAGACCAGGTAGGATGGGGATGTTAGGGGACGTGGCTTTACCCCCGGTGAAGAAGTTCCCTGGTAGGAAGGCACCAGGTTGCCCCCCTGCCGAGAATCCGGGATACATGCCTCCATAACCAACACCGAAACCACCCATACCAGGGTTTAATCCTACCCCAGGTCTGATGGGTTGGTTGCCTCCCATGCCAGGGACTGTGCTAGGTATGAGACCAGGCGTAATGGGAGGTATCGGTGGCGGGCATATGAACTCCTCGATCAAACCTGGATAGATGCAACGGAACAAAAAAAAATTACTATGCGTAAATTGCATTGGCATTTATATTTTCCTGACCAAACGAATATCCATGCCCCTAAAACCAAACTTTAAAATGCACAACGAAGTTGGAGATGACGATTCTGATATTTATACTGCTGATGAAAATGCTATTGAATTTTGTTGTGTTATTTATTTCTAATGCTGCTGTCACAGTCGACCAATGTACAGGGAGCTGATAGTACTTCTTTTATCCTTTATGCGGCTGTCACTCTTCAGGAACGGATGGCAATTATTATTATTATTTTTTTATCCGTTAGATTTCCGTTATGATGCGTGTCACGTTTGGATGGACGTTTATCCCCAGGTTTTGTTCTTCAAAGTGGCCAGAAAAATTAACATGCCCCTTAAACGGACAACACCTGACGAGGAAAGTCCATCCAAAGGACAAAAAGTCGTCATCCGTTTCTCAAGGTGTGACAGCCGCATAACAAATAACCAAAAATATCACCCGTTATTGTACGCCGTTTGCAAAAATCAAAATCCCAATCAAACAAAAAACAAACAAACAAACAATTGAAACAAAATCCAATCATTATAAGAACCTGACAAATGGCCTACCTGTCATAGGATCCGTTCTGGAACACAATAACGTTCTTAGCTTGTATCCGATTGGAAAGCCATAACCTGAACCTTGGGACACTCCATGGCATATAGCAGTGAAACGAGACATCACTGATGGGTTGTGTAGAGTATGAGGAATATTTAGAATCTCCATATTTCGATCTGCAGTATACCTTCACCAAAATAAAGAATGGATTCAAAACGTATTATTTTTTAAGTCTTTAAGGGACTAAAGGATAATAATGTTAAGGTCACAACCGGGCGGCATTTCATCAAAGGACTTTGCGGACATTTTATCCTACAAATTGGCTCTCAGTCAATCAGATGCAAGCATTTCATTTCGTACACACCTCTGCGTCCGGTCTGCGTGGCAGGAACCCTTGCATTGAACGCAGGGATGTTAACTTTTTTTTTTTTCAGGCACGCAGAGGCAAGGGGTCGTACTTTTCATGTCGAAAACGCAAGTGGGTACCCGCACAACGCAAGCTGAAGGACACGACTTTGTAAATTTACGCACGACCGATTGTGATCATAGCATAAGTAATATATCGTGGATAGTAAGCCTATAATCAATTTCTACTTTACAAACAAATATAACAAAATTAATATTTTATTCTTTTCGTTCTTAGGCATCCATGTACAATGCTAAATATGTTTAGTTGCTCTTTTTAAATAAAGAATTCATTCTGTCGTTTTGACATTAACAATAATTCTTGCGAAGATTTTTATTTACATACCTTATTGTCTCTTCTGATCTTGGAAGCTTTAGATCCGTGTTCATTATGAGAACATTATCCAGACTTATGGAATACATGTCTGCAGAAGTCACCGACACTGACAAAAAGCTAAAGAACTTGTCCTGCCCTGACTGTGCTAAAGGTCCAAAGGTGGTCATTCCTTCCATGTACTGCTCGACGGGTGGCACAAGACTCATGAAAGGATCGCCCCAGAAATTGATATCCATTCCCTTTCCATACTGCATAACTACAATGGGCCGGTTTGATGTGATTGTAACAGGAAGCTGAGCCTCCTGGTTGAACTCTCTGAAAGAACCCCTCTGTCCAAGGGTATAGATGGTACCTGCAAGATGCACTTTGGTGTTGGGACGAGCTGCGATCATACGGAAGACGTAACCAGTTCTATTTAGAAGAGGAAGGACTGAAAAGCGGGTGCCTAAAGCTTCGATGGGAGGCAACATCTCTGCTAGATGATCACATCTCTGCATAGTCTTGGGGACTCTTGTACAGGTGGCACCAGAGACAACAGCCACAGGTTTGTCCGCCGTGATGTAGGTCCCAGTCAAATCGTCGGGACACCTAAACTGCACCGTCTGCGCTTCACCCAGCACGACATTGATGATCTGTCCAGCATTATACCACTGACGATTATGCATGATCCTCTGTGAAGGTACCACCTGTATCCTTGTACCTTGTTGGGTGCCGGTTATCGTAAATACCGACCACTGACCCATCACGATGTCGTACGAAGCAACCACGTACTCCTTCCCGAGAGCATCGGTCGGGATTGCTACGAAACCATCGTTGGTTTTTGGCATGATGTTGGCAGCATGGACAGTGACCTCAAGGTTTGACGTGACTACGATGGTACCGTTCTGAGGACCACCGCCGTTGGCTGCAACGTTACCTGGTATACTAACAGTCTTCATTTGGCGTTGTGTCAGGGTGATCTCTCTTCGGAACTTGAAGCCGGGGATATTGACCATGACACGAGCAATACCTGGATTAGAAGACCCGATCATCAATGTTACCTTGCTGGGTATGTTGAAGTTGCTGGGCATCGCGAACATGAAATTTGTCCCTCTCGTGTCCGGCGATCTCTGACCGAAAGCTGTGGGGTTTAAGAATAATTGACATTTTAAGGCATATTCCTTGCTGTAATATAATATATTGTTATCTTGACAGTTCTACTCGAATGCTATTTGGTATTGAGGAGTAAAATTCGTTCCTCTATTTTATTGTAAAAGAGTGGAATTCGCTCTTTGAGACGGATTTATAACACTTTTGGAATCTACTCTGACCTCAAGGAGTGGGTTCAACTATTTTACATTAATAAGAAATTGTACCCCCCCCCCAACCCTGACACGGTCTTATATTCCTTCATGACTGTCGTGTTAAGCCTCTGCATTAAAAAGTTTTATCAGGAACTAGGGAATGGTGACACATCTGAGCATGCTCAGCATCCAAAATGGCACAACAGGTTAGACGGTACATATACATCATTACTGTCTCGTATATTTGATGCTATAATATACCGTACATTTTGATTATGATTCAATATTTTCATCTGCATTTACTTAAATGCAACATTTTTCTTTGATGACACAGTAAAATAGGTAACAAAAAGGGAATTGACTGACGCTGAATCATGAACAGAAAATGTTATATCAGTAATTATTTTCCAAGAAATATACGAGATGATAAATTGTAAAACATTACTATACTCATAAAGACATTACGTATCTTTTTCCGAAGGAGGACTATCATTAAAAGTAATTTTCTTCAGAATATGACAGTCCCCTATAAAAGTTATGGAAACGATTACTATATTATTAATTCAGCAGAATCTATAAATTATTGAAAAATGAATCAAACGATGATTGATACTATGATAATGATGATGACGATGATGGTGATGATGATGATGATGATGATGATGATGATGAAGATGGTGGTGGTAGTGGTGATGACGATGAACATAAAAACAACATTGTTAAAACTATCTTTAGAAACATAATCAAGTTCAATGTAATTGAAATAATGTAACTATAGGTTTTCCCGGCCAATTTCATACATTTACCATCCGTTTTCATATCATGTGTATTCAAATTCGTGTGTTTGGTGCGGCAGACTGACAATAAGTCAAACAATTTCGTGTTCATACTCTCAAAATCATTTTTAAGCACACAAATTAATGTTTTCGAAGTTCAAATTCGGATATAATCATTCAATTTCATTATTAATGCATTCACATTAGTGTGCTGGCAGGGTAAGCTCTTTAAAAACACTTTCAATTTCGTTTTCAAGCGATCGATTTCCATGATTCAGCATCCAAATCCGTTATACATGTGCACATATTTATGATAAGGAGTAGGTAATCTTGACCATTTTATCAGTAAATGTGATTTTATCATTATTGTGATTATCGTCTTCGTTTTTAATTTTAACACCTCTCTTTTACTCCAAAGTCATTTGATAAAAAAAATAAATCATCGCCATTATTAGTGTAGTGCATTTGTGAACATCAATTTCCATTGTCATGATTATGTTTAAGTGTCTTCATTGTCAATCTTTATTTTCATCGTTATAATCGCAATTTTGTTTTTATGGGCTTCATTTTACATCTTTGTTCACAACAAGGCATGATTATTATAAACTTTTTTAATTAGTGATATGTTCTGACATTCAATTAAAAATACTGCATGAGCAATGTAAATTTCAATTGGTACTTTACATGTTTAATTTGAATGTTTCTATCATGAACTTGTTTGACTATAAACGAATTTGAATATACGGAATGAGAGGGCACACGAATTTGAATAGACATTGCCGAAAATATATGCTTATTATGTGAACTAGAATGCACGATTACGCAATCGGTCACCATGATCGTTAATTTTGATGACTGAATACGATTTTGAATGAAAATATTTCTATGCATCAGCGTATTTTTACGAAAATGAATGTCTCTAACATGAAATTGACTGACAAAACAATGAAATGGACCGGGAAACCTATATTAAAAGGACATGTATATTGTCACCAACTGTATAAGTAAAAATCCAATTCGTGACAAAACATTGATAAAAAGTATTAGCAAGACAACAAAAAAAAAAAAAAAAATAAATAAAATTATTTCATATATTGTGTAATGGGTTCTGTGTAATAGTTACATACTTTCTTACCCTTTTCACATTAAACTTGTATTATTATATACTCCAATGACGTTAGATAGTTTTGTCAATCTTCTTAGACAACATAATTATAGAACATCGCATTTCACGAGATTTACACGGTACAATTTAATATGAATATTTCATCAATATTAACCACAGCAATCCCAAAGTTAAAAAAAAAAAAAAAAAAAAAAATCGTGTTTCTAGGTACATGTATGTGACAGTAGAATTGACCGTTAAGATAATCCAATAGTTATTTCATAATGTAATTACAATAATTTTTATTTTCTTTATACTTAATAAACGTGTGCTCACTCATGTTTGACTCTACAGATCTATCTCATTATCATACAAAATGTAGTCGATATGTGTAACAACATATCTGCCAAATAATTTAGCGCAAGACATTTTCTTTAAAAAGTTATGCTATTTTAATCAGGATGGAGTTGCTTTTTTGATAGCTTTTGTTGTTATGATTTTACTCCCTCTTTTGCATAATCCGAAATTTACATGTTCGCAAACAATGAGCTGTGTTCATCCAAGTGTGAAGATATAACACACAAAATTGGTACCAAAAGATGCGGGAAGGGTTACTCAATCAGAATAATTTGGGGTTTATAAATTGGTTTTCTTTTTATTGACATTTTTCTAGGTGTTTATTTTTATTTTTTGCCCACTCGTTATAATACGTATCACTGTATATTCGGTGTTTTTCTGCAGTTTCATTGCAGAGCTTGAATATAAGATATTGCATTACAAATAAACTATCTGATTATTCCTTCTACGTAACAATTTGTTTTGGTCATGGAAACGTAATTATGAATATCCGGCCATGAGGACTTAGCAAGACCTATTACAGAATAATATTAATTCCTTAAATGTTTTACGAAGCGTGTATAGATAGTTTAATGTTGACAAGAGTTATGTCAGGTGTTGCTTTAATTTTTAAACTTTTAATAAAAATTTCAATCTTATGTCTTTAATGTGTAAAACATTTCCTGACATTTTTGTGTTGGCGCTACATTTTGATATTATCATTTCCTAATTTTCATTTGTAATCATTTTTTTTTGTATATAAGTGTGATCTATTGATGGCAACTTCAGAAAAATTTTATTGAAAAAAAAAAAAAAAATCGGTGACCAATTTACAAAGTGTTATAGCAACGTGCACGAAAGCAACGTATCGTTGAAAAGTTGATTTCAAGGAATAAAAGAAGAGAAATAGAGAATAAAAATACGTAATGATTTTTTATTTTTTTAATGTATACCATAGAGGTTTTTCATTTTTTTAAATACGGTTGTCGTTATTCGCTTATTTGATAATTATCTCCAGAACATGGATGTAATGTCATCGTCCAGTATCAGGAAAGCATAGATCGAATGAAAATACAATCAAGAATAGAATCAGTAGAATATCTATATGCTTGAACAAGACTGCCGCTATTTCGACAATCTTGTTACTATAGCAACCACTTTTACTCATATCATAGTCATCTATCTTCATATGAGACACCCGTTTCCTTCGCTATAATCCAAGTCTTATCCGTCAAACAGTTTAAAAGTTTCAATGTGCCTTCGTATACTTAAATTGTGACACTGATCGAACTACTGTTATTTTGAGACATACCATACAAACAGTAATGTATAATTACCCCCCCCCCCATTAATACATTAATATAGGCACATTTATGATTCTAACTTCTGTTATACATCTACTTCTACTTTATTTTACTAACTACTACTACTACTACTACTACTACTACTACTACTACTACTACTACTACTACTACTACTACTAACTACTACTAATACTACTAAACTAATACTACTACTACCTCACTACTACTACTACTACTACTCTACTACTACTACTACTACTACAACTACTACTAACTACTACTATACTAGTAACTACTACTACTACTACTACTACTACTACTACTACTACTACTACTACTACTACTACTATTATTATTACTATTATTACTACTGAGAATGTGACACCTGTATATTTCTTGTGAAATATTTAATATGAAACCTCACTGCATGCCCCGTGCTATTTTCAAGAGGTAAACCTACATTAATGTTACACTGTAATACAGGTATGAGGGGCCAATATCATTTTTACTTGGACATGTTGACCTTAATTTGTGAAAAGCAAGCTTTTTAAATGTTGAGAACAGAGAAGTACGATATTCCCATGCATATTACCTCTAATTATTACTTCCATTAATTTGTTAATCACCGATTAGAAATAATGTTACGTGAAAGTGTAATGTGCGTGTATTATTACAGCCCAAGTTATCAGGTACTTATAATTATGATCTGTTCACTAAAAAAATGAATTTCACCTTTCCATGACCTTCTTCAACAACATTACAGATTGATTACTGGCAGATCATATTAAATGGCATTCGTGTATTAATGTACTTTGCAGATATCCCGTTGGATATTACCCCATTTGCCGGAAACTACATAATGCATGGAATATTATCAGAATAATTATGCAAACGTGAGTGACACGACATTTGGACTGACAGAAGGGTGCATATCTTCGCACTTGTAGGTTATGAATGGATCATGACAACCGTAATGTATAATGTAAGAGTTGCATGTGTCATTATCAGCTATATTTGAATTTTACAATTGGTCCTGGAAATTAGGATTAAAAAACAGTGAGTGAGTGACACGACAAATTTTGGACATGGGTTTCTGACCATTATTGGTTATGGTTAGATTTGTGCCCAAGTAGACCATAAGTGCTGGTTTATGTACATGAATAGTGTACCTCTCTGACATTTATTGTCCCTATCAATCATTCCCTCTCTGTGGAAAATGGTCCACCTCTATGTGTCATGAGTGACACAACATCCAAAACGTGAGTGACACGACCAGTGCCTTAAATGCAACAATTCAAGTAAATAACTAGATCGAAATTACCTGTGTGTATATGACATGTTAGAGTAATCCATGTTAATTACTTTAAGCAAAAAAAAAACAAAACAAAACAAAACAACAAAAAAATCTGACAAAAGTGACTTGATATAAGAATAAGAGGCATTTAAAGCACCATAGTCCCATAAGTGCAAATTCCTGTTTGTTCAATTATTCAGCGTAAGAAAACTGAATCACATAATGTTTGAACTAAAAAAAAATTGGTTGTATTGGAAAAAAGCCTTTGTGTTGATTTCAGATCCTAATTTGCTTTTTCAAAGGCACAGCGCCACATTATTTATCCAACTTAAAAATAAAAAAGCCTAACCCTTTCTGTTACTATCTTTCTCCATTACTTCACTCTGGCGTCTCTGTCTACTTCCACATCTCTCTCTGCATGCATGCTGTACTATAGGCATACGTAACAGTCTAAATCTGGGCAATTAGTGATAAGCACTCCCTGTATAATATTCGTTTCAATGTTTTTAAATCTTAAAGGATTCCCACATCTCTCAATATATGGCGGAAAAAGATTGGACTAATACGGAACACAATTTTAATCTATCTACAGACGGAGACATTACTATTTTATTATTTTATATGCAGTGAATGATGGAGATGACAGGGTTTTCGAATATTTCGTTTGTCAGTATGGCCAAAGATCAAATAAAATTCAATGATGAAGCTAGCTTGTTGTTATCCCCCCCCCCCCCCCCCCCCAACTCTTCTGAAGAATGATCAGGATGGATTGTATTGTATTGTATTGTATTTATTCATTACCAATATTGCAAAATATATACATAAACAGAATTCAATATAAATATGCATTTGGTAAATGGAGCCAACAAATAGCTAAAGCTAATCTATAGGTTGGCCCCGTCCAGTTTGCTTACTGTGATTATATATACATTTACATAAAGTAAACCATATGTACAAATTATTACATCATATTTTACAGTATTTACACTGTTTACATACGAAATTAATTAGATATGAGTATACTCTGCAAGAAGAATGGTCTTATATGATTGTCTAAAAGTTTTCCGTGATTTAAATTTTCTAATATCATTTGGAAGAGCGTTCCATATAAAAGCACCTGAATACGAAACAGACTGTTTTCCAAGATTTGTCCTTACTTTGATGAGTGTTATATTCTTAGTTTCATTGCTTCTTGTCTCGTAATGGTGTTTAACAAATGAGAAATAATCAATGCGACGATGAGGAAGTTTGTTATTCAACAAAACATCATTCCCTCTGCTCTTCAATCAATTTCTCAATATTACAATATTATTGCTCAAGATTCCCCCCCCCCCCCCTTTCCCTCCCCCGCCATTCTGAATGTTAACCGATCGATGCCCCTGGAAAGAAGAAGATGGTCATTAATTAAATGATCTTATTTTTGTTTTTGTTTTGAGGTAATGTTTTTATTTCTTTCAATAATACATTTCCCAAACAAATACGTAAGCATAACATATACAATTCAAAGCATTTTAATCTATACACAAGTATCTCCATTCTTTTTGATCGATAACACAATGATACTTGAGTTGATTTGATTTGATTTGATTCATTGTTTTCTTCTGCATACATAGAAGTATAACATTTTTCTTCGATGACAAAGTAAATTGACATAAAATAATAAATTTTCTGGCAATGAATCAAGATCAAAATGATTATACCGAGTGAGTAAAAAAAAACTTTACACCTAGAAAAATGTCAATAAAAAGAAAACCAATTTATAAACCTTAATTTGTTTTACATATTCTGAAAGAGTAACTCCTCCCGCATCTTCTGGTACCATTTTTGTGTGGTATGTGTTTACGCTTGGATGAACACGACCCATTGTTTGCGAACATGCAAATTTCGAATTGTGCCAGGGTGGGGATGAAATTGAAATAACAAAAGCTGACAAAAAAGCAACTCCATCATGAATAAAATAGCATAACTTTTTAACGAAAATGTCTTCCGCTTAATAACTTGGCAGGATAGTTGTTACACATATTGACTACATTTTGTATAAAAATTAGATTGACTCGTCAAGTAATGCACGAATGAGTACACATCAAAGAGTAAATTGCCACTGACAGACCTAAACAGGCCTCCTAATACTTTTGTAAAGAGATCATTTTGTCTTTGACGTGTGCTCACTCATGCCTGACTCTACAGATTTATCTCATTTTCATACAAAATGTAGGCCATATGTGTAACAACACCCCTGCCAAGTTATTAAGCGGAATACATTTTCGTTATTATGCCATTCTATTCATGCTGGAGTTGCTTGTTTGTCAGCTTTTGTTGTTTCTATTTCATCCCCACCCTGGCACAATTCGAAATTTGCATGTTCGCAAACAATGCGTCGTGTTCATCCAAGCGTAAAGACATACCACATAAATATGGTACCAGAAGATGCGGGAGGAGTTACTCTTTCAGAATATGTAAAATAATTTAGGGTTTATAAATTAGTTTTCGTTTTATTGACATTTTTCTAGGTGTAAAGTTTTTTTTGACTCACTCGGTATAGCAAACAATTATTTACATGAAATACTAAATGATAAATTGTCAAAATATTGAAACAAATACTTCGTCAAGACATTACGAATAATTTGTCGAAGAAGGACAATCAAAGTATATAGCAAAACGCTTGAGAGTATGATAGTCCCTATATAATAAAACTCATTAAAAGATCAATCATTATTTAGCAGAACACAGACAAACATGGCAGTTTATATCAACTTTATATCAACAACTTGAAGCTTAAAGGTCCCTTTTGTATACTGTAGAATGATCTTCATGAAAAATGTGTGAGAATATGAAAGCACATAGTGGTGTTCTATCTCTATCGTATATTCAGGGCAAGCATTACCATCAACAAAAAGAAGAATTTTCATGCTTTCGGTATGGTATCTTGATACTACTTACTAGTCTATAAGAAATGCCGTCAAGGGAGAAAATCCTCGTTGGTTGTATACGCCTTTTAAAAATCATTTCCGTATCGTAATATCCTTCAATTTCTTATGACTATTATTAACTCGTATCGAATGCGTATACGCTGGAAATCGTAGAGGCACTCTGTAAAAGAGGTTATATATTGATGGGTATCTCTTTTGAGTGTTAAATACAGTGTGTTTACCTCTACGGTAGTATATGTCCACGTTTACAATGCTTCTATAGGTAAAAAAAACACCTTGAAGGCTTGTAAAAAAAAAAACCACACACACACACACAAAAACAAAGACAAAAGCAATCTTAGTCTGGTTATTATTGAGACAATTCAGAAACTGATATTCATTTCCCCCCTCACCTCTTAAATTTAAGTTAAGTTCACAGTCCCACGTACCGGATTTCCTGAGAAGTTGATTAGTGCCGTCAAGGGAGTTTTAATTTACGTTATTTTAAGCAACAGATGACAACACAACTAATTCATCTTGCCAACCGCTACGGACGTCAGTTTTTTAAAGTTATGACTATATACCTTTAACATAATTTGCACATGACTCAGTTGCTAAGGCCAGACGATCCAATCTAAATCGGCGTGAGAGGCTTTGCTCATTTTCATTTTTTTTTTTTTTTTCAGGAGGATATACTTGTTATATTAATTCCGGCCAAATTGTCTACTTTATCGGTCAGACATGCATTGTAGTATATAGGGCAATTGACAAAGATAGTTGCCAAAGTGTGAGAGACGCATAATGCGGCGGTCACAACTCGCCGTACCTTCGACGTGCAACTCCCTACGATGGATTTCGTAGAAAATTCGTGCAGCGGAGGTACCTCGCAGGTACAATGCATGTACGCCATGCAGGAAGTTTTTACAATACCCTTACTACAAAAACGCAAGAATCGCAGAAGTTGACCCAGGACCTGTGCGTGCATTGCACATGCAACGCAGGCTACGTTGATGGCACGTGCCCCGTAGCCTACGACGAGTTGTGACCGCCGCATACGGAAACCTAACAGCATATTGGGCTGGACATACTCTAATTGCATTGATTCGCAGTCCTTAGGCAAGACATTCATAACATTACCACACTCGTGAAGTGCAGGGCAGTGGTCGGTATCTTACGGGTGGGGGGGGGTGTATCGGCGGTTTTAAAACACCCCTCCCCCCCCTTGGGCTCCCTTAAAAAAAAAAAAAAAAAAAAAAAAAAAATCAGATTGCACCATTTAAAATGTCAAACTGAAAAAGGTCCATACCGTGGAAGGGGGGATACCCCCCTTCCACACCCCCCCCCTTAGCAAAAAGCTAGATCCGACCCTGAAAGGGCCTACATGTAGGAAGAAATTCCTCCGACTTAGCGCAGCATAGTAGAGCTGGTTCATAAGTGGATCTAACCTTAGGCCATATAATTAGATGTATCGGCCCATATCCAAACACAGTAGAGCCGCTATTTCTGGCCTGTACAATCTTTTGAAAGAACAATCGCTGGATCCGGGCTTGTTTGTACATTGTAGGGTTTTTTCTTGATAGATAATGTGTATAACAATCTTTTCAAAAACTCGATTGATGAATAATTTCAAGCACATCACCATGGAAATTTAAACCACAATAAAGCTTTTCAAACTACAACATTTTGTTCTAATACAAACATAGTTTGGGGTTTTGAAAACTGTAATTTTTTCCAATTGTTCAACCTATTTTATCACGGAAGGTATATATAAAATTATAAATATATGGGCAATATTTTATTATAAATACATAATTTATAGGCATGCGCTTAGTTTAACCAATTAATATGGAAATGTTAGAGGGAGTTGTGAGAGTGACTACGTGATAATTGGAGGAGGGGTTCTCTTAACACTGAAAATAACCCAGTTGAGCTGATCATGGGAAGTGAGTAATAATAAAGTTCATTGTTGGACAAAATGGCGATGACACGTCAGCTTGTGTTACATGAAAGTTATAGAGACGAATGGTTATTAATATAATAATTGGCAATTATAATAACGCCATTACTATGTCATGTTAAACGGTTCACACACACAAAAAAAAAGAAGCTAAGCGAACAGTTTATGGTCTAGAAATAATAATTTACTGATATGCTTTTCAGACTGCAGTTAAAATCCTTAACCCCAGGAAATAGGTAGGGCTAAGGGGGGCCTTAGTACCACCTATTTCCTGGGGTTAAGCTTAGCACGCTTCGGTTTCAGACTGCGTTTTACCAAAGTAGGCTAGCACGGTAAATAGTACGGTACTATCTGGCCCTGCTAAAAAGCAGGGTTAGCCGGGTAATTGCGGAGTTAGCCGGGCAATTGCGGTGCTAAGAGTTGCAGTCTGAAACCAAACCGTGCTAAGGAAAAGCGGGGCTAAGCATTAGTCAATCAATGAAAATGTGGTCATGAATATGCATAATTATTCGTAAACTTGATAACACAAGTAAAGAGAAAAACAATGAATAACATAAGGAAAAAGAGAAAAACAATGAATAACATTAGGAAAAAGAGAAAAACAATGAATAACATTAGGAAAAAGAGGAAAAAAATGAATTGCATAAGGAAAAAAAGAGAAAAACAACGAATAACAAAGGAAAAGAGAAAAACAATGAATAACATGAGGAAAAAGAGAAAAACAAAGAATAACATAATAAAAGAGATAAAACAATGAATAACATTAGGAAAGAGAGATAAAATAATGAATAGGATAAGGAAAGATAGAAAAACAATGTAACATGGAAAGAGAAACAATGAATAACATAATGAAAGATAGAAAAAACAAGGAATAACATAAGGAAAGAGAAAAAACAAGGAATAACATAAGGAAAAAAACGGAATAACTAACAGTAGGAAAAAGAGAAAAACAATGAATAACAAAGGAAAGAGAATGAAATCAAAACAATGAATAACATAATAAAAGAGAGATAAAATAATGAATAACATAATGAAAGATAGAAACAAGGAATAACATAAGGAAAAGAGAAAAACAAGGAATAACATAAGGAAAAAAAACAGGGAATAACTAACACAAGCAAAAAGAGAAAAACAATGAATAACAAAAGAAAGATGGAACAAAGAATAACATGAGGAGAGAGAAAAACAATGAGAACATAAAGAAAGAGAATGAAATCATTAATATTCATGATCCAGCAAATAGTCTGGGGTTAAGGAATACCCAGTGTGAAAAGCATTGATTTTCTTAACCCCGGCTAAGCAAATAGTATGGGGTTAAGAAACACAGTCTGAAAGCAAAAAAGATAGTATGGGGTTAAGGATAGTATGGGGTTAAGGATAGTAGGGGTTAAGAAATAGCAGTCTGAAAAGGGTATGAGTATATTTTATCATAACAGTCATGACAGCAATTTAGCCCCCCCCCCCTTCTCGAAAACAAAGGGGAATATTGAAATCTTGATAGACGACTGATTCGAGTGACGACTTAACCGTACCCTTTTGGCTGATATAATGAGATTTTTGAACGCCGAAAGGCCGAAAATTTGTCACGCCTATCCCTACCCTGAGGGCTTATTAGGAAACATAAAGGGTGAGTTTATAATCTTTCGACTTCTCTCAACCGTTTAATCTGTACCCCCCCCCCCACTCAGAGGGGTGAACCATCAACGTATACTCGTTCCGGATTCTTAGGAAAACCCTAACAGTCCGGGAATACTTGTCAAATTCCCTATTCAGGCATTTGGAAGGGAATTTGGCACAAAAGACCCTACGTATTCAGCTTTTGGAGGAGTAGCCAATAGAAATACCCTCTTTTCCCAGGCTTTTAGACCATATTCGGACCTTATTTCAGGATTTGTCTTCAAAAATGTGAAACTACCCCTATTAAAGAATAGGTTGGGGGAAATGCTAAAGACCCTATTTCTAACGACTTCTCGTTTTTTTTTTCCCCCGACCTGAGCCCCCGGAGAAACCGCGAACTCCGCATAGGGCCTACGCATCGCGTATTCTGGGGGGGGGGGGGCTTTACGGGCCCCGGGCCCGCCCGTGGTAGGTCGCCCAAAGGGCGCCAAAAATGAACTCAAGAGGGGGCGCCAATTGACAAAAATGTTTTTTTTTTTTTTTTAATTTAAAAATTAAACAAAAAAAAAAAATATATATATTACATGATTTGAGCCGATTGGACATGGTAAACCTACCCCTACAGGTAATATATGACCTCACGGTTGGCTGAAGGCCAAAAAAAAAAATTCAACCCCCCCCCCCCCCGAATTACTTTTTTCCCCTCTTTTTAAGGGGGGGGGGTTGGCATTGATCAGTATTCTCGATTCATTATGAAGTCATATTAGTTGAGGTCACGATGAAGTGAACTATTGCCCTGCCCTACCCCCCCCCCTTCGAACCGAGAAAATGCTCTTTCACTATCCTATATTTGATTTAATTCACTTATACCCGATAGGATTAACATTTGAATGAAATGACAAATTTTTACGTGACAGATAATGGTCTTAACATCAAGCTAGGCTGTATGTTACAAAGAAAACTGTGGGAAATTAATGGGCCTACATAAATTGTGTACCCTATCATGAATAGAATACTCTAATAATGAAATAAAAAATGATTGGATCGAAAATATCCCTCAAATACATTACAAAAAAAAAGTTTATAATTTAAAAATGTCACCAGATTTTATCAGATCGATTAATAGGCCTAGTTAAATATTTGGAAATGTACTCACGTCTTGCATGAACGTAGTTTTTGCATTATCTCTTTGATTAAAGGTTGTGACGTTAATGGAATGTATTTAGTAATGAATACAATACTTTCAAATTGAACAACGATTTACTTTCGACTTGTGATTTACAATATGATAATTGATAGCTTGTAATGACTTACTTGGTGTGTTCACTGGTTGGTACGGAGCTTGTTGAGTTGTTGCCAGTCCAATCAACTGGAGAACAACCGCCGCTAAAACCATTAAAATCCTCATTTTCTCCGTATTTTCTCTCCACGATTACAAGATAAATGTATCAGACGGATAAACCGTCTTTATCCTCCTCTCACCTTCAAGATTTTACTTTATTTTTCGCTCAAAATGGTGTTCTCTTTCGCCATGGATTCCACTGTATTAAGCATCCAAAATTGCGACTTCAGAAAAAAGTTTTTGTTGTATGACGAGTTTGTTTCTCGCTGTACGGCAAACAGGAAGTACCCATTCAACGGTAGGGGGTTAGTTTTAATTACGATGAAGGGACGTCAAGAAAGTATGAATCATTGTCTTCATTTTCACTTCCCTTCTAATGTAAATACCTGTTATAAAGTTAATATAATCGTTTATGAAAAATGGGAAACATCAAACAATTATACACCTTTTATTTCCTTTGATTTAACCAAGGAATATCTCCTTGATTTGACACGGCTTGCCATGCAATTTCCTCCTCCTTCTCTTTCCCCTCTTACTCCCCCTCTCCCCCTCTTACTCCCCCTCTCCCCTCTCTCCTCTGTCTCCCTTTCTTTTCACTTTATGTTTCTCTTTTTTTTTTTCCCATATGGATTTTTATATGCATAGTTTGTTGAAAGGATATTTGAAAGCATTTCTTTCTTTTTCTGTTTGTTTTTTATTTGTAAAAGATTTCATCAAGAATGTTTCATCTTAGCGCACTTTATAAGAGACACCAATATAGCCTAGATGTTTATTACTATATGGGTTTTGAACGTTTTTAGATTAAAAAATATGTTGGAATCTGCGCAACTAAAAAAAAATCAACGCAAAAAGCAAACCTAACAATGAAATGCAAAGGTACTACTAGTAGTAGGTCATCATTTCGATAAAATATTTTGCTTTTTTAATTACTTAGTATTATGTATGAAATAAGAATTATTCTTATGTATTGGCAAACTTGGTAATAGAGCATTTTTTTTTTAAGTGGTTTGCAAACGGATGCCAACGTGCTAAGTATAAACTTTAGACAAAACCACTGGTTTGAAACAGTTCTACTATTTAGTTAAAAAATAATAATTATGTTGTTCGTTCTCTTTTCGATCACTCGATCATCTCGATCTCGCCTATTCACTTCTTTCTTCTTCTTTTTTTTTGGAACAGCGCCACCTAGTGAAAACAAATGTACAGCAATTTAATGAATGACGCCTTGAATTGACTGAGAGCTCGAGATGAATGCCGTATAAAGATGTAATTTCATCCTTTGGAAAGGTAGGTTTTGATATTTTTTGGCTTTGATTACCTTATGATTATAATCAATTCATTTATGGTGTAAAGTGGACGTGACCAGAATGGTTTGTGAACTGCTTGTGCTGATGATCATGATGAAGTGTTTCGCAAATTCTGCTGCCTTCAGCGGGAATCCAGTGTGTTATGGACGGGGCACTTGCCCGCTATGCGTGTGACGTGTATTGTGCTATGGCGTGCATGCATGTTTATTATGCATGCACAGAACCACCGCACTGTGAGTACTGGTGGGTGCTATTCGTATTCTCATTGTAAACAACATGCCTTCACGTTCGCCTTGTACACAAAGGTGTAGAGAGCTCATGGTACATTTGCTCAATAAAGGACAATAGAAAATGGTGAAATTAACTTGAAAACAACCAGCTGTGTGTGGTTATCATTGATTTTTATGGAATGAAATTAATGCATGTTGATTGTGTTGATATAGAATTCAAACTAGAATTATATCCATGTGCCGATCACACTTGGTCAATTCCACATAGATCTAACTTACAGCTGCAAACCAACATCAGTCAGTACTGAAAAATGGCTCTCTGTCGCCCTCTTGGTTGCTGAGGAAACTTCTCAAAAATAATTAACGAAACCAGCTTTAAACCTACCTCAAAATAAATTAAGATAATAGATAGTCTCATTGCAATATATTAATTCTCCCATTAGATATTTTTAATTTTGTTTAATATAATTTTTAGACCCTTTTTTTGATATGCCACCTTGAATTGGCTTGAGCTGCTCAAGACACTTTTCTGCATTGACTTTCCATTGGAAGAAAACTGCTGCAGTAAGGTACTTCCCAGTGCAAGGTCAATTATGAATTGACCATGCATAAGTGTAAGTAGGTCCCCTAGGTCAATTCAAAATTGTGTGCCGATGAATGTGATTTATTGTGCCCAGGCAGCAAAACTGTGTGGGACTATGGCGAGATAATTATGAATGGAATTTGAAGACTTTCAGGAAGTGAACTCTATTTTCCATTTTAAAAATATATTAGGGGGTCTAGAATATATTTTACTTGCCATTATTCAGTGACTGGGTGTTTGGATGTTCCTTTCATTCTCCTTTCTCTATTCATGTTATTTTTAAATTCTTAAATCCATTTCATGGAAAGTTCCTGAGGATTTTTTTACCTTAGAAAATAATGTTTTTTTTTTTTTTTTCATGGTAGGACTGAGGAGGCACTCATACAATGTAGCACAATGTCAATACTTTAGTATTGACCTTTAGTATTGACCTTGTACAATGTACATGTAGATCAAACTGCCATATTTTGGGGAAATTTTGCAACCTCGACAAGGTTTTTTTTTCTCAGGTTTTTCTCCTTTTTGCAATAGCTTACAGCTCCAAAATTAAGTAGCAGTATATTTCGATGTTATTATAAGACACACTGAATACATTTAGGATAAATTTCGAATCAAAATCATGAAAAAATTAAAAACATCACTGATTTTTTTTTCCTTCCTCGCCAGAAAACTTGTGGGGGAATTGTCAGCAATTGGACTGTAAAAAATTATCTTTCATCCAAGAAGAGAGTTAAGAAAATTAAAAAAATCAGGGATAGTGAAAGGAATATCAAAACACTCAATTATTGCAGAAAGGTAAGTGATATTTCAAAAGTGAAAAATTAAGTTTGTTTTCTGAAAGTTTTCTTATTGAATCTTGTCATTAGTCCCATATGGTTTTAGGTTCATTTGTGGTAAGAGGCTTAGTGAAATCGAATTGATTGAAAACCTTTTCTATGATAGTTACATAAAAGTATTAGTACTAGGGCCTAAATTTAGATTCAATATCTTTTGCAAAATTAGAAAAACCTTGGAGAAAAACCAATGGACCAAGTTGCAAGAATCTGCCACCAGTATTCCCACTTGCAATCGGCAAGGTCAATTTATATAGTAAATCCTATGAGCGACTGTGCCTGGACTACTCTGTGAACCTAAGTTCGAGCAAACCTTGAATTTTGAAGTTTTCTGATATCAGCTGTCTGAGGGCCGCTGAAATTCGGAAATTCTTAATAATTGTTTTCATCCATTTTATATAAATTTAACTTCTTTTGGACGTATTACCTTACAAATTTTCCAGATATTTAATATCCGCACATCAATGTATGTAATTGATGAATGCGTCCTGAATCATAAACTTCCGAATTCGGAAGATAATGCTGATTGTTTCTTTGCATGTATTGGCAAATATTGAGTGGACAGTACATCAATGCCCTAATTTTTTTTAATCCAAAATATGTCAACAAGTACAGTGTCAACAAATAAACAAACATCACATCAAAAATCACAAATAAATGAAATAAAACCATTTTTTTTTTTTCATAGAAATACTGCTAAGTGCTTCATGAATTTCTGTTTCAAGTTTTCAGATTTTTTTACACTAGAGTTGCGTTGTGTTACTCTTATTTGTTTGTCGTGTTTGTTGTTGTTTTGTTTTTTTGTATAAAATGAATGGCAAAGTACTGTAGCGTAACGGGGCTCTGTCGGGGTAGCGTTTTGCCTCTCAGGCGGTCTCTCACAGAACCCAGTCACGTCTTTAGAATCTCTCACTCTCTCGATCGGATTCGTTCACAAAAATATATTGTGCAAGCAACAACGTAACTCACCAACACGATCTCTTCCTCACTACTCACAATCAATCAATCACTCGAATATATTTCTTACCATGCAGTGAAAACAGAAGATATACGAGCTTTCTGTAAGGTACATCAAAGTCTTTATTCACCGAGCAACACGACACGTCTCACCACCACAGCGGCTCGACAACAACTGACCAACGCACGGTCGCTTACAAATTATCTCCCAACAAATACTAACGGCCTCTACAGTCCTTAAATGAATTACGTTACACGGCCCCCCACCAAAAGTGGGCAGTCCTCTGACCACAATGCATAAAAAGAAACAATTCAAAATTCCATTTACATAATTATAACAGTACAAAAATATGTCGTGCTTTAAACTACAGAACTTTCCAAATGCAAAACTAATTCCTCGTGTAGCATACCACTATTTCCTCTTCACAATCCCGTTACATTCCTAAAAATGAACCATGAGCTAACACAAATACTAAGCATACGAGGTCCAAGTAAACAGTTTTTCATGAAAAACAGAAGAAATAGTACAGATCGGTAAAACTGGAAACTTCTATTTTAAAACCTATACGCATATCAATTGAAATACTTGATCCTTGACACGATAGGAGAACAGTCTGGGATAAGATTAGAGACGAGAAGGGATGTAAGTGCAAAAGACTATAAATTAATCAAGACTCAAAAAGATGAGTCAAACTATTACAACTAAAAAGGAGGAAGCAATGCATTCTATAAAACCCCAACATTATTTTACCCTCAACTAAAGAACACTTTAAGACATCATAAATGTCTTTCATACAACCGTTACACAATATACAAATAAAACAATGGAGTGAAAGGACACCGAAAGAGAGGAGAAGAGAATAGAGAAAAGACATAAAGAAAGATTTGCAGACTGCGGTGAAAGTAAGCTGGTGAAAAGGCAAAGGACTCCAGAGTACTTACAATCAAGGCTTTTCAGAAATGATTACTTCTTTAGAGGTAAGTAAAACCATTTCCTTCTCATATACTACCTTAAGACAAAAGCTGTCAAATACTTTAAACATAATCCTTCACACAACTCTATCCGGGTAGCAGGCCAATAGATTTTGCAAGAATAAGTTGATCATACATGTGAGTAAAAAACGACTACAACTTTAATAAAAACTACAAGTAGGATACATCAGAAACAAATTTGTACACAAACAAACTGGGTAGGACCGAAAATATTATCGTACATAGACAGGAAACAGGAAGTAAGAAGAATACCAGATTCAAGAAGAAGCGAGATCGGAGAGAAGTGAAGAGACAGAAGGAAGCCAAGAAACAGAGAAGGAAGAGAATCAAAGACGAAAGTGAGGATATACTATGCAAAGCAAAAAGTGAAGTTGACATGTTTAAACTGGAATCACAGGTATTATAATACATGTTTATAACTGAATCAAGGTATAAAAATACCCTATAAAAATATCTCTGAGGATACTGGAATGAGACTTGAAAGTTTCTAATGACACTACCTCGGTTTGTCCAAGCCGGGAGTAGGTCCACTGAATACACTTTTGAGTTGGTTCCTCCTCGCACGACAACAGATATGCCATCTTTGAATAATTCTGACGTGATTACGACCGTTCTCGATTTCTTTTTTTTCCCTATGTCAATCCATTTTCAACTCTTTCAGCGACACAATCGGGTTGCCGCAGTACCTAGGCCTCACCATCGACATGGCGTGCAGTGCCTTCAGCTCGCAAGCCTTTTTTTTCAGATGTTTGAGCGGGTTTCACCAACAACCATTATTGTATGTACGCCCTCTTTTGTTTCTTCCTGATTAATTTTGCTCCTGCAAAAGCAGTGATTGACGAAGTATTGTTCTGTGACCATACACTGTTCCTGAATCACATATACTTCGCTTTCAGTCGTCGATCTAACCGTTCCAGTTGAAACCCGCTTTGGCTGGGGTTCATCATCTGATTCGAGTTTCCGACCCGGAAGAGTCACACGCTATCTAAAAGTCATTATGCTGTACGATGCGTTCTACATCATACATGGTTTATTATCGGTCACCGCGAGCTCTAACCGGTCCTTAGCAGCCGTGTACGCTCTGAGTCGCGGCGAGACAATCGCACTTGTATTTCATACATCCAGCTTGGCTAACGTGGGCTTCCGCATCTCAGGCCTCTGTGCTTGTCTCTTCTCTGGGTACTTCTCTGCTAGATCAACTGTCCTTAACAATGTGCGCGAACGTCAGCCTATCCACCCGTCGGTCTGGGGCTATGTCCACGAAGCTTTCTACTGGTCCTTGCTGATCCTGATTCTCCCGCACGAGCCTTCAGTCTCCTCCACTCTTGGTCTCCTTATGATCTCTCCTTCTGTGGGCGCAACAGATTTGCGTTATCCTCTATTGTACAACCTTATGGCACTGGTTGGCAAGGGGACCAGTCGTGATTGTGAGCCCGGATGACGTTCATTTACTGTGCGATGGAGCTGCTCCGGTGATAATATCTCCTCACATTGTCGTTGGCAGTCGAAATTCCCCACGTCCAAAATACCCTGGCGTCTCATTTTTGATCACTGCATGAATGATAGGAACACAAATAGATAAAAATGGTTATGTGTGCGGCCATACAATTCAAAAACAATTTAATCTTTCTATGCGTATATCTTAATTGGGTAAGTTTTTCCTATCATCGTGTTGAGTGATTCTCCTGGGGGCTGGGAAGCGGATTTTCCCTAGTGCGCCGGAATGGAGGCGTTGTACGGTTCAGGCTTTAACTGATCACTTTCAATCTCCTTCTCCGTGTAGAATCTCGTTCCCACTTGGACCTGGACAGCTCCGTTTCAAAGACTAGTCGTCACCCACTTACATCTTACGTCGACGAGACCAGGAAGTTCTTTTCGAACCCGTTAACTAGTCATACTCCTACTATGGTGTCTGATCTTTGAGTAGAGGCCTGTTGGGTGGGTTGCTGCAACAAGGTCGTATGACGTTGTCTTGGCTTGCACTTCCCAGCCATAAGCTTAAGAGGTTCGCCTTCCATAAGGTTTACCTGTCTACATGGAACCACCTTCATTGTCTTCATTTTCCTCTTTTCCTGTATCCTGCAGGTATTGACAATTGATGCATGATCAAGAAGGTCCTCCTCCCCATTCCGTGTATGCTT
>CALNVZ010002974.1:8531039-8560281 GCA_940671915.1 Paracentrotus lividus
TTTTTTTCTGCAGAAGTTTATGTTGCTTCTTTATGGTAATTAAGAACTAGAAAATGATTTTAAATGCTATTTAATTATAAGGTCTCAAAAAAATGTACAGGTTTTGGTCCCCATTGTTTTTACATTTGTGTATAGCTCCGTTTGTTCATGTGTATTATATGGTATTACTTCAGGGAGAATTTTAAATGCTTTGAAGTTTCAAATAATTTCCATGAAATTTTGTGATACGTAGATAAGTAGAAGATGAAGTTTATTGGCTTTGAATGAACTGTTTTAGAAGTACTATTTGTGACATGATTAATTGATTGTTTAGTCTGTGCTCAGCAGATTACATGTATGTGTGCTAGAGAGATCAGTATGTATGTGTGTGTTGTGATTATGTAATTTGATTATCGGATGTAAAGTCAAATACATGTACATGTAGAGTAAACAAATAAACGATAATAAACAACCTCTTCAAACACATTTTTTTCTTCTTTTCTTTTTAATAGAACTGCATTATCTGTCAAATGTTGATTGAATAAGAGCCATAACCATAAAAGGAATTTAATTCCAAACTGGTATTTTTTTTCTTATTAACTACGCTCCAGTTGAAAACAAGGCATTTAACTGTTAGGACTAAGCCAAAATAGACTAGACACCCCTCGTTTTACTATGCATTTTCACTCTTGTACTTTTTAAATTTTCTTTTCTATCCCTCTAAACTTTTCCCAGTCTCTATCTCTATGAATGTGAATTCAATCTCCCTATCTATTCATTCTACAGTCTCTGTCAAAAAAAGAATGGTACAGTCGGGGGAAAAATCATTTAGGTGTGAAATATTTTCAAATAATGTGTGTATGTGGTACCAAATTAAAGCCAAAAGATTTTCCTTGCTGATGCACTTCTATCTGTATAATTTGCTTTCGGAAAACAAAAGTTATGTTTAGTTTTGTGCGACGAGGAACAAATTGAAATTACGCACTTTTATTGTTCTGGAGCGCTGAATTCATGGCCATTATGCGAAACCGACACAAAGGCATGGAAAGTCGTGCGAAAAATGAATTTTTCTTGATTGTAGAAAACTGGTTATATCTCAAGAATTACAACTCTAAATGTGACGAATAAAATTGCAGAAGAAAGTCTGATTTTCGTGCTTTATGAAAATACCAAATAATAACAGGGTGAGATTAATCTTCATACTATAAAGAAATGTTTTCCACTTGTACCATTTTGTTTGACACAGACTGTATGTACAATGTACTTCCATTTCTCCTGTACATGTGATCAAATTGCTTGGTTTATGCTTGTAATCTCTCCATCTCCAGTCCTACCTCTCTCTCTTCCTCCTCCCCCTCCCCCACCCTTCCCCCTCTCTCTCTCTCTCTCTCTCTCTCTCTCTCTCTTTCTTTCTCTGTCATGTTTATTGCATCTTTTATCCATTTTCAAACTGCCTAGAAAATTAATTTTCCAAACTAAAATCTACATTTGAGAAAAATTCTCAAAATTAAAGAGTATAGCAGAAAAGCAGTCGAGTCTTGGTGAAATTTGCAATGCACATCAACGATACTTTAATATCAAACGGAATGTGATTTACTATACAAGTCACTCAAAATATTCTTGTTTATATTGTATTATGTACAAATGCTAATATATTTTCGTACACACCACACATAAATAGTTCAAAATTTCTTACAGATTTAACGAAAGTGACAAACCAGGCCAAATAAAACAGAACCAAGAAGGAAAGTAAAAGAAAATAGAGAACTGGAATAAATTACAAAGTCTGTTAAATAGAAAATTAAATGTTTATGCCCCTTGGAAAATGATAAGATTGTCCCCACCATAAATAAACGTCAGTTTTGGGGATATTAACAAAATCATTTTTTCAATCACTTGTGTCAAAAACACCCCTTTATTATATCTTATTATATCATATCATCGTATCAACTTGCCAGATGGAGTGAATTGCTATTTGTGCTATTGTAGTATCCTTTGAGCACATGTATTATTTGAAACAGACATTTTCAAACTAGATCTGTTAAAGGGGAAGTTCACCCTGGAATTTTATTTGTTTTAAAAAATGCAGAAAAATATGAATGAAATTATGAAGAAAATCGACCAAAAATTAGTGAAGTTATGAATATTTAGAGTTTTCATTCTGTGACGTCACGTGCGAGCAGCTCTCCCATGTGTTGTGTATGTAAATTCCATAAATTTGTCTTTTTTCATGGTTCTTGATAAAGGAATGGGTTAATTTGATAGAGGCATGTATATTAACATATGTTTGATAATGTGTCGACTGCACAGGTGAAATACTTAATTTTTTTCTGAAAATTACACTTTATGGAATTTACACTACATACACACATAGGAACTGCTCCCATGTGACGTCACAAAATCAAAACTTTAAATATTCATAACTTCGTTATTTTTTGGTCGATTTTCTCCAAACCTTCACTTGTATTTTTCAATTATTTTTCTGCATTTTTTAAAATCTATATAAACCCAGGGTGAACTTTCCCTTTAAATAGAATATAGTCCACTCCCATTAAAACAAGGTGCTGAGGATCTTGTGCAGTCCACTTCTGTTATAATGAAAGTGAATACAAGAAGACTTTATTGTAGTGAGGCACTTCTCCCAACCCTGATTTCAAACAGATACATTTATGTTCAGTACAACAAAAAGGTTATTATTTGGGTACTGAGCATTTTGTTATAATGGGAATGCACAGTATAGATGTTTGCACAATGTTGGAAAAAAAGGGACTTGGAAAATTGTTCAAACATTTTTGGGTAGTGTAATTATCTAATCATTAAATTTCTTTCAATATAAACAAGAAATATATAGACGTAATTATGCTTTGCTTTCTCTCTTCATCTCCAATATTTTTCTTCCTGCCTGCAATCTTTCATTATTTTTATAAAATCATTTGATTTTGCTCCTTAGTCCAAAAACAAATTTGAACACGGTCCACTCTCATTATGAGAATAATGAGAATAGATATATATAAACAAGTTTTTTTTTCCACAGTGAAGCAATTCATCCGGTCCCATGAACAAAAAATGCCCAAAAATTGTGTCTTCAGCAAATTAAGATTTCATTATGACAAGGTAATTGGCCCATATTCACAAAGGTGGCCTAAAGTTAAACCTAGCTTAAATCTGAGGTTTAACTATGACTAGCAAAATGGGATACAATCTCAAAATGTAAAGGTTCGATTTATCAGAATTGTTGGTACTTAAAATATTAAAAACTGCATGGCAATGATGAGTGCAAAAGTTTTCCTAACCACCTAAGCATGATTACAGAATCCAGTAAAAGTGTAAGGAACATTGCAACGTTGACATTTGTCTCCCATTCTGCTAGCCATAGTTAAACCACAGAAAAAGCTAGGCTTAACTTTAGGCCACCTTTGTGAATACGTGCCATTGTGTTAGGTGTTGTCCTGAGTACCTCATTATAATGGGAATAGACCGTACATGTAAAATAAACTGTGCAATTGCATTGAATAATACCTTCATGAAAAACTGTGATCATTACATTATCTTCTTATCAAGCCAAAATGAAAAATCTACTTTATACTAAGCAAACCAAACTTACTAAACAATTGGGAAATCACATACATTGTTATATGAAAAAATTTCATGTAGATGTCTGTTATAACAAACCCATGATTAATGTAAATTGCCTATAAAGAAGATCATATCATTATTATTTACCTGTTTAAGTCTACATTATGTTTGTTTGGTTTATTTTTTTTCACTTCTGAAGTTCTGAATATCACCCTTCTACAAAGATTTTATGATGGTTAATAAACGTGAGGAGATTGAAATATTAATTATACAACTCCCCCTTTATAACTATCTTACATGTACAGCCAACCTTGCTTTTACATGTAGAAGTCAAACTTGCAAAGTTGCAAAGTCGAAGGCCTTTTCAAGTCATCCTCTTTTTATAGCGGTTATCAATATTTCATAAGTCAAAGATATTTCTTCAGTCACACCAGATTTGACTTAGGCAAAGCTGGCTGTACATATCCCTTTTACACTCCATATAGAAGAGAGTGCTTAACAAGACGGTCATCTAGCCTATCAACAGCGATGTGTTGGCTCAGTGGATAGAGCGTCCGCCTCATAATCGGGAGGTTGTGGGTTTGATCCCCAGCCGCGTCATACCAAAAGACGTTAAAAAATGTGAGTTGTTGCTTCCCTGTTTGGCGTTCAACAAGAGGGGGGATAGAGCAATGTCCTTCTGGCGCTGCTCAGCGGCTGCCAAGCCCATGGAAAAAGGGCAAAAAGAATATCCGATTCGGACAATGAAATTTGGAGCATTTGGAGCATCTAATCTAGATAAGCTTGCTAAACATGGCCAATGAAGACTTTAAAGAAGGTCCCTGAGCTCATATACATTTATCGTCTTAATAGACGATTTAAGGCCACCGAACACTTAACTACTTTCGGTCGCACGACTGACCGACTTTGGATCTGAAATATCTAAGCGTGTATATTTTGCACGTGCTGTTTTATTTCGGATCAAAATATGTTAGTCGTGCGACTAAAAATCGCATAGTGTGCAGTGGCCTTTACACACAGAAACAGGATTGAGACAGTCGACTCCTGTTATACTGAGGTGCTTAGGGCCAAGCTAGTTACTTGTAACGTAATCTCGTTCTACTGAAACTTGGACTGGAAGATTTGGCCCATTAAGGTGAAATTTCACTCTGGAATTTAATTGGTTCTAAAAAAAATGCTGAAACATATGAGTGAAGGTTTGAAGAAGATCTGTAATATATATAACAAAGTGATGAATGTTTCAAATTTTGATTTTGTATTGTCACTTGCAAGCTGCTCTCCACTGCGTTTTGTATGTAAATCTCATAAATTTGTCCTATTTCATGGTTCTTGATAAAGGAATAAATCTTTTTTTCATATAGGCAGTATACGAACACAGTTTTGATGATATATTGACAACATAGGTGAAATAATTAATACTCTTATGGAATTTACATTACACAACAAATAGCAAAGCAGCTCAAACATGACATCACAGAATAAAAACTTCAAAAATTCACTTATTTGTTATTTTCTAGTCGATTTTCTTCAAACTTTCACTCTTTTTTTTTTCTTTTATTTTCTGCATTAAAAAATAAATAAATAAATAATAATTCTAGGATGAACTTCCCCTTTAAACCCTTAACCACCTACATGTAGAGACTGCATGAAAAGTGTCAGTTTACTCACTAGCGGAAAGGGTTATGCTGTGTTTCAATCCGTTTTTTTTTTTTCAATAAGAATTGCTCTTAAAGCAAACTTTTTTGTGCAGAATCGGACAGCACACATCCAATGGGTAATCCACAGCAAGGATCGGCACGTTTCATCACATTTTTAAAAAAATGCTATCTAGACTTTAGCGTGCTTAAGACGGGCGGTTTGGGGCGGTTTAGTGAGTAAGCTGAGGGGCGGTTTACGTGCTAAAGGGTTAAAAGTAATTGCCTATCTGTGCTCGTTATAACAGGAGTAGACTGTAGTCAATTACAAAGAGAAAAGAGTAGGGGTGTGTTCAATGTTCAATTTCTAATATTAATCGCCAACATGAATCATGATACAAAACACAATTACAAAACACTGATATAAAGAGAAACAAGGTGGGTGTTCATTGTCCCTATTCCTGGTCATAAAGATAATCGTGTTTCAGATCTCCATTTGGAGGAAAATTTAAACGCCAAAAAAGATGCGTTTTGAATCACGATCAGCTTTGATTTTACAACCTTGAGCATTGCGAATGCAACGAAATGTGACACTGAACACATTCCAGTTTTCAAACGTCTTTAAATGTGCTCTCGCAGTGGAAGCTTCTGGTGTAAGTGAAAAATGGCGCAGATGTTTGTTTTTGAGAGTGAGGAATTTAAAGACGATGGACTTTATATAATCAGCTTTAAATTTTTGACACTGAACGGTGTACAGCTGACCTCGTAACTTGTCTTCTGTGTTTTGTAATTGCGTTTTGCATCATGATTCATGTTGGCGTTTAAATTTAAAATTGAACATTGAACACACCCTAGGTAGAGCCTATTGAATAAGCTGACCATCCTTTATTTCAGATTCAGAGGTTGGGATCGTGGTGAAGTTTACAGGAAAAGTCACATATTCAACGGTCTGTGTCCCATCTTCAAGCTGTTGTATGTGGACCTCCTGCACATGTTGCTGAACCCCCTCAGCCTCTTGTAGCTGTTGTTGAACTTGTTGCTGCAACTCCTCCATCTGTTGCACGTTCATAAGTTGATGCGACATGTTTGCCAAGGTCATGACGGCTTGTTGACTGTCCGCATTGTCAATGAGCTCGCTTGCAACCACAGACTCGTCCGCCGAGGTGCTGTAATTCTGCTCCACATGACCATCGTATTCGATCTCATGGACGGTGAGCTGAATAGGGACTTGACTCGGTAAGAGGCCTTTCTCATTACGTATCTGTGATGCAGCCTCTTCCTCCTGAAGTTGAAGCTGCATCAGGACTTCTGGAGGCACATTATCTTGATTACTAACCTTCAGGGGTAACGAACCAGGTCCACGTTTAGGCACTTCAATGGCATGGGCCTTCTTCATGTGGTTTTTCAAGCTGTAGTTTCGCCGAAAAGCAATAGGACAGAGCTTGCACCTGTAAGGCTTCTCACCTGTATGAAGCCGTAGATGGGTGAGAAGGGTTGTGCGGAGTCCAAAACTTTTGTCGCAGTGAGGGCACACAAAGGGTCTCTCTCCAGTATGTACGATTGAATGACGCTTGAGATGGTGCCGGTGGCTGAACTCCCGATCACATTGGTCACATTGGAACACACTTTTGTGCGTCTGCATATGACGTTGAAGAGTAGCGGACACTGTAAAACCTTTTCCACAGAGATGGCACTGATAAGGACACTTTCCTGCATCTACATTCTTGTGGTGCTCTAAGTGGTTCTTTAATGATTCTCTATACTTGTAGCTCTTACCACATAACTCACACTGGAATTCATGATCAGTCTTGTGGCATCGTAATATATGCTGTTTCAGGCAGTCCCGACGTCTGTAGGCAGCACCGCACTCGTGGCACAAATAGGAGCGACTGCTGTTGTGACTCTCAATATGAGCTTTTAATGAAGAAGCTGTTGTAAATGCTTTGCCGCAGGTTTCACATGCAAAAGGCCTCTCTCCGGTGTGCGTACGCAAGTGCTGCATTAGGAGATACTTTGTTCCAAACTTCTTGTCACATCCACTGCAGTCATATTTCTTGTCATGCACAAAGCGAAAGTGTGCCTTTAGTGCTTCCACGTTCACAAACTCTTTATCACACTTTTCACAGACTTGTATCTTGGGTCCATGTGTAGCTTCATGTATTCTTGCTGCTTCCTTGGTGGGATAACGGAATGGACATTTGCTGCATTTAAAGTCGCCGTCTTTGCTCTGGCGGACTCTGACTCTTCCGCTCCGTCGAGGGCTAGTGGTCTGAACTTCGAAAATCTGCTCAGCTTCCTAAATGGAAAAATATATAATATAAGGGACTCTAAATTTTCATAAAGCATGACTAATTCCTAATATTACACAGGGTAAAGGCAAATGAAAGCATATCCCAGGTAATATTTAATGACTTTTCGAAGTGAGAAGTTGTAGCATTCTAATACTAAACATGTGAAATTTGATGCATACTAGGCATACATTTTTTTTCAATTGTTTAGGCATTTTTGAGGCGGTAACTTCAACAATCGTTAATTTTGATGATTGAATACGACTTTGACTGGCAACATTTCGATGCAGCAGCGTTTTTTCCGAAAAGGAATGCCTCTAATATGCAATTGATTGACAAAACAATGAAATTGGCCGGGAAAACCTATATTGTTGACCATCTGCCATCTACATTTGTATCTAGTACTTTTTCTTATGCCCTGAAATTGAAATATTGAGAATCGTTACAAAACTCACTTATATTGATAATTAGTTACATTAAAAAGAGAAAGGGATTGCGAAAAGATGAAAGAGGTTTAACAAAGAAAAGCAAACAGGAAAAAAAAGGAGAGAGAAGAAAAGGCAATGTAGGAGATGTACAAAGACAAGATATATACAAAAAAAAGATGTTGCCATACCTCCTTTAGCACATTAGAGCTTTCACTTATCCCTGCCACGCTGTTGACAGGTAGACACTGAGAGCTGCTATCTACTCCCATAATATCATATGGTTCACTCAGCTCTGTTTTATGAAGAACAATGATAAAACAAGTCAAATGGAATAATAATCATGTCATAAACACCGAGGTTACAATAATGTTTGTCGTTTCTAAGCTACATGTATGTATGAAATGAATTTCATTTTCAGAAAAGGTATTAACATTGAGAATATGATGGAATTTATACATTTAATTGCATAAAAAGATAAAAACTTGACCATTCGGGTTTAAAGTTATTCATACTTCAAGGCTGTGTGTTTCTCCTAGTTCCTCCAGCATGATCTTTTTGTTAACCCTGATGATACTAGAGGGGGAGGAATAATGCCTCCTTCATTTTTGCGAAAAGTAAAGATTTCTGCGGAATGTGACAGACCAGATGGTGAAGGACAGACGTACGCCCGGTTGTGACAAAGGAATGAGTAATTACCTGCTCCTTCCTTCTCCAAGTCTTCTCTGATAGCTCTTGCTGCATCACTAACGATGTCACCGGTATCCTCACCAGTTTCTCCTCTCTCCTCAGCACCCTCGAGCATCTCCTCTACACCTACTTCAATATCTGCAATCTTACTCACATCAAGGCCTGGCATGGCAGGACCACTGCCTTCTCCTTTATCCTCGACCCTAAGCATACATGTATATAAGAAAAAGGAGAAAAAACAACTGAGTTTGGTGTGGGAAAGACTACCGTATATTGTCTGAAATCTTGGCATCTGCACTTTTTTTCTTTGTCACTTGTTCATTGTGACTGCTTTTTTCGGCATAAGAGAAACATTTTTCATATATTTACCTTTGGTCAATATGCCTTGTTGGGTATGGTTGGTAAGTGTTGATGTTTTTGTTTATCTGTTTTTTGTTTGTTTGTTTGTTTTTTGTTTTTTGGGTGAGGGAGTTAAGTTTGAGATAAGTTTGTTATAACAAGATGATTCCCTATTCCAATTTCAAACCTGTGCAAACCTATACATGACTTTTAGTAAAATATGATTTTGTTATAAGTATTTGGCTTGGTCCATAATATAAAGGGAATGAATTGTATTGAGATGGTACATGATCATTAGCTAATAGCAAGGAGGTAACATGGTATCACTTGGGCAAAATTATTTCTGAACTAGCACTTTAATAGAGTGAGCAAATATTTGAATAGGAACAGCATTACATTGTAGTCGAATAAGTACACGTTGGTAATATATACATGTATATCAGGGAACGGACAAATGCTCCAGTGACAATTGCTCAGGGTTTTATTTCAACTAAGATGTATGGTTATGGTTGCGATAGGGTTTTAAGTTAGATTTAGGGTAAGGTATGATTTTTAGTCCAGGGGGGCATTTCATCAAAGACTTGTCAGACATTTTATCCTACAAATTTGCTCTCAGCCAATCAGACGCAAGCATTTCAGTAGTTTATAACAGTTTGTCGAATAAAATGTCCGACAAGTCCTTGTCGATGAAATGCCCCCCGGGCCCAGGGCTGAAGTTAGCCATTGGAGTAGTGTTAGGAATTGACTGTGGAGCAATTGTGGCCGAAGCAAATGTCAGAGACCCAATACAGTGCATTTCAAATAAAAGGTAATCCATTTTTGGAGGGGATATATTCCCAACTCATCCATTTTTTATATTTATTTCTGTCATATAATTGAAGACGAACTCCTCACCTTTACAATGATACCTTTCTTGAATGATAAATGCGACACATAACTGAATAAATTGCAAATGAAGGAGTCGTGAACAAAATCCATGTTTCCATGTTTTTGTCAAAGGATGAAAGACAGAGTGGATGCTTTCAAAGGAGTCACACATCATTACACGCAATCCTATTCAATGCTCTGGGACAGCAGGGACAGCATTAACTCAGTCTTCTTTCATTTTTTTGAAACTTGGAAAAATTGACTCTATACCTGCCATTTTAATTTTCAATTTACTCAAATTTTATGCTTTACATTTATGATTCAAGAAAGGTATCATTGGAAAGGTCGAGAGTTCCTCTTTAATTATAAGTTAAATATAAACAGCAAAAACAAATGAGCATGGAACATGGGCCCTCTAAAAATGGATTAATTACCTTTTACTTGAAACACTGTATAGCTCCTTCATTATCTTTTATATCTTCTTTTTCCTCTTCTTCTTTTAAAAACTTACCCGAAATACTTCTCAGCTAATATCAACATCCACCTGAATGTTTCATTGTTATCCTTGCACTTTGCTTCCGACCTGATGACCTTTAACCTTGGAATATCAGCTGCTTTCACTGTGATGCTCTGCTTTTTCTTCCGGCTGGTGTCTGAACGTCTGCCTCCATAACCCATGATTAAGTCTGAAAATGTGTAAATTGCAATTATGTCAAATCAGTTTTTGCGTATCAACACTCGGCATGTTTACATTGTGCCCTAAAACAAAAATCTTGTTCAAAAAGATTTAAAAATGAAAAGGTACATGCTTTTCAAAGTGGCAAAAAGTGAGACCAAATGTATAGTAATATAAATACATGTTATAAGCACAAGAAAATATATCCTTTGTTTTACTGCATCACATCATTCCAGCCTTGCAAGCACTCCATATCTCACACTTTACCCAGAAATCGTAACGAAGACAGGGCACAAAAAAGTCCTTTGTGCCCTGTCATTGTGATATGATGTAAATATGATCTAAATCAATGTATGATAACCATATGCGATTACCTGGGGAAAAAAAATATTGGGAGAAAGTTAAAATCGCAGTTTCCTGGGATTGATTTTGATACTACTGTGTTTCCAAGACAGACGGATTATTATAACATAATAATGTTTTAATGGCAAACTGGGAATCTGTGGCCGATGCAAAATGCTTCAATCCGTTCTAATGTAGGTTTGCACGCATATGTAGGTATTCGGTGGTTTTACTCTAATTAACACACGTAGAAATTTTTACTCCATAATTTATGCACGACGCTCGAATGATCACGTTAGCATATGAAATACACTACCATTGTGCCTCCCAATGAACAATAGTCACGATAAAATTTAGATTTGTCATTTATTTTTTTGGTAAGTCCTCATTTCTTTATACGTTTTCAACTGTTGGGCGAAGTCCGACAGTGGATTCGTTGAAGTTCCTTTTTTATATTTCTCTTCTTTATTCTAAAAAGTATTGAAAGAGTGGCTTTGCGGCGCAAGTCTTGTGAAGTTGAGTCTTGCAGTTTTTCTTGCGAAATGGGTCCACTTTGGTTATGATTATGATTGACAGCGCGCACGACAAAAGCGGTCTTTATAGGGAACCGCTGAATCACGTTGTTCAGTTACGATCAATGCACTTCAGTCATCCCAACCAGGAGGCGGAGCTCCACGCGATAGCTAATCAGAGCGCCCAACAATCAAAATGCATTGTCCTCTGGCTCTGTACGAACTAACCTGTAGGCATTTCCAAGTGTAGCATTGGAACATAATTTCTTAAATAATGATAAAAGAAAAAGAAGCACAACAAAGAAGTGGAATGTATTCATTAAATAAATGTTCAGACACCGTGAGAGTCAGACATTCGCGTTAAGGTATTGAACGGTACCGGGCAGTTCTACACAGGGGGGTATCCACACAAGCAACTGAACCATCTGGGACTAATGACAAGACTCAGTAAGAAAACTTTCAGAAAACAAACTTAATTTTTCACTTTTTAAAATAGCATTTTCACTTATCTTCTTCAATAACTGAGTGGTTGGATGTTCCTTTCACTATCCCTGATGTTTTGAGTTTTCTTTCTTTCTGTTTGGATGAAATATTATTTTTTAAAGTCCACTTTCTGAAAATTTCCCCGCACGTTTTTGGGCGGGAAAGGGCAAAAAAAAAAAGTGATGTTTTGATTTTTTTTCATGATTTTGATTTGATATTTATCCAAAACCTATTCACTGTGTCTTTTAATGCCATAGACATATGCTACTACTTAATTTTGGAGCTGAAAGTTATTGCAAAAAGGAGAAAAACCTCAGATAAAACAACATTGACAAGTTGCAAAATTTTCCCCAATATATGGCAGTTTGGTCCACGAGGTCAATACTAAAGTATTGACATCGTATTATGAGTGGGGGTATCCAAGGATACTTGCACTGCGTAGAGGCGGAAGGAGATCTTGATGCCTAGCACTTACACTTAGATCTATGCATGGTCAATTCATAATTGATGCCTAACGTTAGAGATCTAGAAGATGTGAATTGACCATGCATACAGCATAGTCTAAGTTAAACTGACCAGTCCCCGTCGCGAAGCGACGGGAACTGACGGATGATTAGTTGTGGGGCTGGTATACCCCGAATCTCTCACAAGTAATATATTTTTTTTTAAATGATACCCACATTGAATTTATGTAACTTCCAAGAATACAAGAGCAGATAGGTTCTTCCACATATTTATGTTGTCATAACAATGAGTGATTGATATTTGAAGGCAAAAATCAGTTCCAAACACGTAACTTGTGTTCATATTGCAGATACGGTACATGGCGATATAGACCCCCGGTCACGAGCGCCGTCTGCTAGCAAGCTAGCTAGGCGGCTAGAGCAGGCGGCTCTAGCGGGCCGTATGCGCTGCTGTTCAAAAGCACAGCGATTTTTTCTACTTCCGGGTCGACCCTTCAAAAAGGTCACCCATCAATATTCAACGTAAATGAACAAATCCCTTCTACAGCGCCGTCTCCTTCGGCGCCAGCGCTGTCTATAGTTAAGTCTAATGTTAAGCACTCATGATACGATGTCAATACTTTAGTATTGACCTCGTGGACCAAACTGCCATATTTTGGGGAAAATTTTGCAACCTTGTCAATGTTGTTTTATCTACGGTTTTTCTCCTTTTTGCAATCACTTTCTGCTCCAAAATTAGTAGTAGAATATGTCTATGTCAATATAAGACACAGTGAATAACTTTTGGAAAAATTTCAAATCAAAATCATGAAAAAAAAATTAAAACATCACTGAATTTTTTTCCCTCTCCCGCCCAAAAACGTGTGGGGAAATTTTCAGAAAGTGGACTTTAAAAAATAATTTTTCATCCAAGAAGAAAAAAAGAAAAATTAAAAACATCAGGGATAGTAAAAGGAACATCCAAACACTCAGTTATTGAAAAAAGACAAGTGAAAATGTGATTTTAAAAAGTGAAAAATTAAGTTTGTTTTCTGAAAGTTTTCTTACTGAGTCTTGTCATTAGTCCCAGATGGTTCAGTTGCTTGTGTGATGTTAAGTGTAAGTGAGAAGATGTCAACAAACTCTGGCAAAGGTGAGCAGCAACTGCTCTTGTCGTCCGGACAGTAAAAAAAGTTTCTATATTTATCATGGGGTGGCCCCCTATTCATCATTAAATAATACTCATTAACTTTTCTTAATCTAGGAGGTTTACTTTCATAATTTCTCTCACAATGCTCCATCTCATAATCAGAATTTTAGCATCACACAAATTTATGCGTATGGGACCGAAGCAAGATTTTCGTCTTCTCTCCGCCTGATATACCGGACATAATCTCATCTACTAGAAAGGAGAACATACATGCTATAATCAATATAAATATAAATATCATGTTTTCCGCAATTTCATGATTCATATACTTCATTATCTGTAATTCTTACCGATCTCAAACACAAAACAAGACGCTCAACCGTTGTTTCTCTCGCAATATCTCCAAACAAATACGGTTTGTTAACGAAGAGGGCGCGCGCGGCGCGTTTCGCAAGTTTTCCTTCCAATATTTGGCGATGGCATAGGAGTTTTGTGGTGAGGGCCAGGGGAGGGGGTGTAGGGGCAATCTTCCCTCAACCGATGCAATCAGTCATACATCTGTCATCGTCACAATTATCTTCTTTTTTTTAAATATGTTTTTCTTTTTATTCGTCGCCCTTTCTTTTACTATTCACATCACCTTTAATCAATCAACATCATATAAATCATTTTCTCAAAAGCTCCCGCAACGATTAAAACTACAATGTATATTTATTTATTTCGGAAATAAATCGAATCCAGAAAAATTCATCATTTTCACATTTAATTGTAGGTGAGTAAATAATGTAGTATGGTAAGAACGTAGAGTTCTTTGAAAGGTTCTGAACTTTATAATTATAGCCGATATGCATAATGGTTGTAGTTTTTATTTTAAAGAGCTGCATGTAAATAATTAAGTGGCATCTAAAAATGAATTTGATCCCTTGAATATGTTTATTTTTAAAGCATTTATTATTTAAAAATATATAAATTATTTAATAAAAAGTAAAGGTAAAGGTAAATAAATAAATAAAAATAAAACAAGTAATAATAATACTTAATAGTGTTTTATTTTTTTAGGAGGAATGATAAACTTTTGGTTGGATTTTTTTTTTTTTTTTTTTTTTTTTTTTTTTTTTTTTTTTTTTTTTTTTTTTTTGGTCGTAGATGTGAAAACTAAATTAAAGGGCCTATTATTTTGAATGCCAATTTGGGAAAATCATTTAGTGGGTTACCCCCTCCCCCCCTCCTACCCTATTATTATTTTGGTCTAACCATACAGTTCAATAAAGGATTCATAAGACCACAATTTCAAACTCTTTTGATTTGTAGCTTTAATATAAGGTAATGTCACATTCAGAATGAAATTCAGTCACAATAATGAATATGTTTGATAGTACGATGAATGGAATGTTTGGATCATTATCATAATTTTTTTTAATTTTTTTTTTATCATGTTTACGTGCGGTAAAACGGACTAGATCATTTTTTTAATCTTCAAGTTCGTCTTACAACTTGTCAAACCTCTATATAAAACAAAATACAGACAATACAACTGAACGTGGAGATTGTATTTTCTTCAATATTCTTCATAACATTACGAACTTTAGCTAAAACCAGAAACTCTCTTTTTGTCTTCTTATAATAATTTGAGTATATCTTTTCTTTTTAATGTTTGATTGGATAATATAAGATAGGCTTCAGTGACGTTATCATTTATCCATGTTGGTGGGCTAAACAATAGAAACATGTCCATCAAACCGTGATAAATCATTTTTTAAAGTTCTGGTGCACCGGTACCTTATTGTTGTGCCCACCAACATGGCTGCTTGTGACGTCACGTGAAACTACTCTATAGGTCTTGATGATCAACTTGCAAAAATAAGATTTACCAGAAAACCCTTGATGGTGTAAGACCAATGTTAAAACAATTAATGCATGTATATTTTTTCACTTTATGAATGATTATTGAAATTAATCAGTTTGTGGTTTTGGACGGCTCTGTACGCCCCCTTCTTTAAAGTAATGTAGACTGGTCACAATAACAATCTTCTGGGCAGTCCAACCAATCGTGCTCAGTACACAGCTTACAATAACGACTGCAGTAGAACTCCAACTCTGCATGATAAGATATAAAAGTTAATTATTCAATAATCGTCTAATACTAGGCATTACTTTAGATTATAATGAGCTTTAAATGTTCATACAATTACAAAATTTATACAATGTAATGAATTAGCTCCAGTTGGCATGGGTCGGGGTAATTGTGGCATGTTATGATTCATAAATTTGTAGAGATAACCATTATGACTAAAATAAATATTAATAAACAATATTTCTTTAAACACATATTGGTGTGCATGAAAAAAAGTACCCCATGCCGATCCATAATTTAGAGAAAAAAAAAAGAAGAAAAAAAAAGGAGGGGCTTTATTCTAAGTTACCCAACCCGACTTCGAGCTGTTTGGCTTTAATATACACAAATTCACGGATGGGCCTTCAAGGCCGACACATGTAACTTCTCCAGAGCTTTTTATTGAAAGCAATTTTATTCTGACCTGGCTTTCTCTTGCATTGACATGTAGCACATCCGAACTCATCAGCTTGGTAACCATGGGGACAGTCATTCATACATCGAATAGCAGGACACTCGAGAAGGTTCCTATCTGTGAGGAAATTTATATTCTACATTATAGGCTACTTTGATTATAGATTATATAAAATTACTCGAATCTTCATGTTCAAAAGTATGCTTAAATGATAGTACACGTGTTATACATACAGCAACATCATCCTCATCAGCGTTTGAATGTTTGAATATAGAAACTAAGTAACGTTTTAAACAATGATTGCGAACATACAAATAATGCCCAACCATTTATTTTCTTTTGCTGACCACTTTGAGGCTTGTATGTATATTTCAGGAGTATAAATTCCTGACTTACAAGTAAATCTTTTTAGTTTCAGCTTTCTTTTTTTTTTTCTTTTTTTAATCGTTCGATTTGAATATTACACAAATGCCATGTAGATTTACAACAATATACTTACTGCAGCTAGAGCAAGCCCAATAACCCTTGATACAGGCGCTATGATGAAAAAAAAAAGAAAAAGAAGATTATCTTTCATGATCATTTAACAGGTAACAGGAAAGGAATAGTAATATTTTACATTACACAAACGCATCAAACTTTATATTTTGATATTATCATCAACACATAAAATGTATATTTTTTAAATAAATGAATAAATAGGCTACACTGTTCGTCATAAAGGTGGATTTTTTTCCTGGCTCCAGTGACATCTTGTTGCTTCGGCATTAATTTCTTGAAAGTCTTTGTCACCACTTTTACTTTCCGGGATCCTGGCTAAATCTTGGAAGTTCCCTCAACCCTTCACAGGGATTTTTCTTCAAAAAAGTTTGTCAACCCCCCAAATGGCCATCTTGTCATTTTTTCTTATTTTTGGGGCCTCTTTTTGTTTACGCGACCCACCAAGGCCCCCTCAGTCCTACCCCCAAGGAACCACGTCTGAGGTGTAGTGTTGTTATTGTTCTTTAAGTTACATGTAAATCTAGTTTTATGGTTATAGGCTCAACTCTTTTGTCTATAGGGGAGGGGTCAAAATTTATTTTGATAGGACTTCAACATTGATTTCATTCATTTTTACACCGTGGAAATTTCTGTCTTCCCAAAATTGTATTGTAACATATCAGCCAAACATATTAAATCAAAATAAAATATCATCTACAGTTACCATTTACAACCTTGTCATCAATGCTAAAAAGAAAATTTGGAAAATTATAATCATTAAAGGTTAAAGGTTGTTTTTGTTTTTTTTTCTTTTCTTTTGTTTTCAGCATATAGGTGAAATAAAATATTCAAAATTTTCACCAATCACACTTTTTACTTCAACCCTTCCCCTAGACAAGAGATCTAAGCCTTTCCCCATAAATCTAGATTTAACTTGAAGAACAATATAAGCAATACACCTCAGATGCGACTTTCCTGGGGGTAGGACTGGGGGGGGGGGCTTGATCGGCCGAGTAAACAAAAAGGGGCTCCAAAATGAGAAAAAATGGGAAAAAATGGGCATCATGTGGGTCGACAAAACTTTTTTTTTTAGAAATATCCTCGTGAAGGATTGGGAGAATGTGCAAGATAATTATAGCCAGGGTCCCGAAAAGTAAGAATAGGGACAAACATATGCAAGAAATTAAAGCCGGAGCAAAATCATGTTGCTCGAGCGCAAAAAAAAACAAAAAAAAAAACACCTTCATGACGGACAGTGTAAAACAACTTAATAGAATTCACTCTTCCACCTCAAACGAAATGATCTCTAATAGAATTATAAGCCTTATTACGTCCAAACAGAGTGGATAGTTTTCCAATTTCTTTGTGCATATGCTTTTAGAATTATGGGGTGTTTCACCAAAGCGTTCGTAAAGTTACGCATGACTTTACGAACGACTGGTGATCAGGGGTTCATTTCATCAAAGGAGTCGGACATTTTATCCGACAAATTTGCTCTCAGCCAATCAGATGCAAGCATTTCACTAGCTTATAACAGTTTGTCTGATAAAACGTCCGACAAGTCCTTTCATGAAACGCTTTCCAGTTCAGAAAATGTTACTAATATACTAGATATATGCACCCAAGAACATGTTCCAGTCGTTCTTAAAGTCATTTTAACTTTACAAACGACTTGGTGAAACACCTCCGTAGATGAAATTTCGTAGAAGTTCGTTAATATGCTTAAAGGGGAAGTTCACCATGGAATTTTATTTGTTTTAAAAAATGCAGGGAAAAAAAAATGAATGAAAGTTTGAAGAAAATCGACCAAAAAATAGCGAAGTTATGAATATTTAAAGTTTTCATTCTGTGACGTCACGTGCTAGCAGGTCTCCCACATGTTGTGTATGTAAATTCCATAAATTTGTCTTCTTCATGGTTCTTGATAAAGGAATGGGTCTATTCGAAAGAGGCATGTCCATGTATATTAACATATCGTCGGCTTGGAGCCAAAAGGGCGCTATTGCAGATCAAGGATGTTCCGTTGGGAGCCATAAGGGCGCTATTACCATTGACTTTGTACAGTAATAGCGCCCTTCTGGCTCTCAACGGAACATCTATAAGATGCAATAACGCCCTTATGGCTCCCAACAGACGATATGTTTGATGATGTATCGACCGCACAGGTGATATAATTATGTTTCTGTGCGCCTTGGATGCCTTTTACAGGCAGAAAAGTTGTGCTCCACAAATTTAAAACTATAATCTTATTCTTATTATTATCTGCATGCATGTGATGCTGTCCTACCATCCTCCACATGGCTGATCTGATTCTTTCTGTTCACCATCTCGATACCATCTCTCCTCATCCGCATCATAACATCCACGACCAGGCTCTGTCAAGAATGATAAGAGGAGATTGATATCTTCTTAAAGGGTAGCAGTAACATTGAATGATATTCAAATCACATTTTATTCGATTTAGCTTATTTTGCCAACATAATTATAAACTCTTAGGTCAGTCTGGTATCGCTTCAAAATTGCAAGTTAATTGCTTGCTTTACCTTCGAGATATCAATGATTTCATTCTCAAATTTTATAAACCAACCCCGGATGGTTTATAAAACCATGTGCTTTTTCCACATGGCACAACATACACCCATTTCCTGTTGCATAGCCCCGTCCCTAGTGGCCTACTGAGCTGGCAGCAGAGGGTACTGGTGTTCTGCTGTATGCTTAGCATTGTTTGTTACACTATTTTAAGGTAGTAATTGACTTCCATTTGATCTGAAACTTTCAGTAGTTTGTTTTTACTGTCACGGTGGGAACAATATAATTTTATTAATCTTGATCTGACTTGTTTTTGAAAGTTACTCAATCCCTTTAAAAATACCCGATGCTGCAATTTGCATGTAATCCTTCCACAACGTGAATATGGCACTCATATTAAGTTTTCTTATGCTTTTTACCTTTTCCAAAACAAAACAAACAAACAAACAAACAAAAGCAACGAAAATCGCCTGGCAACCAATTTCTTTGCGCTTATCAGATTGACAAGAAAAAATGAAAATGCAATTTCATATTTGTGCCGAGAGAGGTATAGGGGAGAGAGAGAGAGAGAAAGAGAGAGAGGAAGGTTTTTTTGTTTGTTTGTTTTGTTTGTTTTTTTTCAAAAGCACGAAAACATATAAAATGGCACAAATAAAAATTTGAAAGTAATATAAAAAGCGTAATGAAAATTCATAAAACTGAACAATAAAGAGACAATAAAATAACTATGAAATGTAGCAAAACAGAGGAACTCTACAAAATCAAGAGAAAAATACCTTCGCAGAACTTTCTGCATTCGGCCTTAGTCTCGAAGTTGTTCGGGTTTCCTCGGCATCCTCCGTAAGAGAACAAAACACATTTGCCCTTTTCACTGTTAAAAGCCCAGCGTTCCTCATAGTCTGTACAAGGCCCCTTCTTCGCCTTTAATTCACAAGCATCTTTAAAAGGAATGAAAAAATAATAAATTATATTGCGTCTTCCTAAAATTAAGATTCTAATTATCTTAAATAGCCATAACCTGTATTTTATAGGATATGAAGATAATGGTGTAGGCCTATACCAATATGACATCCAATTTGGGGTTGAGGGGGAGGATGGGATGGGGGTTGAACCTGGACTCGTATACCAAATTTATGTTGTATCTAAACATAACGTTGGGGTATAAGTCAGCTGAGACTCGATCCTCCCAAATGTATAAGAAATTCATTATTGGATAGGCATAATATAACCCCACTTTTTGAAGATTATACCCACTTGCATGGTATTCATCATTTATGAAATTAGAAGTTCTAATGAAAGGTTTACAACATGACGTCATCACGCCCAAGAGCGAGAAACAAGGAAAATTATTTTGCGGTTTGATCAGCGAAGCTTGAAGAACGCAAGTCATATATGAAAGACAGGATTACGTATCATGAAAGATAGAAATGGGTTGGTCTTTTATCTTTCTCCATGTTTCATAAAGTGAAGACAGTGAATCCAAATACCAATTCGTGCCGCATGGAAGGCAACGTCTTTTCAACACATTTTAATTAAATGACTCATTCGGTCATTCGACAGTATTATACTGGTAAATGAAGCATGCCGTTCGAGAACCCCTATAATGCATTCAGAGGCAGTTTTATACATGATAAGGAAAGCCACATTAGCTTTATTATATTTTTTCTGCTAATCATTCAGTAACATCCAATTGTAATGCGTAATTAGACACAGAAATAGCAACAATAAGGATTAATGACGCAGTTTACACCTCAGATGGAGGTGTTGGTCACCTAATCTGCTAATTGGGAAATTAAACTTTCGAAATTATAAGGCAGTGCAAGACAAATCTGATGTACAATTTTACATTTTTGTAATCAGGAGGGCATTTCATCAAAGGACTTGTTAGACATTTTATCCGACAAATTTGCTCTCAGCCAATCAGATGCAAGCATTTCAGTAGCTTATAACAGTTTGTCGGATAAAAAGTCCGACAAGTCCTTTTATGAAATGCCCCCCAGATTATCATGCTTGAACGAATATCCCTGTATTGTACTCATTTATGATCCTTTTGTGTATCCGAATATTTTAAACAAATCCAGTTCCCTTAGCCTTTTTGGATCATTGAACAAAAACATGTGTTAAATACATTTTTTTTTTTAATGTTGGGGGGGGGGGGGGGGGGGGAGGGGAGTTCCAGACGTGATCGTGATAAAAGGCCTTCTCATATGCTGTTTAATAATCATTATTTTCCAATAAATTGACATAATTAGAGTAAACTGTACTTCACACTTCCGATAAAGATGTTGGCCATATTTAATTTGGAAATTATTAAATAAGCAGAAAAAGCAGTCTGTCAGACAATCTTGACTGCAAATCAAATTTGGACATTCTTCTTTTTTTACTAACATTCTGATGAACGTATGTAAAACGGTTTAATTCTTATTATACAGGGCGTCCCAAAAAGAACTATACACTTTTGAAATGGCTGCCAAATAAAAAGTATATGATTTTAGGTAATGAAATTTACATGTATGGAAAGCTCATTATCCCAAATTTCATATGACATCAAAAAGTCCAAAAATAAGTTGTGCATGAATGAGCAGCGTTCACTTTTGTAAAGGGTATGGAAATTAGGGTGCGCAGGAATTGCCCTACCAATTTGTACGAGGAAAGTCATTTGGAGCTTATGGAATTGAGGATGATATGCAGAATTACTGATCAATTATGATGAGTTGGGGTTTGCTAAGTGAAATTTGTGGAATTGGGGATTACATTTTCATGCATGAGTGAACAGGAATATGTATTTCCTATTATACCATTGTAACTTTCCAAGGTTTATTCAGTGGTGTGTTGTGGTAGTCAGGATGGGGTGCAGAACAGGTGAGATGCAGGGTAAGATTTTTGATCAGTTTTGATGATCGTTTTCTTGATCTTTTGGATTGTCTGAATGTCTAACATCAGTGACGTTCTTTTTTTTCAATTTTTTTTTGGGGGGGTATTCAATTTACATAATCCCACCTGGATAAATAAGTAATTCAATGGGAAGTTTAGATAATCTTACAGTAATTGAAATGTGGGGCAGGCATATTATGATTCTTTACTATCCATTGAAAGTGGAATAATTTCAAAGTCACTGATAGTTAATAATAAGCAAAAACATAAAGAATATCATAATACATCACGCCACACTCCTAAAAAAAAAAAAAAAAAAAAAAAAAAAAAAAAAAAAAAAAAAAGAAGAAGAAGAAAGAAAAGAAAAATAAAGGATTAGAGAATTAGAGTAAAGGCTGACATATTAATTTCACAAATCTGTGTTACACTGTCATATTCCTTTACAAATGTCCAAATTGTTAAAATGACTGGATAGTTGGTTGGTTGATCAATTGAGTTGATTGATTTATTGGATAACAGTAAGACATGGTGATTGAAATAACTGTATGAAGATGATGTAATGCCTGATTGATTAGTTGAAACATTTGGAGACTGGTACACTGTTGATTAAGTGATTGCTAGCTGGGTGTTGATTGTCTAATTTATGTGACTGGTTGATTGATAGATTGATAGATTGTCAATAACCATCCCAATTTGTGTAAATGTGAGTAGACCGTGATGCGAGGAGGTGATAGAGAAAGAAAGAAGAGGGAGGGAGAGGAGGAGGAAGACAAAGAGAGAGAGAGAGAGAGAGAGAGAGAGAGGGAGAAAGAAAGAGGGAGGGAGAGAAAAGGAAGAGAGATAGATTAAACACACCATTGAAGGACCTCATTAAATATACCTTGGACAGTTACAATGCAACAATAGGAAATACATATTCCTGTTCACTCATGCATGAAAATGTAATCCCTAATTCCACAAATTTTCACATAGCAAACCCCAACTCATCATAATTGATCAGTAATTCTGCATATCATCCTCAATTCCATAAGCTCCAAATGACTTTCCTCATACAAATTGGTAGGGCAATTCCTGCGCACCCTAATTTCATTACCCTTTACAAAAGTGAACGCTGCTCATTCAGGCATGACTTATTTTCAGACTTTTTGATGTCATATAAAATTTGAGATAATGAGCTTTCCATACATGTAAATTTCATTACCAAAAATCATATATTTTTTATTTGGCAGCCATTTCAAAAGTGTATAGTTCTTTTTGGGACGCACTGTATAGGCTACTAATTCTCAACTATAGGATGCAGATTCCTGCTCCTTTATTGACAACTCGTTAAAAACTTTAATCCTATTCAAAACGATGCTGGTCTCTATACATGCAATAGTTTTGATTATCGAAACGATTTTTTTTTCTTTGTTCTGCACTGACGAAAGGCTTCAAAAAATTAAAATCAAATGCCTTTCTATCTGCCACACATTAATTTTTATCGAATAACTTCTGCCGACAGACGATTGTTTTTCAAATAATAATGTCCTTTGTAGCTCCTCCTAAAATTGCATTATTTAGCCTATTATCATTATTATTACAAAATAAAATTCTGCAAATTAATCACAAGCTTGACCTATCAATTAAATCAGTATAAAACCCAGAACCAAACTTCACCGTTTTCATTATTTCTCAAAGTTTTCCTTTCAACATTTGTTTTTCTTCTCCATCTTTCTCCTTATACAAGTCATGTAGAAAATAATGTAGGCCTAAGTACAATAAAAAAAAAAAGAAGAAGAGATAATTACCAATGTTGCACATGCTCATTCCATGTCAATACTATATTCAGACTGCCCGTTCGCTTTTGATTGTATAGGCCCTACCATTTTAATTCCAATAACATATAGGTTTTCCCGGCCAATTTCATTGTTTTGTCAATCAATTGCATATTAGAGGCATTCATTTTTTGAAAAAACGCTGATGCATTGAAATGTTGCCAGTCAAAATCGTATTCAATCATAAAAATTAACGATTGTTGTGATCGATTTCGTATTATTGCGCATTCTACTTCACATAATAAGCATATACATTCAGCAATAACTATTCAAATTCGTCTTCGTCCTGTCGACATTTCATTTCGTATATATACTCAACTCCGCACTAATTTTGATGCACAAATAATGAAATTAAAAGCCTATATCCGAATTTGAACTTTGCAACCATTACTTTGTGTGCCTAACAACGAATTTGAGAGCATGAACACGAAATTGACTAAAGTCAGTCTGTCGCATTAAACACACGAATTTGAATACACATTAAATGAAAACAGATGATAAATGTATGAAATTTGCCGGGAAAACCTATATAATTTATACCGAGTTATTACAATACACTTTTTATCACGGTAAGAATACGATAATAAATATTGCTCCTTTCCATCACCTTGTCAATGCAAATAAACACAGCATACACGCTTGAAATGGTGATATATAGTTCTTTTACTTAATTACAAAACACCATGTATCGATGGTCTCTAAGGGAAAAAAAAACGGAGGATGAAATTAATTTAGCTAAATGGACACTAAATTTGAAGTATAAAGATGGCTTACAAAAGGCATAATAATATTAATTTAATGATTAAAATTATTTTTTTCGAAGATTTTTTTTTTCTCGAGTTCCCATAATTTCTACAGTGGGTGTCTCTTTTATAGTACTTGAGAGTTCGTTTCAAGGATTACGACGGTTAAATCCATCTGCCGGTCAATGTTCTTTAAAATACAGGTTTTCAATCTCTGAAATATTTTGTTACGCTGCTCTTGAAATACATATGCATATTAACGTTTCATAACTAATTCAGGTTTCAGTCAAAAATTACTTTGCTTCAATAACTAAAATAACCAATCAATCCAAGTCTGCAAAGTAAATTTATCACTGTGACAAAAGTCGACTATAAATAACTATGATGGCAGATAAAGAGTTAATAGTACTTTTTTGTGTGCAAAATGAGGCATTAGAAAAATAATATAGTTGTCACGTCATTTCGGAATAGAGAAAGAAAAAAACTTACCTCGAGTGAAAGCAGACATCCCATTAGCAACTATAACGAAAAGGACGAGCGAAAATAAATGCCGAGAATACATCTTTGTTCGTTTTTGTTTTTCTCAAAGAATATTAGATTTAGATATTATAGCACCATGCAGGTTTCACATACAAAGAATGGAACATGATACCAAAACACGAACCATATTTATATCATGCTTATGATTTCGATAAGATTGATTCAGCCGAGTTGTAATACAGGAATCATCATGATGGACCAATGGGAACCTTGTTTATAATAAGAAGCGATGTGATTGGAGGACCTATTAGTCTTACTGATGAATATTCAATATCAGCTGCAATAACAAGCCAATCAAAACATTCTTTCATCTTGATAAACCCTGTTATTGGAGGAGTGCGGGGTCTATAATTAGAGACGAAGCCATTCTATCAAAAGGGGTTGTCCGGTTTGCCTCTTCGATTACAACAAATCGAGGGGTGGGGGTAAAGGAAAGAAGGCGTGAGATAAAGGAGAAGAAAATGATGATGCAGAAGAAGGAAGAGGATAGAGGAAGAAGAAAATAGACAGACCGGGAAAAGAAACTAAAAGAGGAGGAGGTAAACACAAAGACCCGGGGGGGGGGGGGGGGGGGGGTGTCACTCAAACAAAAAAAGTGCTACCCATGCGTGTCCCCGCACCTTGAAAATGGACCCTAAACGTCTCATTGCATGGAGTAAAATTTGCACCCCTTTTCGACGTCAGACTGGAAAATATACTAGTACCCTAAATGGCGTAAAAATCGTGAAATTTTGACCCCAAAAGAACGATGTCCGCTGAAAACACCCCTATTTTTATGAAAATGGCGATTGAAATAAAATTAAAAAAAGACTCGAAGCAAGGAGATCCCCAAAGACAATGCATGTGCACTGTTGTAGACAGGAATGATATGAATTCGATATAAAATGCAAGAGTGACCCCCCCCCACGCTCCCGTAATATGTTCTCTCCGTCCCTTCCCTTTTTTTTGGGGGGGGGGGGTGTGGCTGCTCTGAAGCATACCTGTAATGGCAAAAAAAAAAAAAAAAAAAAAAAAACATCCGCCCATATGATTCCAGAACATCACACTTTTAACCTTTTATATAAGAAAGAGACTGAGTAGAGACAGACAGACACATTTACAGGGATTACTCGTTTGGTTAGTCCGAGCGTACCACATTATGACGTATGTGCATCAACGTCGGAAAACAGATGGCTAAAAAAGATGAAACAGATTAATCTTGAACCTTGAAATTTATATTCACCCAGACACAGATGTAAAATTATCAAAAATACATAACAGTTAATTAATATTTATTCATGGACGTGTCGATCTTTATGACTGGAAGGCTATATCGAAAAAGGATGGGTAGTGGACTTTGACCTTGTTTATGCATTTATTTAATCCGAGGGTGTATGGCGGTAAAATGCTTTAAAACTTATTCTCCTCTAGTCGAGGGTCCAGAATTTTGAAAATGAGGGGGGGGGGGCGCTAGTCCGAAAATTAGAAAACTTGAGTTTGTTTTAACTCATGAGGCCGGGGGGGCGTCCCCTGCGCCACCCATGGATCCGTCACTGCCCTCTGTGAAACGTTGTCAATAGGTTTTTCCCCCCTAAGAATGAGTACTAAGAAATGAGATGCATCGATGCAGTGGTGGATTCCACGGGGAAGGGGCACTCAGCAGTCATGTGTCCCCTTTTTAAAACCCATACATTGACTACTGTGTATGACATGTTATTTTCGGCTGGCCCCCACCCACACTTTCCAATGTGCCAGCTGTGCGCGCCCGCGCTAAATTTTTTTCTACCCCCCCCCCCACGACGTAAATTCACTCTCCTTGTGTGGCAGGAGAAAAAAAATGGGTTTACCAAAATCTGAAATTCAAATTTCACCCCCCCCCCCCATGAAATACTGGATCCACTTTCACCCAGTTAGTTGGAGGATGGGGATTCAGCAAATTTGATTTTTTTTTTTTTTTTTTTTTTTTTTTTTAGTCTTCAAGGCAGACCAAAGAAAGGTTATACACATCCGTGGTCGCGATATTGAAATATATCGTACAAAAATGGGAATCTTGAAGCATTTTTTGTATGATTCAGACCTTATTTTTTTGTTTGCTTATAGTTTCATACGGATGTCATTTCGTCAAAGATAAGTAATCCATATAGCTTGTGAAAGTAAACCCCCTTTTGATTGATTTGATTTTATTTATTCGTCGAGTGTGCATATATGAGATAATAGAATAAACACCGACAAGGATAACCCATGAAAGCCTAAAAGGCTTATTTACAATGGGGTCCTTTCTAGTGAAACATAAACATAATATGATAACAAAAATATAATAACTAAATGAAATACATACATATAACAACAAATAAATATAAACATGAACAAAACAACAAAAATGTTGCTAAATCTTATATAGCAAATGATTAATAACTGTGATATCAATTCATTCAATCAATTATACTTTAACATAATATTGTTCTCTATAAAAACAATGATTGATTGTGACTAAGCAGTTATCTGCATTTTGTGCTAATGATGCTTTTGAGCAGTTTCCTGTTTTAGGTGTTGCTTTAATGCACTCTTGAAATTAATAAAAATTCTTAATAGCTTTAACATGATTTGGAAGAGAATTCCAGCATTGGATACCATTGAATTAAAAAGTGTTTCCTGTATATCCTTCACGTTTTGGTAAAACAAAATTAAATGACTATTCCTAGTTACGTGTTCATGGATATTTGAGACACGAATGATATTATTAGTTATATAATGATCTAAAGTATCTAAGTAGAATATATTTAGCACATGGTGCACATTAGTTGTTTAGACCTTTGATCTACATAGAGTAAACCTGCTTCTCCAAGTTCGTTACTACCGACATGTGTTCTTGGGCTAAAACGTTAATGAATCTTACAACCTTATTCCGGATTTATTCTTCGTTTTTTCTTTATCAGTCTTTATTCTCTATTTGCTAAATTGTTGTCAGCTTGAGGGCAGGTCATGACATATACCATAGAAAGCTATCAAAAGTTTTCTTCTGCATTTGTGGAGGTCGTGTGACCTCTACAGTTATCGAAAAAAATAAGAGCAACATATAAACCCTCACAAAAAGTTTCGCAAGTAGACTTTGGGCATGATAACTTTTCAGGTACGCTTTAGTTATTCCTGATATTCATACCATTAGAAAGATAATTATTCCCTTTTTATTGATATCCTCTTGTAATTAATTATGTCATTTCAATGCCAAGAATATCAGAATACGGAGAAAAGTAAAAAGTCAAATGTTGCAAAATGCATTTATCAAAGCGAAGTTCCGCAACTCGACTTTAAGGCTCTGATAACTTACGCCATGGCGTTATGTTGTATGCTGCCAGCTTGCGGGCTATGATTACAGGCCTAATGTTAATCGGGGTCGACTGTATTTGTCCTTCTGCCAGCTGTTGCGTTGCGTGAGTATGTTGTGAATAAATGCTTAAAGCCCAAGTATAGTTTTGTTGTAGAGAAAATTGCTTTTTCAAAAACTTTACTCAACTTGTCCTAATTTGTCCCATAACATAATCAATACATGGGCAAGTAATATAACCAAATGGATGTGGCCATGCATGTCTTTTCATGATATGTTATAGTTAGCAATAATTTTTGGGGGAGAATATTCATCAAAATTGAGGCCATACTTCCTTCACTCTCACCCCAGAACTCTGGGCATGCACACCACTGCTGACTGGTATGGCGTGTGGGCATTCTGGTGTATCAGTCTGTAATCAATAGCATATACTTTGCACACAAACCACTGCACATTGCACTCTCCCCAGTGTGATCCTGTTTAGGCACGGCCAGAAACAAATCGATTTACACAGTTTGTTTGCTAATTCAGGTCTTAGAGTGGATTTTAATAAACATAATTTTGAACACAGAGGTTATTTGAGGTATAATTCATATTATTCTGCTCAGTGGAAGTAAACACAAAAAATATGTTCTCCCAAACTATACATGTCAATGTATAGTTTTGGGAGAACATATAGCTTTAAACCTTAACCATTGTGTCTGGTTGTCCATCTGTACTCTTGTTTAAATGGCGTGGTGACAGCGACGTGATTACGTACCCACCATTGAATTATTTGCGAGGACTTTATGCTGTAACTTGCAGCCAGACGGTCGGCAAAACCGTTGCCGTGATAGGTGGTTAAGGTTTGCTCGCACTGCTGTAGTCCCATTCATAGCCTTTCAATGGTGTTCCCTGTTCCCTTTCGAGGCCGGTTCGCAACTTCGCCTCCATTTTGGCCCGAGACATGGGCCGCACTAATCACTTAAACTTTGATTACCGGCGTTCTAATGTGATGCTAATGTTTTTGATCAAGAATCTGAAGTC
>CALNVZ010002974.1:8573210-8596172 GCA_940671915.1 Paracentrotus lividus
TTCATAGGATTATGTATTTTGTATAATTTGTATTTCGCACTATGATTTGTATTTAAGTAACCTGTAATTTACGTTATAACTTTGTATCTTCACACTTTCTGGCTCACTCTAAACCATTATTTTTTAGACTAAAGACTCTCAACGTATTTGTTCTCTCCCTCTTGGCTTGCCACTTAGGTATAGCTTTTCTCTGTCTTTCTCTATATCCATGTTTGTTCCCTACTTTTCTGTGTCATTTCGTCTCTGACGAAGATTCTGCTAGGATCGAAAGCTCAGGCTCCTTTTGACTTCATTCAACTTTGTATCTTGTATGTTACTGTTTTGTATACCGGCATATATTTATTTGTGTACATTGTCCATATTTAATTGTATTATTGTACATTAAGGGAACTTCATTATTTACAAGCTTTGCTTTCTGTAAGTTTCCTTTTTCCTTTTCAATGAATCTAAATGATTATGGATTTTTATATATTATACATGTATGCTTTATGTATTTTTAACGATTTGGAAATAAAACATCTTTGAATTGAATTGAATTGAATTAAACCAGAAACTCTTTTTTTGCCTTCTTTTAATAATTTTCTTTTTAATGTTTGATTGGATGGTTACAGCCCGATAGTCCGCGGGTCCGATAGTCTGCGGGTCCGTTAGTCCGCGGGTCCGATAGTCCGCGGGTCCGTTAGTCCGCGGGTCCGATAGTCCGCGGGTCCGATAGTCCGCGAGGGGGGGGGGGTGGTGATGTTTGTTACTCTCATGGTTCGTTAGTCCAAAAATGGAAAAAAGGTTTGTTAGTCCGAAAATTGAAAAAAAGGTTCGTTAGTCCGAAAATGGAAAAAAGGTTCATTTGTCCGAAAATAGAAAAGGTTCGTTAGTCCGAAAATGGAAAAGATTCGTTAGTCCGAAAATTGAAAAAAGGTTCGTTAGTCCTAAAATGGAAAAAAAGTTCATTAGTCCGAAAATAGAAAAGGTTCGTTAGTCCGAAAATGGAAAAGATTTGTTAGTCCGAAAATTGAAAAAAGGTTCGTTAGTCCGAAAATGGAAAAAAGGTTCGTTAGTCCGAATATGGAAAAAGGGTTCGTTAGTCCGAAAATGGAAAAAAGGTTTGTTAGTCCCAAAATGGAAAATAGAAAAGGTTCGTTAGTCCGAAAATGGGAAAAAAGTTCGTTAGTCCGAAAATGGAAAATAGGTTCATTAGTCCGAAAATAGAAAAAAGGTTCGTTAGTCCGAAAATGGAAAAAAGGATAGTTAGTCCGAAAATGAAATATGGTTCGTGAGTCCGAAAATGAGATATGGTTCATTAGTCCGAAAATGAAATAAGGTTCGTTTTTCCGAAAATGAACTAAACCTATTTTAGTAACAAAAATGGTGTGGTAATTAAAAAATAATAGGATATTATAGAATATTGGATGGCCTGAGTAGTACAAGGAAATATTGGACGGCTTTGCACAAATATCGGACGCAGTCGAAACGAGTTCCAATATTTGAAAACGAGTTCATCATATCCCTCTTATTAACCGAAAATTACGGATCTCATCACTATAATTGATCATTACTATCATATACAGAAGTTTACGAAATACCGCACCCCCCCCACCATCTTTTTTTTATCATATCATTCTTTTTTTCAATTACATTATATGATCTAAACCTCCACGGTGCACCTTCACATTTTCTTCTGGATTAAGATTCTTTTTTTTTTCCAAGAAAAAAAAAAAAAAAATGCCCCCCCCCCAAAAAGAAATAATTGCCCCTTCTCTTTTTTTTTGTTGACTTTCTGGAAAAAAAATTGGTCGCCCTCAAAAAAATGCCCCCCCCCCTCCCTCCACAAAAAAAAAAAAACATTGCCCCCCCCAAAAAAAAATTGCCCCCCACAAAAAAAGAGCCCCAATTTTGTTGATTCTGAAAAAAAAAAATTTCCCCCCCCCCAAAAAAAAAAAAAGCAACAATATTTTTTGGATTCTGGAAAAAAAAAAAAAAAAAAAAAAATTTCCCCCCCAAAAAAAATTGCCCCCCTGCCCGCAAAAAAAAAAAAACCTCCCCTAAAAAAAATATTTGGTCTCCATCAAAAACACAATACAAAAATATTATCTCTCTGGTTATCTCACTTTCAACTTTGGGATCCCCTCTGCTGCCCAATATTTTCGATATTGGGCAGTAAGCCATGTATTGGGCGAGTTCAAACGAACTTTGTAAAGTAGGTCAAGTTTATGAAGTGCATCAACAAAATAACACTTGTATGGGGCTCTAAAACCCTCTGTATGGATAATTATATGCTATAATAGCCTCAACGGAGGACGGTCACCTCCGTGAATAACCTCAGATACTTTTTTCTGCTGTTAAATTTTGATTTTCGGAGAATTTATTTCACAAAATTATCAAATGGCGGTTTCTACTGATATACAAATTAGTTTCGCTTCTAAAATTGGGGCCGTTAAACAGGCCATAACTAGAAATTTATTCAATAATTTTTTTTCGTTTTTAATGAAGTTTATTTCCCGACGTTATCGATGGCGAATTCTTCCAAAAGAATAAGTTTTGCTACTAAAATCAGGCCTTTAACCACGCTATAACTAAATAATTATTTCCGCAATTGTTTCGTGCAGTCTTTATTTCGTAAAAAAAAAATTGTTTCGAAACGTTATCAGCGACGACTTCTTTTTTTTTTTTTCGTTTCTAAAATTGGGTCGTTATCACTCAATAACTAAATAATTAATTCCGCAATTTCATTCGTTCCGTATTTATGTATGAAAGAAATTATTTAAAAGCATTATCAGCGGAAATAATATTTATCGGAAGATAACAAGTCGCGCCGAATTGTTTCAAATAACTTTTTCATGAAATAAAAACGGAGTGGATGTAATTATGGAATTAGTTATTTAGTCAAGGGTGATAAACGGCCCGTTTTTAAAACGGAATTTATTCTTTATCCGGAACAACCGCCCTAATACTTACACTAACCGCGATGGACGGGCGATTATTTGCGGAATCAACAACTGAACAGCAATGGTGATCTACCATCGCCCCTCCATCACCCCCTGCCTTATCCATTTTCCCGACTTGGCCACCAGATATTTAAGTTCGGACTAACGAACCTTTTCCCATTTTCGGACAACGGAACTTTTTTCATTTTCGGATAAACGAGCCTTTTCTATTTCCGGACTAACGACTTTTTTCCATTTTCGGACTAACGAACCTTTTTTCCATTTTCGGACTAAACGAACCTTTTTTCGATTTTCGGCTAACGAACCTTTTTTTCTATTTTTTTGGACTAACGAACTTTTTTCCATTTCGGACTAACGAAACCTTTTTTCCATTTTCGGACTAACGAACCTTTTCTATTTTTGGACTTATCCAACACCCCCCCCCACTGCAGACATCGAACCCGCGACTAACGGTAGCCCTGCGGCTTCGGACCGCGGACTATCGGACCCGCGGACTATAGGACCCGCGGACTATCGGACCCGCGGACTATCGGGATGACCCCGATTGGATAATGTAAGATAGGCCTATCACAATAGAGCGTTCCCAGTGACGTCATCATTCATCCATGTTGGTGGGCTAAACAATAGAAACATGTCCATCAAACCGTGATAAATCCGATTGTTTTTACGTTCTGGTGCACCGGTACCTTATTGTTTTGCCCACCAACATGGCTGCCTGTGACGTCACGTGGAACTACTCTATAGGTATTGATGATCGACTTGCAAAAATAAGATTTACCAGAAAAACCCTTGATGGTGTAAGACCAATGTTAAAACAATTAATACATGTATTTTTTCACTTTATGAATGATTATTGAAATTATTTAATTTGTGGTTTTGGACGGCTCTGTACGTCCCCTTCTTTAAAGTGATGTAGACTGGTCACAATAACAATCTTCTGGGCAGTCCAACCAATCGTGCTCAGTACACAGCTGACAAAAACGACTGCAGAAGAACTCCAACTCTGCATGATAAGATATAAAAGTTAATTATTCAATAATCATCTAACAATGAATACTAGGCATTACTTTACATTATAATGAGCTTTAAATGTTCATACAATTACAAAATTTATACAATGTATGAATTAGCTCCAATTGGCATGGGTCGGGGTAATTGTGTCACGTTATGATTCATAAATTTGTAGAGATAACCATTATGACTATATTGGTGTGAAAAAAGTACCCCATCCCGATCCATAATTTAGAAAAAAGAAAGGGAGGGGCTTTATTCTTAGTTATCCTACCCGACTTCGAGCTGTCTGGCTTTAATAGACACAAATTCACGGATGGGCCTTCAAGGCCGTAAAATGTAAATTCTCCAGAGCTTTTTATTGAAAGCAATTTTATTCTGACCTGGCTGTCTCTTGCATTGACATGTAGCACATCCGACCTCATCAGCTTGGTAACCTTGGGGACAGTCATTCATACATCGAATAGCGGGACACTCGAGAGGGTTCTTATCTGTGAAGAAATTTATATTCTACATTGTAAATAAAAATTATATACAAATTACTCGAATCTTCATGTTTAAATGTATTATTTTGTTATATTTGAATTTAGATTATTAAGTTTACAGTAACGCTTTAAACAATATTTGTGAACATACAAAATTATAATGCCAAACCATTTCTTTTCTTTTGCTGACGACTTTGATGCTTGTATGTATATTTCAGGAGTATAAATTCCTGACTTACAAGTAAATCTTCTTAGTTTCAGCTTTCTTTTATTTTCATCGTTCGATTTGAATATTACACAAATGTCATGTAGATTTACAACAATATACTTACCGCAGCTAGAGCAATCCCAATAACCCTTGATACAGGCGCTATGATAAAAAAAAAAAAGGGGGGGGGGGGAGAAGAAGATTATATGTCATAATCATTATAACCAGGTGACAGGAAATGAATAGTAATATTTTAGATTACACAAACGCATCAATGTACTTTATATTTTGATATTATCATCAACACACAAAATGTATATTTTTAAAATAAATAAATAAAAGAATAAATACACTGTTCTGGCTCCAGTGACATCTTGTTGCTTCGGCATTAATTTCTAGACAGTCTTTGTCACCGCTTTCACTTTCCGGGATCCTGGCTATATCTTGGACGTTCCCTCAACCCTTCACAGGGATTTTTCTTCAAAAAAGTTTGTCAACCCCCCCCCCCATGGCCATTTTTATCATTTTTTTCTTATTTTAGGGGCCTCTTTTTGTTTCCGCGACCCACCAAGGCCCCCTCAGTCCTACCCCCAAGGAACCACGTCTGAGGTGTAGTGTTGTTATTGTTCTTTAAGTTAAATCTAGTTTAATGGTTATAGGCTCAACTCTTTTGTCTAGGGGAGGGGTCAAAATTTATTTTGATAGGGCTTCAACATTGATTTCATTCATTTTTACACCGTGGAAATGTCTGTCTTCCCAAAATTGTATTGTAACATATCAGCCAAACATATTAAATCAAAATAAAATATCATCTACAGTTACAATTTACAAACCTTGTCATCAATGCTAAAAACAAAATTTGGGGAAATTATAATCATTAAAGGCTAAATGTTTTTTTTTGTTTGTTTGTTTTTTTTCCAGCATAAGGGTGGAATAAAATATTCCAAATTTTCACCATTCACACTTTTTACTACAACCCTTCCCCTAGACAAGAGATCTAAGCCTTTCCCCATAAATCTATATTTAACTTGAAGAACAATATAAGCAATACACCTCAGATGCGTTTCCTGGGGGTAGGACTGAGGGGGGGGGGGGCTTGATCGGCCGAGTAAACAAAAAGGGGCTCCAAAATGAGAAAAAATGACAAAAATGGGCATCATTACAGGATTGGGAGGATGTTCAAGATAATTATAGCCAGGGTCCCGAAAAGTAAGAATAGGGACAAACATATTCAAGAAATTAAAGCCGGAGCAAAATCAAGTTGTTTGAGCGCAAAAAAATAAAAAAAAAAAAAATAAAAAAAAATCCACCTTTATGACGGACAGTGTACAATTTAATAGAATTCACTCTTCCACCTCAAACGAAATGATCTCTAATAAAATTATAAGCCTTATTACGTCCAAAAAGAGTGGATGGTTTGATCTCTTTGTGCACATGCATGCTAAAAAAAAAAAATCTGGGGTGTTTCACCAAAGCGTTCGTAACGTTACGAATGACTTTACGAACGACTGGTGATCAGGGGGGCATTTCATCAAAGGACTTGTCGGACATTTTATCCGACAAATTTGCTCTCAGCCAATCAGATGCAAGCATTTCAATTTGTCGGATAAAACGTCTGACAAGTCCTTTCATGAAACGCTTCCCAGTTCAGAAAATATATACAATGACAATCGAGGATCTGGTTAAAACTATTTGCATCGAAGGAACATCACATAGTAGGCCTACTATAGAGAATAGTACTATGTGATGTTCCTGAGTGCGAATAGTTTTAACCTGTTCTGAGAATGAGTCATTGTATATTTGTTTTTATATCCTTCCAACTATATAATACCATTCCTTTTAATTTTTTCAATGAACAAAATATAATAGTCTATGCTTACCTTTCTTCTGGATCCAATAAAATAAGAGAAGTTGAGAAAATACTTGTCTTGCTAATCGATCGTCTGTTATGTAAGCGCACCTGGTCAGTGCAGCTCGCCGAAAGTTTCCGTGGCATGCAGTGGAGAATTCAGGTAAAAGCAGCAGAGGTAAAAGCGCTTGCGTTGCGTTGCGCAACTCGTGAATAGGGTGGGGGGGGGGGGGGGGGGGGTCGGAAAAACGTATAGTCCAGTTTTTCCCTAGTGAAAAAATGTACTATGCGTGACGTCATGAAGAATAACGAACTATTTCTTGAGAAACGTTTTTCTTAGTTAAACTATTCTTTTTCTCCTTGTGTGCACTCTCAATGCAAACAATCTTAGATAAGGGATATAATACACTGTTGCTCATAAAGGTTGGATATTGTTTTGTGTGCCCCTACGACATCTATTTGCTCCGGCTTAGATTTCTTGATATTGTTTGTCCTTACTTTCACTTTTCTGGACCCTGGCTATACCTTGGACACCACCAAACTCTTCCCGGGGAATGAAAATAAAACAAAAGTTTGGCAACCCCCAGAACGCCCATTTTTGTCATTTTTTCCTCATTTAAGGGCCCCTTTTTTGTTTACCCGGCTAACCAAGGCCCCCATTATACCACCCTCACCAAACGCGACTGATGTATAGGATGGTTATTGTTCTTTGAGTTAAATCTAAGTTTATGATCACAGACTTAGTTTTATTGTCTAGGGGAAGGGTTAAAGTTTACTTCGATTCGGGTTGAAAATTGAATTTATTCATTTTTACAACATAGAAATTTCTACCTTCTCAAAAATGTATTGTAGAATCTCAGCCAAACATAAATCATAATGAAAATTAGACAATGGTTACCGTTTACAACCTTGTCATTATGGCTGAAACAAGATTTTGGGGAAAATGACAATAATTAAGGGTTCATAGTTGTTTTTCATTTCCTTTGTTTTGACCATAAAGGTTGGATAGAATATTTCCGTTTTTTACCGATTTCACTTTTTCCTTCAACCCCTCCCCTAGACAAGAGACTAACGCCTGTGATCTTAAACCTTGATTTATCATAAAGAACAATAACAACTCTATATTTCAGACGCTTTTCGAGGGGTTATGACGGAGGGGGCCTTGGTCAGCCGGGTAAACAAAAAGGGGCCCCAAAATGAAACAAAAATGGCAAAAATGGGCGTTCTGGGGGTTGATAAACTCTTTTTTATTTTCATTCCCCAGGAATAGGCTGGAGAGTGTCCAAGGTATAGCCAGGGCCCAGAAAAGTGATAGTGGGGACAAACAATTTCAAGAAATCTAAGCCGCAGCAAGAAGATGTGGCTGGTTCACACAAAAAATATCCAACCTTTATGAGCAACAGTGTACTTAATAGCACCCAAGTCGTTCTTAAAATTCGTAGAAGTTCGTTAGTTATGCTTAAGTATCATGTTTCTGTGCGCCTTGGATGCCTATTATAGGAAGAAAGTTGTGCTTTACAAATTTAAAATCATAATCATATTATTATTATTATTATCTGCATATGATGCTGTCCTACCATCCTCCACATGGCTGATCTGATTCTTTCTGTTCACCATCTAGATACCATCTCTCCTCATCCGCGTCATAACATCCACGACCATCTGTCGAGAATGATAAGAGGATAGAAGATGAGATACCCGATGCTGCGAGGTGCAATAATCCTTCCACAACGTGAATATGGAACCCCTTTTAAGTTTTTAACTTTTCAACCCCCCCCCTCCAATAAAAACACCTCAAAACAACAACAATGAAAAATTGCCCGGCAACCACTTTTTTGCGCTTATCAAATTGTCAAAAAATGAAAATGCAATTTCAAATTTGTGCCGGGAGAGGCATCCAGAGGGAGAGAGAGAAAGATAGATAGAGAGAGGGAGAGAAAGAGATAAAGAGAGAGAGAGAGAGAGAGAGAGAGAGAGAGAGAGAGAGAGAAAGGGGGGGGTGGGAGTCATAAAAAAACAACGGCACAGAAACATTGAAAGTGACTTAATACTGTTTAAAGTATAAAGGAAATTAATGAAAATTGACAATAAAGATTCAATAAAATAACTATATGAAATGTATAGCAAAACAGAGGAACTCTACAAATCAACAAAAAAATACCTTCATTTTTTTTGCAGAACTTTTTGCACGCCGCCTCAGATCCGAAGTTGTTCGGGTTTCCTCGGCATCCTCCATAAGCGAAGGAAATACATCTGCCCTTTTCACTGTGAAAAGCCCAGCGTCTCTCATAGTCTGTACAAGGCCCCTTCTCTGCCTTTAATTCACAAGCATCTTTTAAAAAAGGTATAAAAAGAATACATTATATTGCGTCATCCTAATATTAAGATTTTTGTCATCTTAAATATTCATAACTCGTGTTTAGTAGGATATAAAGATATTGATGTAGGTCTATCATGTCTATACCCGCCTTGCGTCTGCACCACACAGCGTCAACACCAGTCCAAAAGAGTCCCTCCCACCAGGATTCTGTGAACCTTGGCCTTTCTTGCTGTGTCTAAACCGCTTGCGAGCTGGAGTTTGCCGCTGCAAGGCCCTAATGGTCAAATGGGGCATCAACACTGAGGGACGGCCAGTTTGCGAATGCGGAGAGGAGGAGACCATGAGTCACCTCCTACAATGCCCTCTTCTGCCTTCCCCCTGTTCCCCCAGCTGATCTTACTACCCTTTCGCCTAATGGGATCGCCTGCGTTCAGTATCTAATGGGCAGAGTCTGAATCAAATTCTAATCCACAAATAAACAAAAATTGAGAGAAAGGACTCGAGAAGAAGAAGAAGATGTCTATACCGATATTGTATCCAATTTGGGGTGGAGGGGAGGACTGGATGCGGGTTGAACCTGGACTCGTATACCAAATTTATGTTCTATCTAAACATAACTTTGGGATATAAGCCAGCTGAGACTCGATCCTAGCTCTCAAGTGTATTAGAAATTCATTATCGGATAGGCATAATATAACCACACTTTTTAAAAGTTTATAGCCACATGCATGGTATTCATCATTTATGAAATTAAAAGTTCTAATGAAAGGTCTACAACATGACGTCATCACGCCCAAGAGCATTCATAATGCATTCAGAGGCAGTTTTATACATGATAAGGAAAGCCACATTAGCTTTATTATATTTTTTCTGCTAATCATTCAGTAACATCCAATTGTAATGCGTAATTAAACACAAAAATAGCAATAATAAGGACTAATGACGCAGTTTACACCTCAGATGGAGGTGTTGGTCACCTAATCTGCTAATTGGGAAATTAAACTTTCGAAATTATAAGGCAGTGCAAGACAAATCTGATGTACAATTTTACATTTTTGTAATCAGGGGGGCATTTCATCAAAGGACTTGTTAGACATTTTATCCGACAAATTTGCTCTCAGCCTATCAGATGCAAGCATTTCAGTAGCTTATAACAGTTTGTCGGATAAAAAGTCCGACAAGTCCTTTTATGAAATGCCCCCCAGATTATCATGCTTGAACGAATATCCCTGTATTGTACTCATTTATGATCCTTTTGTGTATCCGAATATTTTAAACAAATCCAGTTCCCTTAGACTTTTTGGATCATTGAACAAAAACATTTGTTAAAATACATCTTTTTTTAATGTTGGGGGGGGGGGGAAGGGAGTTCCAGACGTGATCGGGATAAAAGGCCTTCTCATATGATGTTTAATAATCATTATATTCCAATAAATTGACATACTTAAAGTTAATTACTGTACTTCACACTTCCGATAAAGATATGTTGGCCATTTTAATTTGAAAATATTCAATTATTAAACAAGCAGAAAAAGCAGTCTGTCAGTACACAATCTTGACTGCAAATCAAATTTGGACGTTATTCTTTTTTTTTTACTAACATTCTGATGAACGTATGTAAAACTGTTTCATGCTCATAGGCTACTAATTCTCAACTATAGGATGCAGATTTTTCCTGTTCCTTTATTGACAATTCGTTAAAAACTTTAATCCAATTCAAAACGATGCTGGTCTTTATATACAAGCAATAGTTTTGATTATCAAAATGATTTTTTTTTCTTCTTTGTTCTGCACTGACGAAAGGCTTCAAAAAATTAAAATTAAATGCTTATATCTGCCACACATTAATTTTTATCGAAAAGCTTCTGCCAACAGACGATTGTTTTTCAAATAATAATTTCCTTTGCAGCTCCTCCTAAAATTGCATTATGTAGCCTACTATCATTATTATTACAAAGTAAAATCCTGCAAATTAATCACAAGCTTGACCTATTAATCAAATCAGTATAAAACCCAGTACCAAACTGCACTGTTTTCAGTATTTCTCAAAGTTTTCCATTCAACATTTTGTGTTTCTTCTCAATCTTTCTCCTTGATACATGTAGAGTTGTAGGCCTAATTACGTACAATTTTAAAAGAAGAAGAGATAATTGCCAATGTTGCACATGCACATTCCATGTCAATCCTCTACTCAGGCTGCCTCTTTTCTTTTGATTATATACCATTTTAATTCCAATAATATCATTTATACAGAGTTATTAAAATATTACGACGTTTAAGTCCATCTGCCGGCCAATGTTCTTTAAAATACTGGTTTTCAATTTCTGAAGTACTTTGTTACGCTGCTCTAAAAATAAAAATGCATATTAACCAGCGTTTCATAACTAATTCAAGTTTCAGTCAAAGATTACTTTGCTTCAATAATTAAAATAACCAATCAATCAAAGTCTGCTTTTAATTCTTTGCGTGCCTTAATAGTTTTTAGCACCAAAAAAAAAAAATATAAAAAAATAAATATAAATAATAATAAAATTTTTTTTAAAAATAGCTGACTTCTCTCTCAATTTGTATAATAATTATGAAATATGTCGTGTGTCGGAAATATTGAATATTTTGACGGTAGAGCTGTCTTGCAGTTTTTGAAATCTCAGCACCAGCATTGGAGAGACAAAGATTATTACAATTGTAAAGTTAATTTATCACTCTGACAAAAGTCGACTATAAATAACTATGATGGCAGATAGAGAGTTAATAGTAGGCTACTTTTTTTTGTGCAAAAGGCATTAGAAAAATGATAGTTGTCATGCCATTTTGGAATAGAGAAAGAAAAAAAAACTTACCTCCAACGAAAGCAGACATCCCATTAGCAACTATAACGAAAAGGACGAGCGAAAATAAATGCCGAGAATACATCTTTGTTCGTTTTTGTTCTTCTCAAGAGTATCAGATTTAGATATTATAGCACCATGCAGGTTTCACATAGAAAGAATTGAATATGATACCAAAACACGAACCATATTTATATCATGCTTATGATTTCGATAAGATTGATTCAGCCGAGTTGTAATACAGGAATCATCACGATAGACCAATGGGAACCTTGTTTATAATAAGAAGCGATGTGATTGGAGGACCTATTAGTCTTACTGATGAATATTCAATATCGGCTGCAATAACAAGCCAATCAAAACATACTTTCATCTTGATAAACCCTGTTATTGGAGGAGTGCGGGGTCTATAATTAGAGACGAAGCCATTTTATCAAAAGGGGTTTTCCGGTTTGCCTCTTCGATTAAAACAAATCGAGGGGTGGGGGTAAAGGAAAGAAGGCGTAAGATAAAGGAGAACATGATGATGTAGAAGAAGGAAGAGGAAGAAGAAAATAGACAGACCGGGAAAAGGAACTAAAAGAAGAGGAGGTAAACACAAAGACCCGGGGGGGGGGGTGTCACTCAAACAAAAAAACTGCTACCCATGCGTGTCCCCGCACCTTGAAAATGGATCCTAAACGTCTCATTGCATGGAGTAAAATTTGCACCCCTTTTTGACGTCAGACTGAAAATGGACCCTAAACGTCTCATTACATGAAGTCAAATTTGCACCCTTTTCGACGTCAGACTGGAAAATATACTAGTACCCTAAATGGCGTAAAAATCGTGAAATTTTGACCCCAAAAGAACGATTTCCGCTGAAAACACCCCTATTTTTATGAAAATGGCGATTGAAATAAAATAAAAAAAAGACTCAAAGCAAGGAGATCCCCAAAGACAATGCATGTGCACTGTTGTAGACAGGAATGATATGAATTCGATATAAAATGCAAGAGTGACCCCCCCCCACGCCCCATAATATGTTCTCTCCGGTCCCTTCCCTTTTTTTGGGGGGGGGGGGGTGTGGCTGCTTCTGAAAGCATACCTGTGATGGCAAAAAAAAAAGAAAAAAAAAGAAAGAAACATCCGCCCATATGATTCCAGAACATCACACTTTTAACCTTTTATATAAGAAAGAGACTGAGTAGAGACATACACATTAACAGGGATTACTCGTTTGGTTAGTCGAGCGTACCACATTATAATAATAATATGAGCTTCTTATATAGCGCCTAATATGAAACAAATTCATCTCTAAGCGCTTCACAATTATTATTACCCCGGTCATCGGATGCTTGTAAGTCTTTCTGACACCTGTCCAATCCCAAAGGGATCATTCAGATACACGGCAGCCTTTAAGGCGCACTCGTTCCATTCCTACCGGGTACCCAATTTGCACCTGGGTGGGGAGGAGCATTGTAGACAAAACGCCCATGCCCTAGGACGTAAGTGTCATGCCGGGAATCGAACCCACGGTCCTTGCTTTCTCAGTGCAATGGCATGACCACGTCGGAAAACAGATGGCTAAAAAAGATGAGACAGATTAATCTTGAACCTTGAAATTTGTATCACCCAGACACAGATGTAGAATTATGAAATAGATAACAGTTAATTAATATCTTATTTATGGGACGTGTCGATCTTTCTAAGAGGTGACTGACGGCTACCGAAAAAGGATGGGTAGTGGACTTTGACCTTGTTTATGCACTTTATTTAATCCGAGGGTGTAGTGGAGGTGTACCTCCCTGGTATGGCGATTATTCTCCTCTAGTCGGGGGTCCAGAATTTTGAAAATGAGGGGGGGGGGGGGGCGCAGTCCAAAAATTAGAAAAATTGAGTTTTTTAACTCATGGAGGGGGGGGGGCGTCCCCTTCGCCACCCCTGGATCCGTCTCTGCCCTCTGTGAAACGTTGTCATAAGTTTTTTTTTCCTAAGAATGAGTACTAAGAAACGAGATGCATCGATGGCAGTGGTGGATCCATGGGGAAGGGGCACATAGCAGTCGTGTGTCCCCCATTTTTTAAACCCATACATTGACTACTGTGTATGACATGTTATTTTCGGCTGGGCCCCCACCCACATTTTCAAATGTGCCAGCTGCGTGCGCCGCGCTAAATTATTTCCTCCCCCCCCCCACCCAGGACGGTAAAAATGTTAATTTTTCACTCTCCTTGTGTGGTAGAAAAAAAATGGGTTTACCAAATTCTGAAATTCCAATTTCGCCCCCCCCCCCTTCCAATGAAATACTGGATCCACCTCTAATCTCATGCATCCACTTCCAACCAGTTAGTTGGAGGATGGGGGGGGGGATTCAGCAAATTAAGAATTTGTTTTAGTCTTCAAGGCAGACCAAAGAAAGGTTATACACATCCGTGTCGCGTTATTTAAAATAGTACATAATGATTCAAAACAAATATATGAAAGGCTCGAGAAGTAGGGCCTTCATGTTCCTCTTTTTTTTTCGAGGGGGCGGGGGCAGGTCGTACAAAAAGTGGGAATCTTGGAGCCTTTTTTGTATCGATTCAAACCTTATTTTTGTTTGCTTATTGTGTCATACGGATGTCATTTTATCAAAGATAAGTAATCCATATAGCTTGTGAAAAGTAAACCCCCTTTTGATTCTCAATATTTGCTCATTGTTGTCAGTTTGAGGGCAAGTCCACGACATTTACCATAGAGAGCTATCAAAAGTTTCTTCTGAATTATTTTGTGGAGGTCGGTGTGTCCTCTTCATTTATCGGGGGAAAAAAAAGAATTTCATTATTCAGCAACTTATAGTTAAAATTTTCATTGAAGAGAAAGGCCAAACCCAGCTTCATAAATTCAGAAGGGAGTCTCACTAGTCGAAACTTTCATCATTCAACAAGACTCGTTTCGCTCCCTAAATGCCCTGGGGGCCGTTTATCGAAACCGTCTTAAGTCTAAGTTCGTGGACATCCCATTGAAACGCGTGTTAATTCTACAACACGTGTCCCTATGGGTTATCCAAGAACTAGACTTATGACGGTTTCGAGAAACCGGGCCCCTGGACGTCAGAGATCAATGTGTAACCTTGGACCCCTCCCCATCAATCATTACATCTGCTAGTACTATGTATTCCACAAATTCTCTCTCTAGAACTTGCAACACTCCATACACAGTGCGTCCCAAATAAAAGTAAACTCAACTTTGAGAGCCCCGTATTAAAGGACTCATCCGGGCTGGAGTTTGCATTATAAGAAAAATAAAGTAAAATCGAAAAAGCACAATACTGAACATTTCATCAAAATCGAATAAGAAATAGCAAAGTTATGAATTTTCTTAGGTTTTGAATTTTTTAGGAAACAGTTCTTCAAATTGGCAAACTGATGATGTCTCAGTCCCCCTACTTTCTTTGTATTTTATTGTATAAAATACCAATTATCAAGATTTTCTGCCCCAAGGACATAAAAACACGGATTAATCCTTGTGGAATGTTCAAGGTCACAAGTGCTTTTACTTATTTCAGTATGAGGGACAGATTTTCTGTATATGCAATATATGAAAAAATGAGATAAATAGGATTTCATATAATAAAATACACAAGAAGTAGGGGGACCGTGACATCATCAGTTTGCTCATTTGAATATTCAAATATTCAAATGAGCCAATAAGACAATTGCCAAGAACTGTTTTACAAAAAAAATCAAGACCTAAAAAAATGCATAACTTTGTTATTTTTCATCCGATTTTGATGAAATTTTCTGTGTTGTGCTTGATGAATTTTACTTAATTTTGCAAAACTTTTTCATTTCAGCCCGGACTCCTCCTTTAAATTTGCATAACTTATGTACCATTAATAATTATTTCATGTCAGAGTATCTCATATTCTATCCAGTGATACCAAACTTATACTTGTGCTGTCATGACTGAGAACAAGAGTTTTTTTTTTTTTTTTAATTCCGTCAAAAATGTGGAATATGTACATTGTAGCTTAATAGTCCCAAGCTTTAGAAGCAACCCTGGCTTCCCGATTATTCATTATTCGAGGTCAGACAAAAGATTACTTGGGACTATAGAAATGCAAGGGTATCTTTTGCCCAAACTTGATACAAATCAATTTTGACTCTTTTTTTCTTGAAGTCCAAGTGCTCGTCATCCGTCACAACACAGGTATAAGTTTGGTATCATTGAATAGAACGAGTTACTATTTACTATAAACAAGATGAATCCTCGACCAAGCGCGGTCGAAATATATGTCTCCGCAATTGCCAGATCAGAAAAATATCGCACATTCATCTATTTATTTTGCTCTATAGAATGACATTTTTTACCTTGACCTTTGACCTTGTGACCCCAAACCTAATCAGACCATATTCCTCTGGTGATAGATACTACCCTTAAATTTGAAGTTTATATCTTAATTGGTTCATGAGATATCGCGATGACAAACTTAATACATGGATTTTCACATCTTGACCTCGGTGACCCTTGACCTTTGACCTATATAATCCATAATCTTATCAGATCATCTTCCTATGGCGGTACATACTACACTTAAGTTTGAAGCTCATATCTCAAAAGGTTCTTAAGATATCGCGATAACAAACTCAATACATAGAATTTCACTATTTTTGACCTCCGTGACCTTGACCCTTGACCTACATACTCCAAAATCCGATCAGATCATCTTCCTATAGTGGTACATACTATCCCCAAGTTTGCAGCTCATATCTCAAATTGTTCTTGAGATATCGCGATAACGAACTCAAAACATAGAATTTCACTATTTTTGACCTCCGTGACCTTGACCTTTGACCTACATATTCCAAAATCTAATCAGATCATCTTCCTATGGTGGTACATACTATCCCCAAGTTTGAAGTTGATATCTCAAGTGGTTCTTGAGATATCGCGATAACGAACTCAAAACATAGAATTTCACTATTTTTGACCTCCGTGACCTTGACCCTTGACCTACATACTCCAAAATCTAATCAGATCATCTTCCTATGGTGGTACATACTATCCCCAAGTTTGAAGTTGATATCTCAAGTGGTTCTTGAGATATCGCGATAACGAGCAAGCGGGACGTACGGACGGACGTACGGACGGACGGACAACCCGAAAACATGATGCCTCCGGCACCACCTTCGGTGGCGGAGGCATAAATATGAGTGAAGGTTTGGCGAAAATCGACCAACAAATAATGAAGTTATGAATATTCAAAGTTTTGATTCTGTGACGTCACGTGCGAGCAGTTCTCCTATGTGTTATGTAGTATAAATTCCATAAAGTGTCATTTTTTCAAAAGAAAATCAATTATGTCATCTGTGCGGCCGATATATCATCAAACATATGTTCATATACATGCCTCTATCAAATTGACCCATTCCTTTATCAAGAACCATGAAAAAAGACAAATTTATGGAATTTACATACAAAACACATGGGAGAGCTGCTCTCACGTGACGTCACAAAATCAAAACTTTACATATTCATAACTTCGCTATTTTTTGGTCGATTTTCTTCAAACTTTTACTAATATTTTTCTTTTATTTTTCTGCATTTTTTAAAACCAATAAAATTCCAGGGTGAACTTCTCCTTTAAATAAAAATTTTGTGCAAAAATATTCAGAATTTTGCTGAAAGTCATGATTATCGAAAACATCAACCGAAGAGTTACCAAGGGGCATCTTTATTTGATCATTACTCAGATATCATTTCTACTAAAAGCATTGGATATTTTCATCTTTCATTGGTAGTTTTTAACATTCAGTTTCAATTTTGTCTGGATTCTATAAGAGCTTATTTCCAGTCATATCCGGAGCTTACAAAAACTTGAAAACAAAAACGAGAATGGTTGAATATCTCAATCATTTTTTTTTTGTAATTTATTCATTATCAACAAGCAATAAATAAAACTCTAGACAACCATTTTAAAAATTGAAACGTGGCATCTTTGTATGAAAACACATGAACTAACATAAAGTGATATTCAATTCCGAAGACAAATTGCTGGATCGTCATTGACATATGGTTACCATATGGCAAGGATTAATATTCTTTTTATCAAATTTAAAACTTGTTTACAAGTTGCTTTTACCACTTAATTCAATAATCTGACATATGAATGAATAAATGTAAATGTGGGAGGCAGATTGATTATTTCAATTTTCATTTCTTACCACATGAATTTTTAATCAGTAAAATATAAAATATACAGGTACATGTATCTCAATAATCCCGGAGACAACAAACAACATGTTATGCAAAAAGAAAAGAAAAACAAGAAACCATATTGTGGAATCACAAATTTATACATTTTCCTTTAATTTGCAAAAGCTTTACTACAAACAAAAATAAAGCAGAATCTCATAAAATAATACCATCTTTTAGTAAATGGAAAGGAACATTTACTTATCCTTTAAATAGAGCATACGTTCTTTATTCAAACAAAATTTATTTGATATCTCTCTAAAAAAATCATCTGTTTACTAACAAGAAACATAAATTAAATCTAGTTTTATTATGTAAATACATGAAGCTACAATGCCAGTGAATAATTGTAGTAATCAGATGTATTTTGTAGTAGTGCCTAATGAATTCCCTGTCTCTCAGTGCTCTATTTGAAAAGTACATTGTAAATTGAATTTCAAGTTGTACATTTAAATAAATAAAATCTATTTTCAGGATATCATCCCATATATCATATCATCTTGGGAGATGATAATAAAGGGCACAAAGGATTGAAAACTCTCATTATTCCTGATACCTGGGACATGTCTACTCTTCACTTTTATCCACTCCAATCCAACAAAAGCTGTTTACACTGATGTAGACCATGACCAGTGACGCCCCCCCCCCCCCATCAAACGACTTTAATGGGCGATTCCACACTAGAACTTGAAAAAATGCCAAAATTAAAATATTCTTTCAACTAATCATAAGTAGTGTAATATTTTACTCTGATACCTAAACTCCATGGAAATTGCAATTTTTTTTTCCAAAGTGAAGTCAGAAATGGATTTTTTTGTTGAAAACGGTGGAATTTTCAATTTTCATAAATCTTACTGATTAACAGGTCGAAAACAAAAACTGCTTCAAACCACTATAGAAAGAGCCCAAGAATTTTAAAAAGTAGTACAAGTCAGTTGATTAATGTATCACGGATGGCTCCAAATAATTTTTAAAACATTTTTATGATGCTTAATGGGGTGAGTAATGATTATTCCGAACCTGTTTTTGGCAATGTCCCGTACGACACATGGAAATGCAAAAGTTTTGACCACACTTTTGATTTTGATGTTGCAATCTTGCTATTTCAGTTTCTCTATCTTTGACCCATGGGTAATCAATTGATCCTATTAGGATATAAAATCCGCCCTTCGTTTTCAATAAATGGCATTTTAAAGTTGTCCCGTACGACACACAATGTGTCGTACGGGACATGTCCCGTACGCCACACCATATATATTGCATTTCATTGGGGTGTTTTGATTACTACAAAGTCAACAAACTCTATAAGTAGGTCTATTTGAATTGAAACACATTGAAGTGACATTAATTGAAATTGAATAGGCCGTTGTTTATCTCTAGTGAACATGAAATATGTGATTCCCACCATTTTAACTGACTTCAAATACATGTATTCCATTGTGAAGGCCTTCAGCTGTACTGGTGATTTTCACTGGTCAAAGCTTTTAGACACAGGGTGCTAATTGATGTTTACCCTTTTTTTTCATACCACCCCTTTTCTGTTATTGGTATAATTAAGGAAAAGTCCACCCCTATTTCAAGTTGGTTCATGAAATACAGTAAAGTTTGACAAAGTTAGAACTTTTCTTCTCAAAAGAAAAAAAAAACAACAACAACAACATTTTCTGGAATGGGCAAGAACTTTAGTACTTTCCTTTTACCATTTATTAATTATGATAGACAATATAATTCTCACATGTGTCTTAAGAGATATTGGACTGTATATGAAGTGATCTGGATTCTTGCCAAACTTTTTTATTTTTAATTTTATATAATTTATATCATTCATTTATTTTCAATTATCTGTATCAGCCTATAGGGGGGGGGGGGGGGTTATAGGCAAATTGTTACACTTCTATTTTGCTCATTTTTGAAGAAATGAAAATAAATAATAACCTACCAAAACCATATATTAGTACAGAGGTTATATATCAAGGAATCCTATGGACGACAAGAAAAATCACCAAAATGCCTAATTAGCATAATTTATGCAAATTAGTCCTTTTTTGCAAAACAAAACATCTCAAGAATCGATTGTCTATTACTCGTTAAACCTTGCATACTTATTGGTGAAATATGTCTCTGGGGAATGCATGGATTATAATTTTAAATTAAGTTTTAGTTTTGTGGTAATAATGTCATGAATATATAATTATACAAAAGAAAATATTAACAAAAAAAATAAGAATTTTTTCGAAATTCAAATCCATACATTCCCCAGACATATGTTTGGAGAACATCTGTGCAAAAAAAAAAATGGAGTAATTTGTGTGTAAGGTATTCAGTAGATTCTGTTTTGGGCAAAAAGGGCTAATTTGCATAAATTGCAGAAAACAAGTGACAAGTAATGATAATACCAATAACTATAATGTTATTGGTATCATCATCACTTGTCACTTGCCATTCCCACTTTTCAAGTTTAGGTATGCATCCCCTTCACTTCATTTCCCCTTCCTTTTATTCCTTTTCATATTTTGCGCCCTTAAAGTGCCCCCGGGGGCACCTGCCCCCTCCCCAGATACGCCACTGATTGTCCTGCATGCCTTGTTGCGGATACAAAAGAGAAATTTGGGAGTAATGCTTTGTTTTTGATTGACACAGAGTCCAATGTTATACAGGCTGGCCCGTATGACACATCAATAGTGTCCCGTACGACACACTATATTATTCATGATATATTGACAGAACTATTCAAGAATAGTGCTTTCTAACATGATAACTGCCCTTTAGTTTCATAGGATTATCATTATTATCAGACAAATTAATTGATTTAAGGAGTAATCAAGACAAAAATTAAGAAAGTAAAGCCCTCATTCAGAGATGTCCCGTACGACACATTTTGCATGTCCCGTACGCCACAATGTTCTTGAAAACTATAATTTGCTTTATTTATTCGTTAATGCTTATTTTGCAAAAATATATATATATTTCTGTTCTTTGGTAACTGAAGATCAAATTTAGTTCAGTTTTGATTTAAATTTCCTGTGCAACTCACAGACTTTTGAACACAAACTTAAGGCTTCCAAAAAAGTCACTTTTTCTGCGTCCCGTACGACACATTACTATTTTCAATCTCTAGTTTACAGGATTTGTATTCAGGTCAAATCAAGTCTTGGTTCTTTTACCATTCTGGTAGTACTTGAGAATGACCATCAGTTACTGGAATATTTTTTGTTTTTTATTGTTGAAAAGCTGTCAAATGTTCTCTAAATGTCCCGTACGACACGTATGGAATCGCCCTTATAGGCAATATCAATAGGCAGTGTAGCTCAATGGATAGATCGTGGTCTGCCTCAGTAACATCCGTATGATGCCACTCGTGGGTATGAGTCCCACCCAACCTAGACAATTCCATTACATTTGCTCTGGCGACAATAGCTATGTTCACATGCGACCATCAGGGTTTTAGTTCTCGAGGATTGTATCCCTAAGAATTTCGAGGCGGGTTCACACGGAGTGCTTATCCTCGATGACCAAAAGTACAAGTTGTAGGTAACGCACGCTATTCATTTCCCCGTACACTGTGGCTATGTTGCTTGAGATGCAAGCCGCTCCAGTGGGGTGCCCAGCACTCTTATCCTCGAGAACACGAAACTCCAAGTTAAGATCGTGTCCACGCGGTCCAACACGCGATCGGAGACCACCCACCGCTTGGAGTTTCGAGCCTTAACCCTAAGATCTGTCGAGAACACGAACCCCAACTTGTCTTCGAGAACATAAACACCGAGTGTGTCCACACGGGCCTTAACTCTAAGTTAACTCCAAGTTATCCTCGAGGATAATTTGGAGTTAAATTGGAGTTAAGGCTGGTCGTGTGAACGATTCTACTTACTCAGCTGAAAATTCCATACACCAATCGAATGACTAATTTCAACACCAAAGCTAACACTACAGCCTACCCTAAACCTAAGACGAAACCCTATTGCAACCCTAACCCTATCTTGAAGCAAATGTCGTGGAGAGACGAATAGCCATGAAGCAGTGCCGACAGACAAGAATTAAAATGGCACGCCTCACACTGTTTTCTTGATGTGTATTCAGTTTAAAAACACTCAGTCCCTCTGATAGGGTTATAAATGGAGGTCAGGATCTTAAATAAATATGCAGATAAAATTCAATGAGTTGCTACAACAGAAATTGGTCTTATGTTAAAGGGGAAGTTCACCCTGGAATTTTCTTGGTTTTGAAAAATGCAGAAAAATAAAAGAAAAATAAGAGTGAAGGTTTGAAGAAAATCGACCCAAAAATAGCGAAGTGAAGAATATTTTAAGTTTTGATTATGTGACGTCACGTGCGAGCTGCTCTCCAATGTGTTGTGTATGGAAATTCCATAAAGTGTCATTTTTTTCAGAAGAATATCAATTATTTCACCTGTGCGGTTGATATATCATCAAAACTATGTTCATATACATGCCTCTATGAAATTGACCCATTCCTATATCAAGAACCATAAAAAAATACAAATTTATGGAATTTCCATACACAACACATAGGAGAGCTGCTCGCATGTGACGTCAAATAATCAAAACTTTAAATATTCATAACTTCGCCATTTTTTGCTCAATTTTTTTCAAACTTTCACTCATATTTTTCCTTTATTTTTCTGCAATTTTCAAAACCAATAAAATTCCAGGGTAAACTTCCCCTTTAATATATATCAAACAGGGCACACGTATGTTCCAACCGCTCGTTTCCTGGGCGCATCCATGTTGAAATGTTATAATTAGCATAACCACTGAACCGGTTCCGTGAACTAAAGAGAGAGATCAAGAAATAAACACTGAAAATTCGGAAAGAGGATAAATTGGTTTATAATATTATATGTAATCTTCCCTCAAGTGCTCTTAATTAGCAAATTTAGTTTTTAAATGCCAATCGGGTTTGATGTCTAAATTGTTAATTCAAAAGTTAGATTCAGGGGAAACCGTGACCAAATGGCGTTACTAATACATTTTAAATCTCATTAGATATCTTATTGAAGATTTTGAAAAAATATTTCAGCCTTGGAGAAGACAAAGCGAGAGAAAAATAACTGCCGCCGCTCACGTAACAATATTAGGC
>CALNVZ010002974.1:8596966-8612581 GCA_940671915.1 Paracentrotus lividus
CCGTGCAACTTTACGCGAACTTTGCCCGCTGTAATTAGCTCCTCCCGTTCGTTAATGAGCAAGGAAACCTCTCAAAATATCTTATTTTCCAGTGTGCGCCGCCCGGGTGAGCAAATACAAAGAATATTTATGAGAAATATGAATCAAGCTCGTTAATTAAAGTTACTTATTCTCACAAAACTGACCCAAAGTGACATATATTTCCAACAGAAAAAAGTTTTTAAAATTTTTTGAATATTTAATGAATATAATATTCTATTTTCTTCATTTTTTTTCCCTTCCGAATTTTTACATCTTACCGACCTTTATATTTAAAAACTGCGATATATTTTTTATATTTCCATCACTTTCGGGAGATGAATATGAAAAACGGTGATGCTAAAGCTCCAGAAAACAGGTAATTTTCAACAAATTGAAAACAGTGCTTTCCGTATACCATGGAAGCTACTAAGTTATGCGGTATACTGTATATGCAATGTATCGAGAGGGTCAGGCTATAATAAAGTAAGTTATGTTAAATATAGTCAGTGTTTATGAACAACAGTACTTGGAGGAACAGTATTATTTTGTGGATGTATTTATGAATTTAATCATGGAAGCCTGCGCGGTAGTACCATGGAGCTACTAAATTAAGTAAGCCTACGGTACGTATCTTAACATTAATTATTGTCATATAGTTTTTACAATGCCAAGATGACACTTGTTGTAGACTAATGTGCTAACTCTACCTGGCCTTTCATTTAATTATAATCGATCTATGATAGTATAAATGACAAATGACAAATGCTTTACTTTTTTTATATCATATAAAAAATAATAAAAAAACACACAACAACAAACATGCAGACAAAACAAATGGGAAAACCTTTTCATTGCCATTGCCACTTGTAATATTTTCGAATTAATAAGCTTTCAGAATATTATAGCCTTTAGTTAGATCTCTAATTACAAAAATACATCAACCAAAATACAACTGTTTCTCCAAGTTGTTGTTCATACACCAAGGGCGTAAATCCTGGGGGGATACATCCCCCCAGATTTTGGGAGGGGATTGCCCTGTACAAACATCCCCCAGTTTTTCCAAAAAGAAATGAAAAAATAATTACACTCTAGATAATTGTGTTATTGCTTAAAATAGCGCTCTCAATACTCTAAAATGCTCTCTTTTTACCCCCCAAACCCCAAATTTTTCCGCTCGGTCTTCCTATGCGACCATCGCTACTAAGTAAACAAACAGTAACCTAAGTATCAAATAGGTTGGATCCAATGTATTGATTGATACACGCTCTGCCAAAAACCAATTTACCCCTCTCCTCGTTCTGGGGACAAACCTTAGGGGAAAGGGTGTGGATGACAATGAAAATCAGTGTTGTGTGGAGGGTTTAATTGGGGCCTGCAGCCCACAAAATTTTCGTATCAAAGATTGTGGATCTCGTTTCTATCCGCTGTTTTTTTTAAAAACAAAGTATGTAAAATGTGTCTTCTAATGGAACACTAAATATTTCCTGCTCGCACTTCGCTCTCGCTGAGATACTTAAAATAGGATTTATAATCTTCCAAATTTAAGCTTAAACATTTGGCTCGCGCTTCGCGCCGCATTACTTTTTCCATTACTAAAATGAACAGGGTCTCAAGGCTACCATTATGATTCCTAAAAGCATACATTCAAGACAAATTTTTCTTCGTACACCCTAGTCCAAGATACTGTCCCTTCGAAAATTTACTATCCCCCACGCAATGCGCGATCCCCTCTGATCGCGCGACCCCCGAGTGGCGGGAAAATTCGGGGTCGCGCGCATCATGAGGGATCGCGCATTGCTGTGGGGAATAGTAAATTTCGAAGGACAGTATCTGACTCTACGTACACCCCCCCCTCTTCGAATACCGTTCTCTTTGGGTCTCTATATGACCTCTGAAATGTCTCCCTTTATAGAAAAAGTGCCCTTTTTCCATCGAGACCCCCACTTTCAAAATCGTGACGCTCGCCTCTACTGTGTGTTTTTGTTTGTTTTGTTGTTTTTTTTTCGCGCTCACACGATACTATGAAGGACCTTTAATGCATAAAAAAAATAATTCAATTTCTCAAGCTAAAAAATTTCGGCTCGCGCTTCGCGCTCGCTGATTAGTAATAATAATAATAATAATAATGTGAACATTTATAATGCGCCGGTATCCATCATGAAAGATGCTCTTGGCGCAAGAAAAATGAAAACTATACAATGCACCAACTTGCCACAAAATCTCAAAACCTTACCTCAAAAAGGTTCGCCTGCGCTTTTGCGCTCGCATATTACTTTTTTTTCAATTACTAAATTAACAAGTTGAATCAAGGCACGCCCATTATGATTCTTTTTAAAAGCTTATACATTCCAAGCACAACTTTTTTCGTATTCTCCTCGCTCTCTGAATAAATTAGTATCTCTAGATCTAAATGCCTGTCTGATCTAAAAGTGTCCCCCTTTGCGAGAAAAGTTGCACTTTTGAATCGAGACCCACTTCAAAAGGTTCCATTCGGCGCATCTACTACATAATTATTTGTTGTTTTTTTATTCTTGATTATTCCCCTCTGCAAAATAGTATATAGGACCTTTAATGCACACAACCATATTCAATTTCAGGCTTTAAAATTTCGGCTACGCGCTCGCGCTCGCCGGATTACGTAAAAAAACGAAAAGTATAAGTGCACACAATAGACTCCAATTTTAGCCTATAAATTTTCGGCTCGCCGCTTCCGGCTCGCATTAGTATTTTTTTTCCATTACTAGTAATGAAACAGCGAATCCAATCGACAGCCACGAAGCTTAGAGAGGCATACATTCAAACAGACACATTTCTATCTCACACTCCATTTTTAAAGACCCCTTCTGTTTATTTAATTTTCTTTTGCAGCTCCTCTTATATTATTGAGGTAATTGGACCTCTGCGTTACGAAAGATAACCAAATTCAAGTATTAGCCCCCTACAGGCTCAATGATTAGCATAAAGTTGTATATTCCCTAGCTCCTAAAGTTTCAGAAATTTGGCGCGCTCGCCTACCATTTCGAGAGCATCAATTGATAGATACCCAAGTTTAAGGCGCTCTACAGTTCGACTTGGCGCGCCCTACAGTTTGAGCTATATTCCTGGACTGCCTCCTGTTAAGGTGTACGATTGGCGCCCCAATTAAGCTAATTGGGCCCCTCGCTCATTGCCTGTAGTTTACAAAATGTCGTATGTTGTTTGACGCCCCACAATTTTACGGTCGACTTGACGCCCCTTAAGTTTAAGGTCCATGTTGACGCCCCTATGTGTTTAAAGCTTAATATGGCAGCCCCTACGTTTAGGAGCTCAATTGGCGCACCCCGTCAGTTTAATGTCGAGCTTTGGTCCCCCCTAAATGTCTAAAGGATCGGTTTTACGTCCCTAAAGTTATAAAGGTCACTGTATTGGACTGCCTGCCGTCTATTTGTTTTACAAGCTCTAATCTGGCGCCTCTCCTACGTTTAACCATCAATTTTGGCACCCCATGTAGTTAATGTCGAATTTGCGCTCTCCCTAAAATTTTAGTATCGACCTTTGACTCCCCTAAGATTTCTAAGGTCCATATTTGCAGCCCGCTGAATGTTTTAAGCTTATATGGAGCCACCTACCCTTTAAGCTCCAATTTAGCGCGCCCCGTATGTAATAATGTCGAATTTGGCGCCCCCTAAAATTATATAGGTCAATATTTACGTCCCTATCGCTTTATAAGGCTCAGTTTGGCTCAACTCCTTACTTGTTTAAGCTCAATTCTTGCGCACCCTATCTATTTTAACTTTCATATTTTGTCGGCCCCTTGTAGTTTTTTAATGTCGTCATTTTGAGCGCCCCTAAATTAAGGTCGAGCGTTGTCACCGTCCTAAAGTTTAAGCGTCATTATTTATTCGTCCCTCCTACGTATTAAGCCTCAATTTGGCGCCCTCATTGTAATTATTCGATCTTAGCGCTCCCTAAATTTATGAAGGTCAGCTGACCGCCCCTAAGTTTAAAGTACATTTTTGATACGCCCCCTATGTCCTGTTAAGCTATTAATATGGCGCCCCTACGTTTAACTCAAATTTGGCGCCCCCGCAGATTTTAAATGTCGATATTGGCACCCCCTAATTGTCGATTTTCGTCCCTTAAGTTTTCAAGGTCAGTATTGGACTCCTAATCTGCAGAGCTCCCTACGTTTAAAACCTCAATTTGAGCGCCCTCCTGTAAGATTTAATGTCGATTTATGGCGCACCCCCTAAAATAATGGTCGACTTGCACGCCCCTAAGTTTAGGTATCAATTGACGCCCCTATGATTTAAGCATAATATGAGCCCTACCCTTAGAGCCTCCAATTTGGCGCACCCTGTAAGATTTAATGGTCGATTTGGAAGCGCCCCTAACTTAAGTCGAACTTTGAGCCCTAAAGTTAAGGTCAATTTGGGCGCGCCCCTATGTTAAGCTTGTAATGGCGCCCCTACCTTTCAGCTCAATTTGCGCGCCTACCGTTGCCGCCCACCCCCAACTCCCTGAGTTGCCCGGGCCTAGCCCCCCCCCCCCCTCCCTACCCCCCCCCCACCCCCCCGATACCCAGAATAGAATCCATGACATATGATCTCTCTCTTGCCCTCTTGCGTCGATGCCTATATATATGTCAATATGGCCCCTTCCACGAAGCGGCAATTGGTTGCATACATTAGGAACATACGTGGGCAATGATGTAGTTGCTGCTCCATGTCCAATTTTTTTTTAATTAGACCGCAGAATAAATGGTCCCATACATGTAAGACCAAATAAAACTCTTCATGAATGCAAAGACGGATGTTCAAGATCATATTTCAATACTACTTCAATTGTTTACTATATCCTATTTTTACCTCAACTTAAATGATATGCTGGTAATGCAGTGATTGTATTTGGTTTTGATTTGAAATTTTAAAGATGATTTAAAAAAAAAAAATTGGATTCAGACCAGCTTTCAATAAATTTTCTGGCCTAGGTGGTGTTTAACTTCTCAAGTCAATATAAGTTATGAATTACTGTTAATCAGTCCTAAATGATTGAGAATGCGATCAGTATAGCACCCAAGAACCTGTTGCAGTCGTTAATAAAGTCATTTGTCTCTTCCTAAACACCACCCAGGTATAAATTATAAATCAGTTTTAGAGGGGTCGACTTCAAGTACGAATCTTGTCAGACATATTCAAGGTTTCAATTATCAAGTGATAATTAAAAATAAAAGCGAGAACAAACTATTTTTATGTATACAATGACCTCTGACCCCAAAATCTAATCAGTTCATTGCCCCTCCCATATGCACACATTACTCAAGTTTGAAGTTGACCCGTCACACAGTTCTTAAGTTATTACGAGAACGAACCATTTTCATGTATACAATGACATCTGTGACCTTTGACCTCATGACCCTAAAATCTAATCAGTTCATTGCCCCTCCCATAGGCACACATTACCCAAGTTTGAAGTTGACCCGTCAAACGGTTTTTAAGTTATGGCGAGAACGAGCCATTTTCATGCATACAATGACCTCTGTGACCTTTGACCTAATGACCCCAAAGTCTAATCAGATCATTGTCCCTACCATATGCATACATGATCCAAGCTTGAAAGTGATCCGTCAAACGGTTCTTCAGTTATCGCGAGAACGAAAACGGGACGGACGTACGGACGGACAACCTGAAAACATAATGCCTCCGGCACCACCTTCGGTGGCGGAGGCATTAAAAATTCAAGGTCATACAAGCTATAAATTTTAACAAGGCTCTCAAAGTTCGGTTTATTTTTTTCTGGGCCGCACTGTATAACTGTACATACAAGACGCTAAAATGAGGAAATTATTTGGTGACCTGCATTTTGTACATTCAACTTTTCAGATGCAGTGTGCACATTCAGGTACAACTGTTTCCATAAAATATTCTTGCCGAAAATTGTGAAAACAAAGAATTCCTCATTTCCTACATCTTACACACTAAATAACCAAATAGGCCAATTGCTACCAGAAATCAAACGAACAATTTTCCAGCTTTGGTAACCCCATAGAAAGGGTTATTACATGTATGTGTAGTCAAATGTGTAATCACAAATATTGGTAATTTCTGGTAACAATACCTATAACCCACGATTCTCACAAAAAAAGCAGCACTTGTACAAATGAAAGAAAGAAGATCTTTTTATAGAACTCCTCCGGGCTGGAGTCTGCATTACCTGGTATTAGAAAAATAAAGTAAAATCCAAAAAGCACAACACTGAAAATTTCATCAAAATCGGATAAGAAGTAGCAAAGTTACGAATTTTCTTAGGTTTTGAATCTTTTTTCTTTGCATATTCAAATTGGCAACCTGATGATGTTACAGTCCCCCTACTTTGTATTTTATTGAATGAAATACCAATTATCAAGATTTTCTGCCCCAAGGACATAATGGAATGTTCAAGGTCACAAGTGCTTTTACTTATTTCAGTACGAGTGATAGATTTTCTGTATACACAATGTATGAAAAAATGAGATAAATAGGATTTCATAACATAAAATATACAAGTAAGGGGACTGTGACATCATCAGTTTGCTCATTTTAATATTCAAATATTCATGAGACCTGCCAAGAACTGTTTCATGAAAAAAATCGAATACCTAAAAAATGCATAACTTTGTTATTTTTCATCCGATTTTGATGAAATTTTCTGTGTTGTGCTTGTTAAATTTTACTTTACTTTACAAATTTTTTAAATTTCAGCCCGGAGTCCTCTTTTACGCAGAAAAGCAATTAGCATTAACTCACATCAAGTAGTTACAGTCCACTCCCATTATTAATACTAGAGTCCAAGCCACCAAACGAAATATGCAAATATGGGAACTGCCTATTCAACAATCTTTCATGCGCATTTGTTAAACCTCGTTTCAATGGGAGTGGACTATAATACCATGCTCTCTACATGTCAGTGTACCATGTAATTACTCTGTGAAAAGTTTATCCCCATTCTCCTGGGATACATATCCTCTTCACATATTTTTTTTTTCTTCAATCGATCAAGATAAGAAACCTGACAATACTCTCCCACACACTAACAATGGCAATAATATCTATTTCCAGTCTTTGACTTGGGACACACAAAAGAGATAAATAGAATAGCTTTTGAAACATAATGGAAAAGATTTATTACAGGCCGATACACCAAAACAGTTTTTGAGTGAAAGATGTACTAGTATGTAATAAAAACAACCACAAGGGCATTGCAATCCAGCGTAATGAATTACTTTGATGAAAAATCCGGTGAACATGATTTTCAGATGGAATGTTGCAACTACAGACATACAGCAGGGAAGCGTTTGTTAAGCATGTGAAGGTCCATCAATCTTTCAATTCAGGAGCAGCGACTTCCATTTCATCAACAGCTTTCATCTTTACGAGAACCAGTAAATTTGAAGGAAGACGCAGCACATCACATCCAGAATGAAGAGACGAGATCACAATGGGAGTTGGATGAAGGCTCTGGGATCCAGAGACTGGATGACAGTTTGGGTAGGATGCCAAGGTTCCTGTTCTACAGCAAGAGTGCGATGCCCGTGAGATAGTGGTCGTTTCCTGTGGCAGTCTACTTGGACCTGGCACGCATCTTTCTCCTCTTACGCTTCAGGCTGTTGGTGAAAATAAGAGAAAATAATGTCAGTCATCTTTAGGCTTTGTTTGATATTTCCCAAGTATTAATGCAACATCTTTGTGGATCTTGACACCGATTATTTGGCAAGCCCCCTCCCCTGTTGATAATGTCTAAAAAAGAAATAAAGGAGTTGGTGATAATTTCTAAATTGTTTGTCGAAGAGAAATGGGATTTCACAATCTCATTAGTTTAAATGCAATATGACAAATCAACATGGCAAGATTAAAGAACTTTTATTTTTCCACAATCAGGAACATATCATCAAAATGACCCCAACTTTTTTCTGACAAGTTGGATGAACATGAGATTAAGAAACAAGCAATGAAAGGCATTAAAAGTCTGAATAAAAAAGAAACTTACCGTCGCATACGTTTCTTGCGCCACTGTTCAATAGAAGATTGTCCATTGAAGAGTACAGGAGCAGATAGAGAAAAGTAAAAGAGAAAGCACAGGAAATTACTTCAATGCATCAAACATAAAATCATTATTGAGAGAATACTCTTATTGCTTAAAAACATTTCACAACACATATCCCCCCATGTCCTTTCAGAGAGAAGTAAATCCACCAAGCCCCACTAACACGGTTTACTTAAAGGGGAAGTTCACCCTGGAATTCTATTGGTTTTAAAAAATGGAAGTATAATAAAAGTAAAATATTAGTGAAAGTTTGAAGAAAATCGACCAAAAAATGGCGAAGTTATGAATATTTAAAGTTTTGATTCTGTGACGTCACATGCGAGCAGCTCTTCCATGTGTTGTGTATGTTAATTCAATAAATTTGTATTTTTTCATTGTTCTTGATGAAGGAATGGGTCAATGTGTTAGAGCAGCTCGCACGTGACGTCACAGAATCAAAACTTGAAATATTTATATTTCTTTAGTTTTTGGTTGATTTTCTTCAAACCTTCACTTAGATCTATATTTTTCTGCATTTTTTTAACACCAATGAAATTCCAGGGTGAACTTCCCCTTTAACCTATTCTGACTGGGCTTTTCAAGAGGAGACTGGGGGGGGGGGACGTCAACTTGACCCCCCCCCCCCGAGATCTCGGCAGCGGATAGATCGATCGCCGCAAATTTTGCACGAAGGTCGCTGCACATGTAAAGGGTATCGCTGATATATTTTTTCAAAAAAAAATTCTATTCTTTCATGAATTTCTTATGTATTCTATTGTTTTTATTTATGCATTTCTTTGTTTTTGAAATTTTTTATGCTTGGGAAATGTTTCTTGATCAATATAAGATTCTAGATCCCTAAAGACAAATTTAATCAATCAAAAGGTTCAGAAGGCACAATTATCAGTGTTATAAAGCAATTCAGGAAATGCAGTTTTTTTTTTACACAAACGCATACAAATGACAATTTTCGTTCAATTTTGAGCTGACATGCGATTACGTAATGTTGCGTAACGCCACAACGGAGTGTCTGATTTTTAAAAAACTTGGGTTTCAAAAGTTGCGGGACACTTAAAGAAAAAAGTCATTGAGCGCCGAGTCGCCCACCCAGGGGGCCCGGGCCCGTAAAGTCCCCCCCCCCAGAATACGCGCATGGTAGTGTGGACGTCGAGCATGGTCATGAACTGAAACTGAAAGCCCACACAAATCTAAATCATGAAATGGACACAATAAACAGTAGGGGGGCCGGTCCAGAAAAGCAGATCGTCTGCATAAACAAGGACATTTGCCAAATTTTGCCGTCTTCAGTAACAAGGTTTGTCTTCGTTTAAGAAGACACCTTTTTTCTTTTGGGACCTAACTGTTAAGGGATTTGAGAGTGCTAAAATTAGATTCCTTGTCATCAATTACCCCCAGTTCACCGTCTACTTTTATGACTTGTCTGTCTTCCCAAAAGAGATTAGATCTAGATCTAGATTTAGTAAGTGTCAATCACTGTGTTGTAGATATGGGGAGCATGGAACAGTAACTTAGAGCTTCAGTGAGTTGAGTTGGAATCAACCGGGAAGCTATTTTTTGTGTACAGTGTCTTTATAAACGAGGACGAGTCCAGTAATCTGAGACGATCTTTGTTTTTGGACCGGCGCCTCTACTGATAAATGATTGGGTGCTTATTCGAGTTTCGTATCCAATGCACAATTACGCAAGGGATAGGGTTTACAGGGACCCTGGCAGACTAAGAATAACATGTAATATGCAACTCAATGATTGGTGGATGGGATGTGCAAATGACCGTCCTCATTGTCATGGCATGACGACATGCCCTTCCAATTGAATTTGAAGTTTCATTGATAAATTCAACGTCATTAAACTGGACGGCAATTTTGGGCAGGAAATGTAATAACTAGATCACACTAAATAGATCATGAATTTATGTTTTGTAAGAGAACATGTTGTTTTTCCTTGTGAAAAAGAAAAATAAAGTAACGCACTCTCTCACTCAGTCTCATCATCATGCATCACGATCACGCAGTTCAACAAAAAAGCAACATACAAACACTTTGTAAATACTTGAAAAATATTTCTCACCTTATCCCTCATCCTACAATCCTATCTATTAAAACTTAAAATAAAAGTTGGTGAAGTTTCAGATGTTGATTATCCTTCAAAATGAAGGATTTAAACAGATTCGGGAAGCACCGCTAGTTGAGCACGTCAACAGTTTGCGGTACCTTGGAAAAGAGAGAGAATTGGAGCGGAGTTGCTGAGTGAGAAATTATTAAAATAATGTATTTTAAACAATTGAAATAAAATTATATTGACCACTTGAAATATATAAATTAATATATCTTTAAGATTTCATGATTTTATTTTCATTTTAGGATCTATTTGTTTGAATAAATATTTTTTTAAAAGAAAATTTTAGCTTACTTGTGTTGCAACAATGAAAATCAAAATGGCGGAGCCCATGGAAGAGTCTGGAAATGAGCTACCTTGTCAAAATCCTCCAACTACGAGCACAGACAATGGCGAATCTACTGACCAACAATCCATGGATAGCCAGACATTATCAGCAGTTCTGCAGTTCCTGAGAAAAAATAATTTGAAAGTATGTGGTAACCCCTAAAGCTAGATAAAAAAAAAATCTTAATTATTTAGTTAGAAATATGTGGTCCCACTCATTACAATTCATGTATTGAGATTAATTTTTATTTAAATTAAGCACCAATGGCAATGCAATCTCTCTCTCTCTCTCTCTCTCTCTTGTCCTTCCTCCGCTCAGATCGGAGAGCGTCGGCAGAACCGAATTGTTGGTTGAAGTTTCTGCATGGGCTGGTACTTTATTCACTGACAGGTTGTGCATGACTTGCACGTTGAAATTTTTACTCCACAAATATCACTCATATGTACGAGGGCAATTAATACAGTAGTATATAAACCAACCAGCCCCCGTCGCGAAGCGACGGGAACTGACGAACCAGTAGACATATTTGGCGAAGTTTTGAAAATATCTATACAAGACCACAAATTTCGTGTCAAAAATACTTATTTGAATTCATACTCACATTGAATCAAATCTTTGAAGTTTTTCCTCGAATTGGTGACACTGCTGAATGTTTCACATGAAGTAATCAACTAATAATGTAGAAATACAGGAAAATTGAGTCCATCAACGTATATTTCTCCGTGCGTGCGTTGTCTTCGCCATACGTCTTCGCACAGTAAAATGACGTCATAGAAAAATGGCAGCGATGGCACCAACACTATGAGAAGAGACAAGGCAACGGAAAATTCAATTTGGTAAGTCAAGAAGCTCTCATACTTTCATTTTTAGTCGTTGTTACGCGTGAAACATCATAGAATACTTACAACAACATTTTAACATTAGATTGATTAAATGGACCAGTATAATCACCTGAGCGCTCATCATCGCTGATTATTTCGCTGTAAATGGAGGTGGTGGAAGTACAGCCCCGTCGCCTTCGGCAACGGGGCTGTGTATAGTTAAGTAGTATATGTACCTCGTATTGAATAAGGTACTTTTCGTTGTAGGAAAAATTTAGACCCAGATATTAGGATATAGTTAAGGATATATGATAAGAGGATACAACAATAATGATAATTAATATATATTTTCTTAAAGTAAACATAAGTATTTGTGATTTAAGTTATGAAAGATAGAAAAATAAAGAGAAACTCACCGCTGGTCGTGTGCGTCTCACGTATTGTAACAGCGCCATCCAATGCCTATGGGCATACGTGTATACTTGTGCAGCCATGGCGCTATTGTTAAGAGTCGTCGCAAATTCAACTTCACCTGAGAAAATCGGCATTTTTAAAACAACTCGACCACACCGTAATTACTTTATGTCGTGTGCGCTGACCCACATGATATAATCGTACTTACGGATCCATCACTGGTAGAAAACTGAAAGACTAGTACAATTGTTGACATTGTTCTAGTTGAAGCAAGAACAGTAAAGGGAATTTTCTTGGAAATACATCTAACTGTTATGACGTCTGGTTTTGAACTGTCAGTCTTTTTTAAGTCCTTATTTTTCTGTCCTTAATTTTTTCTTTTCCTCTTTCGTATTCTTATTTCCTTGTCGTTTCCCATAGTCCATCTTCTTTTTATTGTTGTTGTCTTTTCGTCTTTTCATTTTATTTATTATTCTTTTATTATATAATTATTTTTTTGCGCCCCTAAATTGCCGCCCGGGGGCACACGCCCCTTCACCCTCCTCTAACGTTAGATAGTCACTCCTGGTAGAGCGTTGCAGCTCTTCAGAATATCATTATATAAATTATTATATCATTATATATCAAAAAATACAAAATACCAAAATTGATTAAAAAGGAAAAAAAAAGGGAAGAACATGTAAAGAACGACTTGAGCCTACCCCTATATCTGTTATATATGGTACCTTCTTGAGGGCCGAAGGCGGATTTTTTTTTTTTTTTGCCTTCCAATGAACAATAGTCACGATAAAATTTAGACTTGTCATTTATTTTGGGGGTCCTCATTTTTTCATACGTTTGGAAATGAGACAATCAAGAATGAAGGAATTTTATGACAGCATCTTTGGATATTTTCTCTTTGTACACACTCGCAGGGTACTGAAGAGTTGCTTAGAAAGGAAGCCAACATCCAAGAGAATTCAGAGAGTGCTTCTAATACTGATCAGGATGTATCATCGGTCCTCTCAGCGTATACAAGGTATATCAAGAATCATGAAACTTTTTTTCTTCTGCTCCTTGTATTCTACATATTCCTCCTGTAAGTGTAATATTCTCCTCCTCCTTGTTATTTCTTCTCTTATATCTTTTTCTCTTTTCATGTCTTCTTCTCACTTCCCTCATATTGAATATTTTTCATTTACAAATAGGTCCTACTTCTGTAATTTTAGGTTAGCCCTTTGGCCAAAAAATGTGGGTGGTCCAAATTGTATTGATTTAACATGTTTTGCAGAATGTGTATGATGGGGAGACCATAGTTCGCGCAAATTTCAAAAATTATACAAAATGTGACATTCAATCAACAATATATCAGGTTTTACACAAAATCAATGAAAACTATAAATACCAAATAAACGGCAAAATTCTAAACTCCGAATCGCCGAACGAAGAAGTGAACTAGGTCAAAGGGTTTCGACGATATCGCGATTTCAAAATTCTATGTCGATCGAACGATCGCGCATTCTGCTGAAAAAGTCAACAAAACAGTGTGACCTTAATTCCTGCACGAGCGTTTGACAAAGATTTATCAAGAAATTCCATCAGTCTAAGGAAAGGGAATAACAGTAAATGTAAGTCAAAATTTCATCGAATAAGATGATATTAATATCATCTCACAATTTTATGACATTAACTCGGAAAATGATGATTTCCAGACCCTTGTAAAAAATCTCGGAATTTTCGCAACGGACACGCTATTTTCCGATGTTTGGTCAATAATTTCACAATTCGGTACACCATACCGTGACGAAAGTTTGGATCTTAAGCAATTTTTGGTCCCTCTTTCTGATGGTGCTATCAGATTTTCACGATATTAATTACTTTTTGAGATATCCTTCGTGCGTGAACTAAGGTTCTGCTCGAATTATGGTCACACCACAATACTATAATGAAAGTCTTTATTTTTGTTATCTGCTTAAAATGGAGGAATTTTCTGTGAACATGTAATAATAGATATTTATGAAATTCCAAAAGTATGAAAATAATATATTTTTTTTAAATGTTCATGAAAGGTGAAGCTTTATTCAAATTTTTGTATTCGAGATTATAATAACTATATTTTCTTATTTCCTGTATTCAGTGAAGGGGACCCATTGCTGTATGATGGTCATTACAGAAGTCTGATGTCATTTATTGAGTCATCTCTGGATGCTACTAAGGTGAGGCTACCTTGCAACACATTTCCCCTGTTTTAATGATGATTTTGAAATTACCATTCTGATTGGTTGAGAGTGAGACTCTTGGGCAATACCTCCATGTAAGAGGGATCCTTATTGGATACCATTGATTTACAAGTTATTGTAACTCTTTAATTAACAGGGCATGGAATCATCTGTGCTCTGTAATGTAAAAAGGTACAATCAATGTTATGATTGATCTATTATAAACTGTCTACTTAAAAGTTATGATTGATCATAAGATTGATTGTATCTCTTTATGTTACCGGGCACTATTTTACAGGCTGTGTCAATAATTAGCAAACTCAACTTACATTTTAAAAGTCATAATCCATTTTCAAATTGGTTTTGATAATAGAAGAAAAGTAAGAGAAACATCAGTAAATGTTTAACAAAACAAGGAGGACCAAGTTAGGACCTTTACTTCGTGGCATGATCGCTTCCGACCTGCTCTCTTATGTGGTTATCATTGCCATTGCCTGTTTTCATAGATTTTTTTTTGATGAAGGAATATATACATATATATATTTTATAGAGGTGTGTGTGAAAAAATGTCTTTAAAAATACAACAAATGCATCTAAATGTAGGTAAAATGGAATATATACCTCTGAGAAATGGAAATGCAACAAATTTAGTAAAAAAACATTAATGTTGAAGAGGTATATCATATGATATGGTGCACTATGTGGTGACTCCTAGAAAGGCCTGTTGAGAGAGAGAGAGAGGCAATGAAGTGAGAAGAAGTTATGGATATCCTTATGGTTTTGTTGTAGTCCTAAAAAGGACTGTAAACCTGGCAGATATTAAGAAGACAAGAGACGGAAAAGACTTGTACTGAAGAGTAGAGAAGGCTCAATGTCTGAGAGAGTATTACCACCTGTCTTGAGATGTACCTCATTAAAGTATGACACATAATGTAGATAGCTTATTTATTATTTACAATGTTCCTATACCATTTTGTGGTCACTTATTTTATGCGTAGAATCTACGTTCTGTCCTTATAAAATCTGTCTTTTATTTTGTATTACAGAGTGAACTGGCTCAGATCCTGTATCCAGTCTTTGTCCACATGTATCTGGAGTTGGTTTATAATGATCATGACAACCAAGGTATTAACCCTCTCATTACCATGGTCACCTTTTGGCACCATAAAACACTGGTGACAAGGGAAACTGATTTTACTGCCATTTTGCAAGAAAGAGAAAGCACCTCTCTTGTTGAGTTATGTACCGTTGGAAAGCTGGAACAGTAATTTTCACGTGGATGCAAAAACTAGGGGTATTGATTGAGTTATCTTTTTGAAAAATTGAAATGAAGTGAGGGAATTCAGTTTTTTTTAAAGTGCCTGGAAACAAAAGGGTTAAAGAGCAGACATTATTTTCTTTAGGTTTCATAAATGCATTTTGCTTTGGATGTGGGAAGGAGAGTGGATTTACTATGCAAACTATGGCATTCTTCCTATTTATTGAATACATTACAATTTTTTTAATTTATTGATAGGGAATTACTTGCCTGTCAATAATGTTTGTATGGCGTATGCGCAATCATCATTTTAAAAGTATGTTTGTTAAGACTAATGCTATAAATGGAAACATGCATACCTTGAAAGCAGGCCCCCTACCTGACATTTTGGTTTTAATG
>CALNVZ010002974.1:8612802-8677511 GCA_940671915.1 Paracentrotus lividus
CCTCTCTTGTTGAGTTATGTACCGTTGGAAAGCTGGAACAGTAATTTTCACGTGGATGCAAAACTAGGGGTATTGATTGAGTTATCTTTTGAAAAATTGAAATGAAGTGAGGGAATTCAGTTTTTTTTAAAGTGCCTGGAAACAAAAGGGTTAAGAGCAGACATTATTTTCTTTAGGTTTCATATGCATTTTGCTTGGATGTGGGAAGGAGAGTGGATTTACTATGCCAAACTATGGCATTCTTCCTATTTATTGAATACATTACAATTTTTTTAATTTATTGATAGGGAATTACTTGCCTGTCAATAATGTTTGTATGGCGTATTGCCAATCATCATTTTAAAAGGTATGTTTGTTAAGACTAATGCTATAAATGGAAACATGCATACCTATGAAGCAGGCCCACCTAACCGGACATTTTGGTTTTCCTACAATACATGCATTCAAAGTTCTTTCATACCAATTCATGATGGGTCGTAATTCTAGTACAGGTATAATCAGCTGATTGCAATGCACACTAATTTGCAATATTGACAAGAGTGCAAGAGAATGTGATTTTCACCGATATCCGATAATCTTGTACTGAAATCCTTTATTACCAAATATATAACTTTTAAATTGAATGTAAATAGTCAACATTTTAACCCTAAAAGGGCCGGGGGGGGGGGGCGGGGCTAATCAGCCCCCCCCACGACTAATCGTGCCGTCATGGTCCGAAAGAAAATAAACGCTCTGCGCATTTATGACTTTATTCTCTAACCTCTTTAATACGCAACTTTTAAAACTAATTTCAACAAATTGAGTGTACGGTTCGAAATTGCGCAACATTAATGTATGTAATGCAGTGGAGGCTCAAAAACCAGAATTTTTCTGTATTTGTGTACAAAACATATGGGAAATGGCTTTTCATGCTAAAATCACATTCCAGTATTTAAAATATGGTTAATAGCCATTATATCAGTTGATATTGCTGTAATATTCAGAGATAAATAATGACCAAAGTTTTCCAAACAAAAAAAAAAACAATAAAATTCATAAGTCGAAAAACAAAGAAATACATAAGAAATTGAATTCGATACCAGAATTTTTTTCACGTACAATCGTTAGGAATGCTACAAACAATATTTACACCAAGAATTAGCATTCTAGGAGCTTTATTTAATGATTTAGAGCAAAAAGTACGATTTCATGCATAAATTAGCATTTAATTAATTCATATTAATTAAAAAGACATTATTTGGGAAAAACGAACTATACAGTCTTGTAGATTACATCGCACACTACTTTTGTGCAAATTTTCGGGGTGCTCGCGCGATCAGCAATCGAGATCTGAAGGGGGGACCTAATCAGCCCCCCTGGGATGTGAGATGGCAAAAATTAACCCGCCTTATTAGGGTTAAACTAATCCACACAGCAAACACAAAAAGAATGAATTTCTCACAGCATTAAAAACACAAATCGCATGCAGCAATCAGCTTACCGGTATTATACTAGAATTCCTTCCCACATGCATTGCTATGCAAGCAACATAATTGCTCATATTAAATAAATACATGTATGCTTTGTATTGTAGCTGTAGCATTCTTCAGTGGTTCCGTGATGAACAGGAAGGCTATCACGAAGATGATCTTATCAGACTCTCAGCTGTTACCAAGAAAGATCACATGAGACACAGTGAACTTATGATGAAACTTCAGTATGTCCATCATATTAGGGTTGGGCGAATCTCAACTTTTTTTCAAACAATTGTTTCTATAGTAAAATTCGACGTAGAAACTGAAAATGACAATTATTTTTGCATACGATGACGTCTTACGTCGCTAAAGTGCAAAAAACCAAAATGGCCGCCAAAATAGGCGTATTATGCCCAATTATCATACTTTTTATACGTATAAACCACTTTTATGCGTTTTATATGTCTTTTGGTGTCAGGGCAACCCAACATGATTAATCCTACCTAAGTTGACTGTTAGTGTAGTTTGGTAGTTAGTTTCACGTCAATACGAGCAAAAATCACCTCATATCAAAATCACTAATTAACACCTATAACCATACTAGGTACATTTGGTCATGATAAAAATTGTCAGATTTGAGCTTTTTAAACCATCAAAATCCATAAAGAAACAAAATAAAACCGGTTATTACCTATAAAGTGTGTGATGAATGGGCCCAAAATACACTATTTGGTTTTTTTTGCACTTTAGCGACGTCAGACCTCATCGTACACAAAATTATTGTTATTTGGATTCTACATCAAATTTGACTATAGAAATAACTTGTTTGACAAAACTTTCAGAAAAAAGTCATTATTTGCCCAACCCTAATCATTCATATCACCAACCAGCTGGACACTTCATTTTTTGATGAAAATATATAGAACTAGAAACTCACTTGACTAACAGCTGTGAATGAACAATGATGATTGATATAATTGTAACAAATACCTAAATTCTGTTCTGTACTGTCAACAGACATATATATATACAGTTGAGGCCAAAAGTTTTCATACACCTGGTAATAAAACATATATCTATAACTTTTACCACCATAAAAACATTAGGCATCATTTATTTTTATGAAGAAGGTTAGGTATAATATCGTCTTTGTTTTCAGATAGTATGTTTTCATAAAAGATGCTTAGAAACATATGGTTGATCTTACTTCAGTTCAGATAAAATTCAATGGGTCAAAAGTTTACGTACACTTACCAAAATTGGTGTTGGCGCTGTCTGTATTTTGATTTATTTTTCATTTTTTTACTAGTTGAAGCTGTCAACAAGCTTTCTGTATACCACTCCTCATATTATTGTCCATTCCTCCAGTAAGATTGCAAAAATTCAGTCCACTTTTGAGGTTTAATTAGGCAAATACCATTTTTAGGTCTGCCGATATGATTTCTACAGTGATATGGTCTAGACATGTGACAACCCCCCATAATCTCCACTCTATTCTGTTTCACCTACTCTAAAACTAATTAAAATGAATGTTTTGGTTATTGTGGTGACTGAAGACGCAATTTTAATGTTTCCAACTTTCAGGCTGGCATATTGATATGGTGCTACATGCTCCAACATCACACAACACATATACCCCATTGACAAACCCTTTTGATGGTAAAATGTGATGTTGGACCATGTACCATCATATCAGTATGCCAGCCTGAAAGTTGGAACCATATTAGAATTGCGTCATTAATTACCACAATAACACAAATATTCATTTAAATTGGTTTTAGAGTTGGTGATCAGAGAAAAGGGGGGATTAAGGAGGGGTTGTCACATGTCTGGATGAGATCCCTGTAGAAACCATATGGGCAGACCCCCAAAATGGTATTCACCCAAGGAAACCAGCAAATGGGACTGAATTGTTGTAATATGCTGGAGGAAACAGACAATAATCTCAGGAGTAGTATACAGAAAGCTTGTTGACAGCTTCAATTAGTGAAAAAATGAAAAATAAAACAAAATAGAGGCAGCACTATCACCAATTTTGGTTAGTGTATGTAAACTTTTGACTCATTGAATTTATCCAAACTTAAGTAAGATCAACCATATACTGTATTCCCTGTTATTTTCGCGCGATTAATTTTTCGCGCTTAGAGGCCGCAAAACATATTTGCGGGTTTTTTAATTCGCGCTGGATTTATGTACGAACGCAATTAACCCCATTCAAAGCATGCATAAGAAATCATGCTCATATATTCGCGTGTTTTTAAATTCGCGCCGAACGATCTTTGCGCGAAATCTGCGAAAATAAATGTACCGCGAATATTTCCACGTTTACAGTATATGTTTCTAAATATTTGTTATGAAAACATACATTACTCTTTGAAAACAAAGTAGATACCGTACGTGACCATATTTATCAAAATAAATGATGCCCAATATTGTCATGGTGGTAAAAATCATATTTATATGTTTTCTTACCAGGTGTATGTAAACTTTTGGCCTCAACTGTATATATAACAATGTAGAGATCCTACGGTTGCTCATGTCATTTTCTATAGACTTCATTCGTTAAAGACAGGGTTAGGGTTCAAGTTGTGATTAGGTTTGGGATAAGATTTAGGTTGAGGGTACTTAAGGTATTGCATTGCATGCATTCGAGCAGGTTTGTCAGGATAGCACATTTTTTTCAGAGAGCAGAGAGGGGTTTCTGGCAAGATACAATTTATCTCTTTCCCCCCCCCCAAAAAAAAAAAAAAAAAAAAAAAAAAAAAAAAAAAAAAAAAAAAAAAAAAAAAAAAAAAAAAAAAAAAAAAAAAAAAAGAAAAAAAAGAAAAAAAAAAAAGCCAAATAATAGAGAAACAAAAATCTATTGTTAAAAAGAAGGGGGGAAAAAAAAAATCAAAAGTACTATGGCGATAATAGTAAAAAAATGACTGGTTGCCATTAAAAACAAACAAACAACAACAACGACTATGGTCACAGATTGGAATTGAAAAAGACTTGGAAGCAAATGTTGTAAAGTCAAATATTCACCAACATAAATGTGTATGTTAACGACATTGATAATTTTGTGGCTTGTGCACAGTGCAGGTTTTCAAGTCATTTCCAAAATTTCTTGTTTCAGAATACCTAAGTTTATACAACAAAATGTTGTCAGAACAGAGCCTGTAGAGTTATTTTGTGTTCTTTGGTACAGGACCAGTAAATATGTGATCCGTATGTCCAGAGATTCCTACAGTGCGTTAAAACGATATCTGCAAGACAAACAGAACAACACAGTGTTGAATATTCTCGAAGAACATCTCTACATTGATGGTGAGTTTTATAAATGCAATATAATATTAATAATTCAATACATTTCTAGAGTGCAATACTGCATTTTCTTGTAAAAAATGTAACAAACTCCAAACAATGCTAAATGTATAGGCACAAAAAAATAAAAATTGATAATTTTGATATATAGTCATATTCAAACGTGAGTGACACGACATTTGGACTGATAGTAGGGCACATATCTTTGCACTTGTAGGTTATGAATGGATCATGACTACCATATTATGTATAATTATGTTTAGTTGGATTTAAATTTTACAATTGGTCCTGGAAATTATGATTAAAACAGTGCGTGAGTGACACGACGAAAAAAAAGACATTGGTTTCTGACCACCATTGGTTATGATTGGATTTGGGCCCAAGTAGATCTCTTAGGGTACCGTATATGCTGGTATATGTATATGAATAGTGTACCCCTCTGAAATTTATTGTCCTTATCAATCATTTCCTCTCTGTGGAAAGTTGTCCACCTCTATGTTTCATGAGTGACATCTGTGTGTATATGCCATGTTTTAGTAGTCCATGATAATTACTGTAAGCAAAAAAAAAACTGAAAAAAAGTGACTAGATATAAAATAAGAGGCATTTACAGCACCATAGTCCCATACGTGCAAATTCCTGTTTGATCAATCATTCAGCGTAAGACAACTGAATCACATAATGTTTGAATTTAAATAATATGTTGTATTGTAAAGAAGCCTTTGTGTTGATTTCAGATCCTAATTTGCATTAATTTTTCAAAGGCACATTAAAATTTCAGCTAAATGTCCCACTTAGTTTGAATATGACCATATGTTTTACAGGTATGATATTCCCCCATCAAAAAAATGAAATAAAATGAATTTAAAAAATTATTTCATTCCATTTTTTTTTTCAGTCTTGTTATTAAAGAAAATATACTAAAAATGGTTTTGGATATGCCCCTGGACCCTCAGTCAATTTGTAGAGTTTTCTCCTTTTTTAAAGAATGAATATCAACCCTGAATATTATTGGTTATTAAAATTAATAATATTAGATTGCACCTATTTATAATTTTAGATGTTAATTTTTACAACATATTTCAATCTTTGAATCAATAAGGAAATCTTTGTCATGTACTTTCCTGTTTAGCACCCTTATGCCAAGATTTTTCTGAAGAAATATTGAAGTATTGCTGTTGGGGCAGTGATTGAGATCTGGGTTCCAATTGTTGCCATTCCATTTTCCTAGAAGCTTACTTACTTACACTCATCATGCCTCCTGGCATATAGGGAAGCAGCAAAGGTTCTCCAGTCCGGTTTGCACTGAGCCAGTCGTTGGATAGACGCCCAGGTGTGACCAAGATCTTTCAGCTCTGTCTCTATAGTCCGTCGCCAGGTATTTTGTGGTCTTCCTCTCTTTCTTTTCCCTTCCGGCGTCCAATGTAGAGCTGTACGAGTTATGCTATCAGGTTCTTTCTTAAGGACATGTCCGAGCCATCTCAATCTTCTCCTCATGATGACTGTTTCCATGTTCTCCTGATGGGTACAGGCAAATAGTTCTTTATTCGATATTGTATTTGGCCAGAAGATGCGAGGCATTCTCCTCAGACATGTTGTATGGAAAGTTGATAGCCTGGTGATGTCATATCTGGTCATTCTTCCTCGAAGCTATTGTAAATTAATTTCTTTGTGTATTTCAGTGTTTGATGGAGTTCCTAGGACCAAGCAGCAGATTGAATCTAAAGCAGGAAGTATCACAGGAGAAGCAAAGCGAGAAGGTCAGTATGTAGTCTACTGTAATAATGGAAATATTCGCAGTACATTAATTTTCGTGGATTTCGCGTGAAGATCTGCAGGCGCGAATTTAAAAGACGCGCAAATATATGAGTATGCTTTTTTATGCATGTATTGGGTGCATTCAGTTGCGTGCGTACTAAAATGCAGCGTAAATTCAAGAACCTGTGAACACTCTTTGAGGCCGCTCAGTGCTAAAAAATTAATCGCTCGAAAATAACAGCGAATACAGTATCTGTAAATAATAATCAATGGCTGATACGCTCAAAGGGTGACTAAAGTTAGTAAGCCTACTAAATAGGCCTACCTATAAAATATAATTGTCTCAAACAATAGAATGACATACTTTGTAGGCCTACAAACTTCAGAGAATTCCGGCCAATAGCTATAGTGCATAATAAACTAAAAGTATCTCTCTAAATATGGACTATACATATTTAACTTCTTTTAACAAAATACAGGTGAGTCTCTGATTTTTAAGCCACATCTCAAAAGAATAGATTTGTGCCAGTTGATGGGTTAATTACTGCACCCTTCAGTTTGATAAGGATGATTAAAGAGGAGGAGAAGATAAATCAGTGCCCTGTAACACAAAGACTTACAATTGATAAAAAGTTACAATTGATTTTTTCTCGGTAGCCTCTTCATGGACAGGATGCTCCAAAGTTGATGATCTTAATCCTTACCATAGCCCTAACCCTAATCTTAATCATATGCAAATCCTAATCCATGACTACCTGGTTTCCAAATGAGGCCACCTAGAAAAAAAATCAATCGTAACTTTTTATCAGTCTTAAGTCTTTGTGTTACAGGGCACTAATCTCATCTACAAAGTCAAGGAAAAACAGGCATAAACTGTATTTAAAGATCATTTGATTCTTTCTTTTTTTTAATCATCCAGCTAATAAAGGAAAGATCTACTACGGTCTTCTCAAGGAGCCTGATATCAACATTCAGATTGATGAGGATGATGAAGGAGGCGAGGGAGAAGATAAACCAAAGGTATCCATAGTAACACATCCACTCAAATATTATTGCTGGGTTCTATGTAAATAGTTGCCTTTGTAATATATACATTAAGGGGGAAAAAACGTCAGAATGTAGACTATTTCATAAACTTTGTACTTTATGATGTGATTGAAAGATAAAAACTTAAAATGTATACAATGTATTGAAAATGAATGAACAGTTAAGTTGTATTGAGATCAATTGAATTGAAACTTTTAGATTAGGTCTTTTACCGACCTGAGCTAATTTTTACTGGAGTTAGGCGCCTTCTCCATTCAAAGGGTGTCAGCTTCCCGCTTCTTTTGAATAGAATCCCGTAATCTTAATACGGCTTAAACACGTTAAAAGCAGAAAGCCGAATGTTTCCCCGGAGTCGATCAGGAAGCCGAGGGAAACTGACGCCCTTTGAATGGAGAAGACACCTTACTGTGATGTGAGAAGTAAAAGTGTTGTGGTCCATTAGACAATTTGTGATCAATCAGAATGTAAAGGTTTGAATTGCAGCCTTTTCCCTTGGCAAAACATTGAACATACTTTTTCCACACCTAACCCATGTTAGATAACGAGCTACCAGAATGAAATATATGTATTGCATTCTTGGGAACATTGTCAATGTGAGCTCAGCTAAAGCTTGGTACTAATAGTAGCTTTGTAACCTAAGGCAAAACACGCTTTTTGAATAGGTATTACTGTGAATTCACTTTTATGAAGCGTACATGTATGTAGGGGAAACATCGATGATAAATGGTTTTCTACTTCTTTTTCCTACCATTAAATTGATTGCAGAAAAAGAAGCCCAAGAAAGATCCATTAGCATCTAAGAAGAATAAGCCTGATCCGAATGCTCCTCCACAGACAAGGATACCACTACCAGAATTGTAAGTGTTGTCTTGGTATATGAAGCAGCATTTGAGTTGTAGACAGAAATGAACAGGAGTTTATTTTGTCAAACCATAAGGAAAACAAAGTGTTTTGTTACTAATTCATTCAATCCAAAACGCTTCCCAGTATATTTTGTTTTAATATCACCTGTTTTGTAAACAATTATTTTGTTTGATGATTACTTTGTACTTAGTGAACTTATAGAATTGTATTACATCTGTTTCAAGATGAATGAATACAAATGCTGACTTCTCTTTTGCAGGAAAGATGCTGACAAACTAGAGCGATTAAATGCCCAGAGGGAACTCTCTAAACGTGTCCATCTTGGGCCTGATAACTTGCCATCTATCTGCTTCTACACATTCCTCAATGCTGCACAGAGGTTGGTTAAAATCAATAATTTTATAGTTGTTTTTAGCAACAGCGTAGATACTTGCCAAGTCTGTATAGTCCAATGTTGTACCGGGTCTACGCAAATTACGGTATCATACAAGTACATGGTCATATTTAATTTAAGTAGGACATTCAGCTGAAATTTCAATGTGGTGCCGTGCCTTTGAAAATGCAAATTAGGATCTGAAATCAACACAAAGGCTTCTTTACAATACAACCAATTATTTAAGTTCAAACATTAAGTGATCCAGTTTTCTTACGCTGAATAATTGAGCAAACAGGAATTTTCACGTATGGGACTATGGTGCTTTAAATGCCTCTTTTTCTTAATACTAGTCACTTTTGTCTAATTTTTTTTGCTTAAAGTAATTATCATGGACTACTCTAACATGGCATATTAACACAGGCAATTTGGATCTAGTTATTTACTTGAAATGTTGAATTTAAGGCACTGGTCGTGTCACTCACGTTTTGGATGTCGTGTCACTCACAAAATATAGAGGTGGACTATTTTCCACTGAGAGGGAATTATTGATAAGGACAATAAATGTCAGAGAGGTACACTATTCATGTACATATACAACGATGTCGATTTGTTTTGGCGATTGGGGGGATGATCGTCGATATTTCCTCTTTTCCTCAATGTGACACATACGATGGTATATGATCGCAGTGTCCATTGTTGGGGATGGGGGTAATGCTTGTATACATGCATATAAATATGAAAATATCCAGTTAATATTGTATAATGCGAGCGCAAAGCGCGAGCTGAAAATTTTCTTAATAATAGTGACATAAAATGGGGCATTTGTTGCATAATGAGAGGGAGAAACGAGGAAGGGGCTTTAACTGGTTTGTTAAAGGGGGACCATTATGATGTAATGGCTATAGATATACAGACATGCATGCATATGAGTATCTACTAGTAGGCCTACATATTTTCAAATTCATACATGTAGGGCCATTATGCGAGCGCGAAGCGCGAGCTGAAAATTTTCTCAATAATAGTGACATGAAATGGGACATTAAAAAATATATATTGTACATGTAGAATAATGCGAACGCGAAACGAGGAAGGGACTTTATCTGGTTTGTTAAAGGGGAGCCATCACTCGGATATGCTTATACACACACATGCATAATGCCTATTAAGTACTAGTATATGGATATTGTCGAATTCATAGTCTGTAATGCGAGCGCGAAGCGCGAGCTTAGAATTTTCTCAATAATATTGAACTTAAACATGGTGTTTGTAGCGTTACATATAAACGCGAAATCTCGATGGAGAGCTAGGGGCTTATTAGAAGCGGACCAAAACGAAAATGGTCTACATAAAATAATATCGACGAATTCAAGTTAGGGCCATATTGTGTGAGCGCGAAGCGCGATCTGAAAATTTTCTCAATAATAGTGACCGGCTGATGAAACGGGATACTTGAAGCCTCATCATTTGCTCATAGGAGCACGAAACGGGGAGGGAGTTGGTGTTTAAAACGTACCATCGTGATGTTAATACAAATATATATACATTCATAAAAGATGATCAAGTTCAAGTACAGTTTCCACAAGCCTATATTATGCGAGCGCAAAGCGCGAGCTGTAAAATTTCAGGCAATTTTCAACAGTTATTTGAAATGGAATTTGAAGCATCATGCGATCGTGAAGTGCGAGCTGATATTTTTTCCTTTGAGAGCAAAGTAGCGACAAATTTGAAAAGAGGGCAATTAGCCCCCGGAGAATAGTATTATATAATCAATGGTCCAAATCCCAAAAAGTATACCTTGTCGATGAACAGCCGAGATATGTGTTACAGACTCTTCAATATTCAATATTTATTTCATCAAATCTATCGTGGATTATTGAGAGGGGGGAATACTCATGCCTTCAGTTTTACTTATCGAGGCACCTCTCCCCTATGCACTCCGGGATCGGTGCCCCTAAATTATCATCGATTTGAAAAGAACAGAATAGTGAAACATCTGCGCTTCCATTATCTACACAGTGCATTGTGTATTACATGATTACTAAAGTATATCAGGCACACACGAGGAAGATTAACGATAGAGTGAGAAAATTTTGGATTTTTGAATGTCAGAAATGTGCATTTTAGACTGCAAAATAATATACGGTAGTAATGTCATAAAAGAGATTTAAATGATAACGAATTTGTAATGGGTAGATTTATATGCACATAATATGCTACTTTCCATTTTCATGATATCAAAATATTGGGGGGGATGATTGTACACACCATCCCCCCCACCAAAATTATTGGGGGGGATGCATCCCCCCATCCCCCCCCCCACAATCGACACCCATGTACATATACCAGCACTTATGGTACTCTTAGAGATCTACTTGGACACAAATCCAACCATAACCAATAATGGTCAGAAACCCATGTCTTTTTTTTGTTGTTGTGTCACTCACGCACTGTTTTTTAATCATAATTTCCAGGACTAATTGTGAAATTCAAATCCAACTGGTAATGACACATGCCACTCCTACATTATACATAATTTGGTAGTCATGATCCATTCATAACCTACAAGGGCGAAGATATGCGCCCTTCTAATAGTCCAAATGTCGTGTCACTCACGATTAAATATGTCCACATGTAAATTGATGTAGGACCAGTGAGCCATTTTTATAATTAGGGTTTAATGTGATGTGGGGCTCTATTAACCCTATTCAGACTGGGCTTTTCAAGAGGAGATTTTGACTGGGGGGGGGGGGGGTCAATTTGACCCCCCCCCCTGAGATCTCGGCCGCGGATGGTCCGCTCGCGGCGAAATTTTGCGCGAACGTCGCTGCACATGTAAAGGGTGTCGCTGGTATGTTTTTTTTTTTTCTTTAATTCATGTATTTAATTTATGCTGATTTATGCTTACTCATGTATGCAAATTAGATGCTTTTTTATGGAAATCGTTAATATTTCATTAAAAAATATAGTTATGAAGCCCAAATTTTTTCTAAAAGTTGCTGAGTAGCAAAGACAACAGTATTGAATTGACAAATTCAGAAATTTCAAATTAATTCTTTTGTATTCTATTTTATGAATTTCTTATGTATTCTATTGTTTTTATTTCTTATGTATTTCTTTGTTTTTGTAATTTTTTATGCTTGAGAAATGTATTTTGATCAATATAAAGACAAATTTAATCAATCAAAAGGCTCAGAAGGCACAATTATCAGTGTTATAAAGAAATTTAGAAAAAAGCAGTATTTTGTTCACAAACGCATGCAAAATGACGATTTTCGTTCAATGTAGGCCTGACATGCGATTACGTAATGTTGCGTAACGCGACAATGGAGTCTCCGATTTTTTCGAACTTGGTGTCAAAATTTGCGAGACGCTTGAAAGAAAAAAGTCATGTAGCGCCGGGTTGCCATTCGCAGCGGTTGCGCGGCAGTCACGGATTTCGTACAGGGGGGGTCAAATTGACCCCCCCCCCCAGTCTGAATAGGGTTAAGTATTAACTACGAAAATTTTAAATGGTTGAGGTAATCTGAAAACAGGATGAAAGTTTGAAAATTTACCTTGTACATAAGTAAGTTTTTACGGTCTCTTTTCATTTTCAAATATCATGAAAAAGATTTTGTTATACAGATTGCTTTTCCAAATATATGATTTAATGATTTTAACCTGTTGGAGACAAACTTATTTGGTTACAACATACATTTCCCATAGAGCTCAGCCCAAATATATTCAAGCTCAGTTCTCAATGGGTTAATGATTTTCTATCTGCTCTTTTTACTCAAAATCTTTAAATGTTGATTAATTGTTTTCTTTAACTTTGATTTTACCCTGTCGCAGTCGACTGATCTCGGTGGATGTGAGCACTGATTCTGGTCTCCTATCAGCTGGTTTCCTCAAAATCTTGATTAAAAATGTTTCCTAAACTTTGATTTAACCCTGTCACAGTCGATTGATCTCAGTGGATGTGAGCAATGATTCTGGTCGTCTGTCAGCTGGTTTCTCAAAATCTTGATTGAATGTGTCCTAAACTTTGATTTTACCCTCTCATAGCTCACTTATCTCCTTATATTTGAGCAATGATTCTAGTCTTCCATTAGCTGCTCTCTTAAAATCTCAAAATCTTGATTAAATGTTTCCTGAACTTTGATTTTACCCTGTCGCAGTCGACTGATATCAGTGGATGTGAGCAATGATTCTGGTTTTCTATCAGCTGCTCTCTTAAAATCTAAAAATTTTGATTAAATGTTCCCTAAACTTTTATTTCACCCTGTCACAGTCTTCTGATCTCAGTGGATGTGGGCAATGATTCTGGTCTTTTATCAGCTGGTCTCTTAGAATCTTAAAATGATGATTTAATGCTGCCTTAACTTTGATTTAACCCTCTCACAGTCGACTGATATCAGTGGATGTGAGCAATGATTCTGGTCTTTTATCAGCTGGTTTCTAAGAATCTAAAAATCTTGATTTAATGCTGCCTAAATTTTAATTTTACCCTCTCACAGTCGACTGATCTTAGTGGATGTGAGCAATGATTCTGGTCACCTCTCAGCTGGTTTCTCAAATTCTTGGTTAACTGTTTCCTAAACTTTGATTTGACCCTCTCATAGCTCACTTTTCTCCTTAAATTTGAGCAATGATTCTAGTCTTCAATTAGCTGCTCTCTTAAAAACTAAAATTTGATTTTGACCTTGTCACAGTCGACTGATATCAGTGGATGTGAGCAATGATTCTGGTCTTCTATCAGCTGGTTTCTCAGACTCTAACATCAAGGTCTGGACATTAACACCTCAGAAGCTGCGTAAAGTGAAACAAGCTGGACCCTTGAAAGAGATTGATGCAGAGGCTGATGATGTCCTTGAGAGAATCATGGATGATAGGTAAAATACCTGGCTGCCATTTGGTCTAAACCCGCCTCGACTAATGCCCACTTGGTCTCATCCCACATGGTCTAATTCCATTTCATCTACAACCAGTTCGGTCTAATTACACTTAAGTACCACTTTGCGTAATTCACATTTTGTCTAATTCACATTTCTTCTAATGTCCAGTTCATCTTATGTCAACTTGGTCTATCACCATTTGGTTAATTCCAGTAACAAAATGGTAATTAACCAAATATTCATTTGGTCATTAGACAATCACGAAAATGCAATTAGACCATTTGGCTTTTAGACAAATCGCCAATTAAACCAAGTGGATATAAACCAAATACCTTGCTACCATTTATTGATATAATAGCAAAAGTGCTTGTGTTTAGATTTTATGAAGCCATTTGACATTAAGTTGTATCGGAGGAATATTTGTTTTCATTTTTATTATTATTTTTTAAGTAATGATTCATTCATCAATTAATGGTGTTTGTACACTAGATAACAGTCCAAGCTTGCTTATCTGGCCATGTTAGGATCAGCCCCCATTAATTTAAATGATATGGCAGGTTATAGCTTATGTACTGGGACACCATTTGGCATGATCCTCATGTCTTTATGGTTGTAAGGAGATGAAAATAATATGAATAACAGGAGGAGAGTGAGGTTTTTATGTGAATTTAATAAGGGTTAAAAGAATGTATCTGGCCAGAGTCCTCGGCTGGTTGATAGAGGAGGCGGGTTAAATGGTGGCCCCATAAGCAAAGTCGGACTGTACATGACAAAGCCAGAATCACTAGATTTATCTCATCTTAAAATCACTAAAGATTTCAACATGTCTTTTTCTTAATTCTTCAGTACTGCCACTGACCAGAGAACTCTTTTAGGGCACAGTGGGCCGGTATATTCCACCAGCTTCAGTCCGGATCGTAAGTTCCTCCTCTCGGCCTCCGAAGACACTACCATTAAACTGTGGAGCATGTACACCTATTCCAGTCTGGTCGCATACAGGGGACATAACTTTCCTGTTTGGGATGTGCAGTTTGGGTAAGATGGCTTCCTTTTCAAGTTCAGCTTGATATTTACATGTAGGTCTTTCCCTAAGCATGAAAAATACATTGTGTAAAGAATAATCAGGAGGCATATTGTGTTGATATGTTACCATTCAACAACAGGCATACACTTCACTATTGTTATATGCATGTAGTTAGAAGAGAAAGAACAGGATGTGTACCTAATCTCTCTGTGTAAACTCTTTAACCACTTGACTGCTGCATGGTGCTAATTGCACAGTACGGGTATGACCAGCGGGGCACTGGTCATACCCGACAGACAAAGCTCAGACAATAGCATGAGCACGTAATATTACGTGGCCCGCGCACAGTGTACAAACGCCAAGCACGTAATATTACGTGGTCCACAGCAAAGTGGTTAAAGACCATTCTCACCTGAGAGGAGATCCCTAATAACATAGAATCCTGCAGGACTAATAATAATTGTGAAAGGGACCATTCCTTTGTTGTTGCTGAATAAGAAGCCAAGATAGAGAGGGATTGGTTATACCGTAGTTACATTAAATTTGTATCCATCATTATATCAGGCTGCTTTAATCATCCCAGCACTAATAGGATTAAATGTTAACATGTCATTATGTTTATCAATCGTTCAAGTGTAACTATTGTAAAGGGAAACTAAAAATGTTTTCAGGGGAAAAGTACTTGTTTCGCTACTTGGTAACATGGATTATATTGTTATGGATTTATTGATTTGTGAATTAGTGTGAATATCATTGAAATGAGCCAATAATATATTATAAGACTACACACTGCTCAGATATTGGATTATGGCTTAGGGAGCAGGCCACAATTGAGTAGTTTAGGACTTGATGTGGTGCTATATAAGACTGCTGGTTCGTATTGGCTTTAACTTCTGATTTGAAATTATAATTAAGCTGATTGATGTTTGTGCATTACTTATAATTACTATTTTCTGTTTGTTTACGACTTTAGACCATTTGGACATTACTTTGCATCAGTGAGCAAGGATAGAACAGCTAGACTATGGGCCACTGAGTACCATCAACCTCTCAGGATATTTGCTGGACATCTCTCAGATGTAGATGTGAGTAATAATGTCCACAGTGATTTCCATATCGAGAGACTGACTCCCAGGATCACCACCTCTGATAACCATCCTCCAGGACAACTAACCCCTGGGACAACTTCCTCAAATTATCCTCAGAACTATTAGTCAATACATGTAGGACTATACCCTGATGTTGCAGTATAGTTATCTGGGGGTATTTGTTTTGGGGGTTGTTGTCCTAAGGGGTAGTCGTCTTAGTGGATAACCACCCCTCTGATAATCATTCTCCAGGACAACTACCGTAATTAACAGTGTATAAGCCGCACTCGTGTATAAACCGCACCCCCGAATTTGGACCTTTGCCAAAAAAAAAAAAAAAAAAAAAAAATTAATAAAAAAAAATTTATTAAAAATAATAATTCAGAAATTAATGAAAGAATTAAATCTTGTAATCTTGTTTATTTATGAGAAACAACAAGGCAATTAGCTGAAGTAAAGATAAACAAAAGAGAATAAAGAGGAAAATGATCGGGACTTTTCTATTTCCTAAACTATAAAGTGTCTGCATGCACAGACTAGTGCATTGTATGTTGCAATGCCACACCACGCATGCGCTGCAGGATAATACCGATCGGCGAAGTGAGTGTTTGGATGAAATGCAGCCATGCAAAACTTCTCCTTATCAGAAGTTTTGTGGTCATATCAGATCTGTCTGAAACTAGTTTCTCAAGAAGGATATCTAGGGGTAAGATTTTTTGTGTGATTGTTATGTTTGATGATGTATTTTGACTTTTTGTTATGGATTTGAGGTGAATGTTTTGAACATCGGCAAAGCACCCTACATGGATAATCTCCAGGCTGCTAGCAGCGGGTGTTTCTACACACTCGACCTGGCGGGTTTCACATGCGTCTCGCGGTCAATCAGCGTCAAAATATGACAAGTAAGTTTTTAATTTACTTATTTTTGAAGGTTTAAAATAGCTTTGACCCTATTGTTATGCATAAATAGTCTGATATCACTAGAATCTGTTTATTTTTTACCAAAATAAGTTAGATCTAAGCCTCGCCAATCCTATCTCTATGTATAAACCGCACCCCCTACTTTTGACTTTTTGCCGACGGCAAAAAGGTGCGGCTTATACACCGTTAATTACGGTAACCCCTGGGACAACTACCTCTAGACAAATTATCCTCAGAACTATTAGCCCATACACGTAGGACTATACCCCGATGTTGTGGTATAGTTGTCTGGGGGTAATTGTTTTGGGGGTTGTTGTCCTAAGCCTTAGGGGTAGTCGTCTTAGGGGGCAGTCTACCTAGAATGTGGTTATCCTAGGGGTTGTTGTCCAGAGGTAGGAATCCTGGAAGCAGTGATTCAATAAAAGATATTTGTGTTATAGTTATTAAATCTTGACATGGAGAATGTAATTCAAACCTTTGCAGCTAATGAGTATAGCAATGAGCTTGTGTAATATTTCCCTGTAAAGGGATTGATTAACTCTCAAAAATAAGAGCAATTAGATCAAGATTAATAAAATTATATTGTTCCAACAGTAAAAACAAACTACTGAAAGTTTCAGATCAAATGAAAGTCATTTACTACCTTAAAACAGTGTAACAAACAATGCCAAGCATGCAGCCGAACACCAGTACCCTCTGCTGCTAGCTCAGCAGGCTGATAGTGACGGGGACTATACAACAGGAAATGGGTGTATGTTTTGCTTTGTGGAAAAAGCATATGGTTTTATAAACCATCCGGGGTTGGTTTATAAAATTTGAGTATGAAATCATTGATATCTCGAAGGTAGAGCAAGCAATTAGTTTGCAATTTTGAAGAGATACCAGACTGACCGAAGTGTTTATAATTATGTTGGCAAAATAAGCTTAATCGAATAAAATGTGATTTGAATATCATTCAATGTTACTGCATCCCTTTAATACCAGACGGTGAGATTCCATCCTAATTCTAACTACATTGCAACTGGTTCCAGTGACAAGACAATCAGACTGTGGGATATGAACAACGGCAAATGTGTACGTGTTATGACAGGACATAAGGTAAAAATTACATTACATGATATAATTTATCTTGCCATTCATACAGATTTAAGTGATTATAATAATGATAATAATAATAATAATAATAAGTTTTTGTATAGCACATAACACATTGGCATAATTCTGTGTCTCTATGTGCTTAAAAGAAACAGAAAACAAAAGAACAGAATATTTCATAAAATTATAAATGCTCATAAATGACTGCAATATGAATATATGGTTATTAATTTATGTTTTCTGGGGCAATTACAAACTGCTTGATTAATTGGTACTAAAAAAATGCTGTTTTTGTAATTTCATGAAAAATTAATTTTGTAACAGTACAATATTTGGGGCTATATTTTGAGGAATTTTGAAACTAATTTTGACATTTCAAAGAAGGCCAAAGCATAAAGAGCATGTCAGAAAATGTGGCAGTTCCTTTGTTTCAGACAAATTTTGACATGGCTAGTAAAATTTTAATTTTTCCTAACTATTATAATATGACGTGCAAGCCCTCCCCTTTTGTTTCTTCAGCTCGCTTTTGCTGGCATTATCTCTCTCTCCCCCCTCTCTCTCTCTCTCTCTCTCTCTCTATTTTTGTAACATATTACATTCTTATCATATTGTGTAAAGCACAGTCAAATGAAAAAAAAAGCCTTTTTCAGCAGAAAAAATCCATTATTATGGTCATCCGCAGGCACGAGGCAATGATAGTTGTATTGCCTTTTGTTTGCTCTACAATAAAGAATCCAAAAATGAATTTCATTAATTTTGTGTATCGCACAGGGTCCAATTCACAACATTGTCTTCTCACCGAACGGTCACTACATGGCATCAACAGGAGAGGATAAAAGGGTGTTGCTATGGGAACTACGTCATGGAAACCTCATCCGAGAGTTAAATGATCACACTGCACCAGTCCACTCTCTCAGTTTCTGCCAGGATGGAAATGTTCTTGCCTCCGGTGAGTTCAAACAAGTCCTCCTCTATTATTACCTGAATTAAGAGTTGTAAAATGCATGCATGTGCTTGTGTGTGTGTGTGCGTTGGAGTTTTGTGTTAATCCTCTCATTACCATGGTCGCCTTTTGGCACCATAGAACACTGGTGACAAGGGAAACTGATTTTACTGCCATTTTGCAAGAAAGCGCCTTCTCTTGTTGAGTTATGTACCGTTAGAAAGCTGGGAACGGTAGTTTTCACATGGATGCAAACACTAGGGGTATTGATTGAGTTATCTTTTTTGAAAAATTGAAATGAAGTGAGGGAATTCAGTTTTTTTTAAAAAGTGCGTGGTAACAAAAGGGTAAATAGTAATATTAATGGTCAGACATGACACTCGTTGCTCTTTTACAAAGATTGTTTTACATATTATTACCCCAGTCACAGCCTAGTGGCCAAGTATGTAGTGCTTTTTAGGCATATTGAGTACCCATTTACACCTGGATTGAATGAAGCAAATGCAGATGCCATGACCTATGCAATACCAATCAAGTGACCCAACCACTGGACTACAACATTCCTACATGTTGTTGACATACATGTAATTGGGAGCCTGTTCCAGCTTCATGTTGACCAGGTTGAACTAATGTCCTTTCTAGTGCCTTCACCATCCTTTGTCAGAAGCTATATCATTCAGGTTTGTTGTGAATGCGCTTCTTATGGTCCAAGGACTATGTCTGAGTCTCTGGTTAAAGGAAGATTTATAATAAATCGTAAAATGGCAATAGCTAGTCGAGATCACAGTTGCATTTGCGTTTTGTCCAAAAGACTAACCATTAACCAATTAGAATTGTTCTTTTAAATTTGCAATTGATAACAAACCTTTGTGTTACTGGACCCTGGATGATAAAGCCAATATTGAGTTTTGAATCTAGTCTTCACCTTTTATGTGAATCAAAACCTGTAAACTATGTGATTGTGTGATTCAGTCTGTGTGTTGTTGACATAAAGTAGAGTCTATGTTAGCTTTGTTTTTGCTGCTCTGAATGCTCACATCTTGGGTACCTTCTTTCAGCCTTCGCCAGAAGCTGTCAGGGTTGTTGTGGATGCGCTTTTCGTGATCTTAAGGTCCTGCAGGAACTGTGTCTTTAATGTTAAAGTTTTGTTTTGAACATGGGGCATTGTAAATGCAAATTTTATTCTTTATTCTTACCTAGATGTATTTCATTAAATTTCAAGACACAGGAGCTGAATCTTGAATATGATGGTCATTAATGTGCAAATCGTAAAGGTAAAATAATTAAAAAAATGGAGAGCAGCATTTTTATATAAAAAAGACTGCCAAGACAACCCCCCCCCCCAAAAAAAAAAAAAAAAAAAAAAAAAAAAAAAAAAAAGGAAGAAAGATATTTGCCTAAAATATGTGATATCTACCATAAGATATTTCCACAAATAAGCAAAACAAATAAAAATGGAAACGCTTAAAATTTTGCTCTTAAAGAAAGGCTTGTTGACAATGACAGCCCACGAACTGACGGCCCACAGAAATCACCCGTTTGGATGCCAACCAATTTCAGGTTCGTAGAGACTGAGAGGCTTTTGGGTTTTTTATGTGCTTTAGATTTTTATATATCTGTATCTCTATTCAGTTAATTAATATCAGTGTCTTCTAATTGCTTGTCGCTTTATATGGATCCTGATTTTGTGATGAAAATAATGAATTATTATTACATGTAACATAATGAATTATTATTACATGTAACAGGCGCGGATCCAAGGGGGGGGGGGCCCGACGGGCCCGGGCCCCCCCCCCCAAAAAAAAACAAAAAACAAAAACAAAAAAAAGGGAGAGAAAAGAGGAAAAGGAAGAAAAAGAAAGAAAGAGAAGGGAATAAAGCCCGATGTTTGCACAATATTTGCAAAACTTTATTCAATAAGAAGCGCGAAATCGGCCTAATTGGGTTCTAAACGACCATAACTAAGGCCTTTAAAGTGGGGGAGGGTCCACGAGGCCGATTTTTCTCATTTTTTAAGAAAAAGAAATACATTACTGACGAAAAGTAAAAATAAGGAAAAAAATATTCAAAACTAAAGTTCAAAATTTCACAAAGAAAAGAGGCCTCATGGACCCTCGGCCTCGTGGGCCCTTGGCCTCGGTGGAAAATAGTCGGCCTCGTGGGAATACTAGAAAGAGCCCCTTTATTTATTCCATATATCTTTTAAAACCCAACTTTTCAGCTCGAGATTCGCGCTCACGGATACTACATGTAAATCATAATATGCACAAATAACTCCAATTTTGAGCTCAAAATTTTCGGCTCGCGCTTCGCGCTTGTAGATACCAATTTAGTGGGTATATAATGCACTAATAACTCAAAATTTTCAGCTCACGCTTCGCGCTCGCGGATACTAAATTGGGTCTATAATTCACAATTATCTTTTAAAAAAATTAATACTAGAAAGTACCCCTTTATTTATTGCATATATCTTTTAAAACCCAAAATTTTCGGCTCGCGCTTTGCGCTCGCTGATACTAAGTCACAGTGCACAAATAACTCGAATATTTACCTCAAAATTTTCAGCTCGCGCTCACGGACACTAAATAGGGTCTATAATACACAATTATCTACAATTCTTTATTTATTATATATATCTTCTAAAACCCCAAATTTAAGGCTCACGCTTCGTGCTCGCAGATACCAATTCAGTAGGGTATATAATATAATACACAATTAACTAAAAATTTTACCTCAAAATTTTCAGCTGCACTCGCGGACACTAAATAGGGTCTATAATACACAATTATCTACAATTTTTAATACTAGAAAGTGCCTATTTATTTATTTCATATATCTTTTATCTTAAATTTTCGGCTCGCGCTTCGCGGTTGCAGGTACCAATTCAGTAGGGTAGTTCCCTGACACCTTCCCTGGGTATATAATATAATACACAATTAACTCAAAATTTTCGGCTCACGCTTCGCGCTCGCTGATACTAAATCACAATGCACAAATAACTCCAATATTTACCTCAAAATTTTCGGTTCGCGTTTCGCGCTCACAGACACTAAATAGGGTCTATAATACACAATTTTAATACTACAAAGTGCCCCTTTATTTATTCCATATATCTTTTAAAACCCCTAATTTTCGGCTCGTGCTTCGCGCTCGCAGATACCAATTCAGTAGGGTAGTTCCCTGACACCTTCCCTGGGTATATAATATAATACACAATTAATTTAACCTCAAAATTTTCAGCTCGCGCTTCGCACTCGCGGATACTAAATCATAATGCACAAATAACTCCAATTTTGAGCTCAAAATTTTCGGCTTGCGCTTCGCGCTCGCAGATACCATTTTAGTAGGGTATATAATGCACAATTAACTCAAATTTTTACCTCAAAGTTTTCATCTCATGGTGGCAATTTAAAATACATATTCAAACCTCAAAAGTTTTGTTTAAAATATACAGATTTTTATTTATTTATTTTTTAAAATTTTTTTGTTGCTATCATATATTATTATATTGTTTTCATAGGAGTAAAATTAAAATTGTTTAAATTTCTCGTTTTAGGTCAGTATAGGCCTATATATCGGGGAACATTAACTCGCGCTTCGCGCTCGTTTGTTCGCTCCGCTCGCAAGATTTGTTTTCAAAGTTGGGGCCCCCCCTCTGGAAAATCCTGGATCCGCGCCTGTGTAACTTGATCAAAGGGCCTATCTTTGTGTGTTATTTGCATGAAATATCAGGAAATTAATGAAATTATGAACATGCCACAACACTACTGGTTTTATTTGAATAATGTGATAAGATTTTATGCTTTGTAATATGGTGTCTTTTGTTGTGTAGGTGGTCTTGATAATTGTGTTAAACTGTGGGATGTCAAGAAGATCTTTGCTGAGACAGAACCAGATGAGCTGAGTTCAACTCCTGCTATTGTTAAGTGAGTACTCCTTTTTTGTTTCTTTTGTCTTTCCCTTTTCTATTTACTCCTCCTTAGGCTATTTTATTGTATAACTTTTACACGTAAGTTCTATATAAACTTAAATTTGACGCAATTGGTTAATAAATGCCTTCTCTGTATATATCCATGTACAAATATGGATTGCAACGATTTCCACTTAAAAAGAAATTTTTAGTATGTACCTGTGATATATAAGTATTCACTACTTGACAAAAATATATCATTAGTCTATTGGACATTTATTACTGCTGCGTTATCCATTTGCATTTGATATTTTCCACCCCCACCCCTGGACAAAAAAAGAAGAAAAGGAAGACAAGTTTTGGATACAGTAAAAACTCATATGGTTTTTGGAACCACGTGGATTGCCTTGTATCAGAAATCTCTTCATTTCAGGGAAAAACAAAACCAGAAGAATATAAGATATAAGGACCTGGGACCAGCAAAATTAGTTTTTTATATCAGGAATCTCCATATATCAATTCCGACCTCTTTATAACAAGTTTCCACTGTATTTGAATTGTCTCTGTTTCCTTGTTTTTCACCCACTCTTCTTCTCTCCCTCACTCCATCTGTCTCTCTTTCCCACCGTCATTTTATGTGACTTTCCTTGATACTTATTTTCCTTATCCATTTTTTCTCTCACTGTAGATCAAGTGCTGCTAATGTTCTATTAGGGTCTTACCCAACCAAGTCCACATCTGTCTACAACTTACACTTCACTCGCCGGAATCTCCTCTTAGCATCAGGTCCATTCACATCATAGCACTGGTTTTTTACTGCGTAGAAGACGATAAGCATTCAAGTAGCCTGACAGGCCTACTATTGGTCTGTTCATGTCATAGCACTGGTTCCTCATACAGGGATGCCAGTTTTCAGGCTATTGCCTGATTTCAGGCCCTGGCACCTTTCCATTTCAGGCTTTTACAAACTGTTTACTGTACAGCATGTATGGGGTTTCAATATGTTTGAGCTTTTTTCAAGCCCTGAGGGTAAAACCAACTGGTATCCGTGCTCATAGCGCAGAAGACCATAGGCTTCCTGGTAGCCAGACAGGCCTACAAGAGGTCCGTTCACATCATAGCATTGGTTCCTAACAGTGCAAGAGACCATAGGCATCCAGGTACCCAGAAATGGTTTTAAAAGATGCGCGAGACTTGAAAGTGAAAAGTCAGCAAGTGGCGCGGTAAAAAAAAATTTGTGTGGCTGTATGGTCGCGGGAAATGTCAAGGGGGGCTTCAAAAGTCCCCCCCCCCGTCCTGTATATTATTTGAAACTTAATCTCTTATCATGTTGTTCAAAGCCAAATATTGTCCTCAAATATTTTGCAGACTGGACCAGCAAAATAGCAAAATTATGTTGTTATCAGGGATCTTGTTATGTTAGACCTCTTTATAATGAGTTTCCACTGTAAAAGCGCATAATTTTAATACCCTGGACATGAATGCTAAATGCTTTATGGGTAAGATTCAGTTTTGCATACAGGTCATTAGGTTACGCCATCACCTTCCAAAAAATGAGTGAAAATGATTACGTCCTAAGCCGTAATTGAGGCAACCCACTATTTGCTATGCTTGATTGATAGAGCTGTTGTTCAAATACAGGTATTCTATGAACATACATGTAGTCTCATTTCATAAAGGTGTTCAGAAAATATTGTAAAAGTCAAATCGTGTGCTGGATAGTTGTCTGACGTAAGCTTTTTTAAATTGCAGTCCACTCCTGTTACTGTATTCGTTGTTATTTTCGCGCGATTAATTTTTCGTGCTTAGGGGCTTCAAAACATATTTGTGGGTTCTTAAATTCGTGCTGCATTTATGTACGAATGCTACTTAACCCATCCAAAGTATGCATAAGAAAGCATACTCATATATTCACATGTTTTTAAATTTGTGCCTTACGATCTTTGCACGAAATCTGCGAAAAATTAATGTACCGCAAATATTTCGACGATTACAGTATAATGAGGTGTCGTGACAAAGCCAATTACTTAACACATGCTTAAGATAGGGCAGAGGGAGAATCCCCTCTTTCTGACAATTGTTATAACAGGAGGAACTTGACTGGTATGTACCGGAATACTGCCCCTGAATTAAAATCAGTTGAACTAGGTAGCTATCTGTTCGTCTAATATGGTGTGTAATAAGTGCTTACTTCTACTTGAATACTCAAGATCAACTTTTATTTTCTTTTTAGAAGTTGGGTTAGAGGTTAGGTCTACCTCTTATGGTTTAAATTTTTATGAGCTAGTGAGACATCAACCAAATAATATTCGGGGATGCCATCTTTTCAGGCTTTGCCTGATTTAAGATCCTGACTCCTTCCAATCTTAAGCTTCAACATGTCTCTCCAGGCTTTGTATTGTATTTAAATGTTGTCGGTTGAGAAACAGAAGGGCACTATTACAGATCAAAGATGTTCCATTGAGAACCAGAAGGGCGCTATTACCATTGACTTTGTTCAGCAATAGCGCCCTTCTGGTTCTCAACGTGTCTCTCCAGGCTTTGTATTGTATTTAAATGTTGTAGGCTGAGAACCAGAAGGGCGCTATTACAGATCAAAGATGTTCCGTTGAGAACCAGAAGGGCGCTATTACCGTTGACTTTGTTCAGCAATAGCGCCCTTCTGGTTCTCAACGGAACATCTTTAAGATTCAATAACGCCCTTCTGGCTCTCAACAGACGATGTGTTAGAGGGTTTTTTTTTTTTCAGGCCCCTCGTGTTTCACCAACTGGCATCCTTGAATATTGGTATTTGATACAATTGACACAGACACTAGTACATTTTTTTTGCTCAGAACTATCATACTTTCTCAATAAAGTATGCCATTTATTTCTGAATTATGTAAATATTTACATATATGTATATGTGTATATAACAGCAAACTTTGTAATAAAATGATACATGCTACAAATTATTGTTCACAAAAATCTTTCATTTACCCTGGTGAATATGAATACCATGATAGGAGTTTATACAATGTGTCCCAGATAAAAGTATACCTAACTTTGAGAGCCTGATATTAAAACTGTATGACTTATGTGTAATTAATTTTAATTTCATGACAAAGAGTAACTCATATTCTATCTAATGATACCAAAATCATACCGATACTGTCATGGATGACTGAACACTCGAGTGTTTAAAAACATTGGTCAAAAGTGATCTGTACCAAGTTGTCTGAGAAGCAGCCCTGGCTTTCTGATCATTCATTGTTTGTTTGAGGTCAGCCTTCCTGAGTCCATTCATTAGGCACAAAGGATTACTTGATCTATTGAAATGCAAGCACTGCTTTTGCTCGAACTTGGGACAGAGCACTTATTACGCTAGTTTTTTAAAGCCCAACTGCCTAGTCATCCGTCACAACACAGGTATAAGTTTGGTATCATTGAAAAGAATATGAGTTGCTCTTTATCATGATATATATTTCAATGTCACACAAGCTATAATATTTTAATATGAGGCTCTCAAAGTTGGGTATACTTTTTTCTGGGACGCACTGTATAGTCAACCTTGACAAAGTTGAATCTGTTAGGACTGAAGAAATGTCTTCGACTTGAAATAACAATAAAATAACAATATAAAGAGAAGATGACTTATTATTTGACTTATGCGAGTTCAACTTAATCCAGGTTGAATGAATATTTGTTGAGTGTCAGGAAGTAATTACTTCTTTCAGGGTTCATACACTTTTTTTTGGAAGTTGAATTCCATGATTTTCCATGACCTTTCAATAAAAAATTCCATGACTTTTCCATGACCTTTAGACAACTTTTCAAAGAATTTTGCACCGAGATGTCTGGGAACCAGAACTTGACTAGGACGCACGACGCTCTGGGATTCTCAATGCTCTCGGCTATATAAATTGAATATTGACCAATTTTGATATTCCATGACTTTCCATGACTTTTCAATGGAAAAATAGATTTTCCTTGACTTTCAAGGCCTGAAACACAAGATAGCAAAATTCCATAACTTTCCAGGTTTTCCATGACCCGTATGAACCCTGTCTTTGTAAAAGTATATGAGTTATCTCCCTTCTGTGTTTCGGCTTTATTTGAAGTGTCACTGTGTTCCAAGCTGCTTATATGAAACAGGATAGTTTTATATCCACTCGGTCCAACAGCCATTGGCCCAAAGCTCTGGGTGTCGGGCCTAATGCATTTTGATTGGCTGTTGAGCAACGTTTCCATGGTAGATACCATTGATAGCAGTTACCATTGATGGCAGTTCCTATAATAGTAACTCTTCATGCAATGGGGCCCAGATTGTCTAATACCATATGGGCTTAACCCATTTGGTCTACTTACAATTTGGTCTAATTGCATTTTCGTCTAATTCCAAAATGAATATGGCCACATGTCATGAGTTGGGTGGAAAATGCGTTACATGTCCAAAAAATTGTAGAAATGTACAGTGTCAAAATCAAACATCTCTAGTTTCTTAGTAGTAAGTCAGACATGTATAAAAGTATATACATATTGAAAGCAGAGATTGAAAGGAAGATGATTAACATATTTCTGTGCCTGTAAAAGGTGTGTCATAAAAGCTATACAGAGTGTTACAGGAAAAATGGTTTGAAAATCTTCACAATTTTTCCGGCGAATAATTTCTTAATCTTTTCACCAAATGAAATGAATCATCATGGATTGTGTTAATAAGACGCTATGCTTCTAAAAAATATAAACTTGTAATACAAAATTATTTTTTCTAACCGCGCTACAGGGTGTCAAAAAAGACCAAAAAAAATTTGCAAAAAGGGCAGAAATCCTGTCTTTTACACTTGGATTACTACTCAAACAAAGTTTATTGCAAGTAATATGTTTCCACTTAATTATGTATTTACATGCATGCAAAGAAAATGACGAAAAAATAACAATGATTGTTATAAAATTGCATGTGACAATTTTTTATGCCTGCAATGCATTGTCTATGAGGATATGTGCATCAAGTATGTTTTAATTGATTAATTAATTGATTAAATGACTTTTGAAAAAGCTTCTTCACATTTATCTAAAACCACATAAATTCCCAAAAGAATGATATATCACTCAACCCATATGACCAATTGGCTGCAAAGACATAACGCAGCATAGGAAAGCAACAAAGAAACAATAGGAAAGCAACAAAGATAAGAATTCCCTATTTCCCTATGCTTTAACACGTGCCTCCACCGTAGGATCCTCCACCGTAGGATCGTCCACCCCTTACCCTACTCCACTCAAATTATATTTGTATTAAAACCATGAGCATAACAAAGCTGAAACTTCACAGACATATAGCCTGATAAATTATCTACAATGTGAATGATTGCACAGCTTACGACTGTACATCATTTTCATGCTATGTGAAAAAATGTGATAATTTTCCCTCCAAAATGTAACGCCTCCACCCTTTTACTATACCCCAACTTGTGACACATGACCATATTTAGTCTATTAACAGTTTGTTACACTAATTGATCTTGTAGTGTTAGACCAAGTGGACATTAGACGAAATGGCAATTTGACCAAAGGGTAATAAGAAAAACTGGTTGTAGACAAAATGGAATTAAGACCACATGGCATGAGACCAGACGGGCATTACCTTATATATAATGCACGTGGAGCACCATTTCTGTGCAATGTAGTTATATCATATAGGTCCTTTTGGATGATAACACATTTATCTGCTACCTGGTACATTCATATCACAATAACTATTAAAAACTTTTCTCAAGATAAAAGAAATATATATAAATAAAATTAAAGGCCAGTGTATACTGAAACCTACTGTTATTATTTATTTCAAAGGGTATATTTATAAGACTAGCTTTTATAATATGAGGCATTGTTAGTGATATGACAAGGCAACTTACCAATGCAATTTCCATTCTGAGGTAGATTTCACGACAGATTTTCATGACATAAACTCCAGCGACAATTGTTTCGCTGCAAATTCCATACCCTAGTCAAATAATTAATTTCGACCCTGGATAAATCCTACCTAAACTTCGCCTGAAACACAACTCTATGCCAACCATAACACTACATGTAGGTCTTGGACGAAAGAAAGTCTCGAGCAATTGTGACTGGAGCAAATGTCTTCTCAACGTGAGGTACACTGGTGGGTAAAATCATTGCCTATCTATGATATAGGTTTTCCGGCCAATTTCATACATTCATCATCCGTTTTCATTTAATGTGTATTCAAATTCGTGTGTTTGATGCGACAGACTGACTTTAGTAAAATAAAATTCGTGTTCATGCTCTCAAATTCATCTTTAATCACACAAAGTAATGGTTGCAAAGTTCAAATTCGGATATAGGCATTTAATTTCATTATTTCGTGCATTCAAATTAGTGCGAATTTTAGTATACGGAATGAAATGTCGACAGGATGAAGACGAATTTGAATAGTTATTGCCGAATGTATATGCTTATTATGTGATGTAGAATGCGCAAATATGAAATCGATCACAACAATCGTTAATTTTGATGATTGAATAACGATTTTGACTGGCAACATTTCGATGCATTTTTTTCCGAAAATGAATGCCTCTAATGTGCAATTGATTGACAAAACATTGAAATTGACCGGGAAAACCTATATTAATATTAGCAAGATGTAGACAACCAGAAAGAGAAAAGAAGATATTGTTAGCATGAGACGAAAATGATATTAAGAGCAAGAGAAGCATAAGGTTATGAACATGGCTATGAAACGAGAAAGATACAATTAACTAATAAACGAATATTTGAAATCTAGTTCAGTGTGATCCACTTTGGCCCATCTCAACATCTTGAAAGGAATCCTCTTCCGTTACTCCAGAAGGAATTCCAGGCAAGGGAAAGGAGAATAATGAGAAGCCCTTCTTACGGGGTTTGCGTCGTTGTGGCGCCGGAGACTTCGGCTCTGATACTTTGGTCTCAACGCTCCTACGCCGTGACTTCTCCTCCTCCGCGACACTTGAGTTCGCTTTGAAATGGGGTCGTAGGAAAGCGGCGATACTGCTCCGCCTTGATTTGGGCTTGGGCGAAGTGAGTTGGTTTTCGTTTCCGTCCATGAAGACAGAGTCGGAGGTAGACACGTTTGAAGGGGTAGGGCTCATTGAATCCATATTAGGAGAATGGCTAATAGGAGAAGGAGGCGGAGGAGAAGGGGAGATGGAAGAGTTAGATGGTGTGAACGACATCTGATGCGAAGGCGTGGTTGATCTGGTACGCGTAGGCGTTGATGATCGCGGATGCGTAGGCTTGGACGGTTGCAGGAGTCGTATCGTCGGTACACCTGGAACTTGCATTTTGGATGAGCCATTGTGATTCAAATCCGTACTGCTTCCGTGCTCATTGGTCATACTTTCCTGTCGTTTGACAAAGTTCACACTCGATCGTTTTTTGCTGATGTCATCCACTAGTTCGGTCATGGATTTAGCTTTCCCGCTTCCCGCTCTCCCACTTCCCGGCCGTCCGCTCCCTGGTCTTCTCGGTTGACGATGTCCGTCAACGCTTATCTGTCTATCATACCGACGACGCGTACCATGTACATGTTCATCATCGGACGACTCGTGCTCGACACCGGGGCCGTGCGGGGCAGTGATGCTGAACATTCTTGGTCGATGAGCGAACTGGCTGCTCCGTCTTCGTCTTCTCAGTGCCATCTTAGAATTCTCTGTCCTGTCTGGTCGTAGCAAACCAGTTCCCAAACCATCACCATCAACTTTACCATCCATACCAGGTTCATCATCGAACTCATCATCATCATCATCCTCATCGTCATCGAGTTCGGTTTTCAGCATGTGATCGATACGAGACTTGAGTTTGAGGATGACCTCGGCGTCCTTGTCATGCTGATCTTGTAACTGCTGTTCGAAGTACTCCATTTCCTGTTTGAGACGGTCGTCGTAGTACTTGTGAATCTTGTCGGCAAGGAGGTTGAGTTTAGTGCGGAAGAAGTTTTCTTGTTCGCTCAGCTGATGTTTGAAATGTTCCTGAAGCTGTTGGTATAAGGAGATAGAAGTATTTACAAAGATCTTTTAAAAAATTAATATTTTGATTCATAAAAGCTATGGCCGTGAACTTAAAAAAAAAAATCTATAGGTATGTTTAGCGCTTTTCTCTTTGTATTATAATTGACCTTTCTTTCTATTTATTTAACTTTGTTTCTTTTATAAAAATGAAAATAAAAACTTGTCACTTTTCAGAGATCTTGTTTAAAAAGCACCAGAACGGAATTGTTCCCTGTTAGGTGATGTTCATCTTTCTACCGAAGGGGAGACATAACGTTTAGTAGTTCACATAAGATTTTTTTTTTTCAAAAATTGTTACATCATTCTTCATGACAACGTAATGTACTGGCTAACATATTAAAATTAATGTTGACACATTTTTTTTTTTTTTTTTTTTTTTTTTTTTTTTTTTTTTTTTTTTTTTTTTAATTGAAACTCACTTTTTGTTCATGTTTCTTGAGTACAGTCACGCAGTCTGTGTGGTTCTGCTCGAGCGCAAATTCCATAGCTGTTTTACGGGTCTGATCATTCGACATATTAAGAATGAGAGAGAGAGAGAGAGGGAGAGAGAGAGAGAGAGAGAGAGAGGACGCAGAAGAGAGAGAGAAGGGGGTGGGGTAGAGGTATACATATGGTAATATTGTGTACATTTGAAATGTTTTGATGTGATAATAATACATGCATATAATTAATTTGTACTTTTATAATACAGCCGAAGACTGAACTGTCTATATCTTAATCTGTTATCTTAACGTCAACCCCAATGCTTGTCGTATCGCAGATACTTTGTTTGTGTTGGACATTTTTTTAACGACCCAATCTATCAGTTAATACAAATAATATTGCAGATACCCGTGCGCTACTACTGGGTCGGGTATGTCTTTAGAAGAAGCTTGGCCTCGTTCACATACAAATACCACATAAAGTAAAATTTAAATCACTTATATATGACGTTTAAGGAAAATATAACACGATATAATGATAACGATGGTAATAACGCATTTTAAGTAATACTACTATATTGATAACACTATATGTATTTAGGAAAGTAACTTATTGGGAAATGTAATGGTAGTATTTTGTTGAATGGAATTGATTGGAGAAGCACAATATTTACCACATTCCCAAACATTCAGAGTTGTTATAAATATGTAGACATAAGAGATTTACAGATAACATAATAGGACTTTATTTGATTAGTGGTAGTATAAAATATTAAATATTTAGTGAAGATCTCCATATTTTTATCAAGAATTTAGAAGGAGAAATTCATTTGCAGCAATTCATGCTGAATATGAAAGGAAATTCAAATTATGAACCTATAGTCTTCTTAGCTTATAGGATTTTTTTTTTTTAATATTCAATCTTATACACAATTGTGAAAAGGCGCAATTGGTGATTCGCGATTTGTTTACTTTTTGTTGCAATACGCGGGCAAAAGTCGGACCAGATTAGATGACCCAAGCAAATAACAAAAAGATAAATTTTGCGTTTAATCTCTTAGATAAACCTATCATGTCATTCCGAATTGAAAGATAAGATTTAATGGATCTCCATATATTTATATGAAATATGTTTTATATTTCTTATATACCCAGTAGGAATATATAACAGTGGTCATACAGTAATCAATTCATAATAAACGTCTTTTTAATCTCAATGACCGATCCAAATTACAACCCTAATTGCTTGTTGACAGAAGATAGTACGGATTTTGCATTTGTCCAAGGTGTTTTGAAGAAGATAAGACATATGAAATGAAACTTGAAAGAAGTAATATATAAGCAGAAATGAAAGATATGCACAATATAAAAAAGCCCTCGTATAGGAGATGAAATTCATCGATTACATGTAAATATTTCATCATAATTTTCGTCTTCTAAATGATTATCACACTGTATTGTCTTGCTGAATATATCTAATCCCTTCAAACCGGCACACAATTTTTTTTTGTTTTTTTTTGTTTTGTTTTTTTTTATTATTTCATTCCCCGTATATTCTATTCTTTTAAGATTAAAAAAAAAAAAAATCTGTACTTGGAATGTAATTCATTATCTATACTTCTAAATATTTCATTATAAAACTGATAGATACTGAAAAGTCGAACAATTTCATAACTGTCCAATCTTTGAATCGAGTCGACTTCAAACTGAAACGGATCGAACCAAGGTTTCGGTTCAAATCCTTTGAATGGTCTTTCAGAACCAGACGTAAATAATCATATCTGATTGATACACTTCAGTCACTTCAACCATTTCTTCACGAATTTATGTCATTCATTAAAATCTGAAATACCGGGGGGGGGGGGTTACTTTAGTTTATCCTTACCATGCTTTTCTTGTTGATATCCCCTCCCATGATGAGTAAATCTGCCAAGACTTCGGGCTGGTCTGTCCAAGCTGCTATGTGTAAGGCATTTACACCAATCCCCTATGTAAGATTGAGAAACTTTTGATTTATATCTTTGTTTCCAGTTTGTAACATTTTCTTCTTCTGTGTCTATTCTCTGGCGTCTAATTTAATTTCCTTTATATTCTTTTATATTTTTGTACCCTGTGAATTATGTGGAATTTATGTAAATGTAAACTATTATCCTTTAGGACATTAATACATGAACGTAATTAAATTAAATCACATCGCATTTACCAGCCTCACAATTACCATCCCCAATAATTATATATCGCTCCCTTCATAACCGCTGCAACTTCTACCACAATTATAATAATTTACCACTATAGATAATACATCCGCCATCACAATCAGCACCACAATCGACACCATCACCACCTGCGCCACCACAGTCAACACCATCATCACTACCACCACCATCATCATCACCACCACTACCACCACCATCACATTACACCAGCAAAACCACCACCACCACTACTACCACCACTCACTAACACCGTCACCACTACCACTTCCAAGTCAACCACTACCACCACCACTATCATCATCATCACAACCACCATCACAACCACTACCACCACCACCACCACCACCACTACCACCAGAACAACCACCACCACCACCACTACCACCCGCCACCACCACTAATATTACTACCACTAGCATCACCATCCTAACACCATTACCACCATCACCACCACGCCCACCACCACCACCATCACACCACCCTATCACCTTAACAACAAACACTCCACCGCTACCACCAATAATACCACTACCACTACCATCCCACCCTAACACCATTACCACCATTACCACCATCACCACCACCACCACCATCACCACCACCACCCTATTACCTTAACAACAAAACACCATCACCACTACCACTGCCACCACCACCACCACTAACACTACCATCACCACCTAACCACCATACCACCCATCACCACCGCCACCACTACCACCACCCCAACTACCACCAACTACTACTGCCACCACCATCACCACCATCCATCCATTTGATGAACCTACCGGTAATATTTTGTTGGGGTCACACCCACCTCCCACGAGGATACGTGTGATATCGTTGTGACCGTTACCAGCCGCACAGAGTAATGGGGTATAACCCTCCTAGAGAAAGCATCAACAAATATTATCATTTATGAGTAAAATGATTTCAAATCGATGATTAGTTAACAATATTGGCTAATTTAGAGCAAATATCTATCTCTAGTAATTTCACATGAGTGTGTTTTTTGCTGATGTCGTGCACTAGCTCTACAGCGCTGTATTCTATTATCGAGATTTTTGTTTTTCAAGAGGTTGTTTAATTTTCTTCAAATTGAATGAACTCTCAAATAGATAATCAAACTTATACACCGCTCAGTTTATTGATAAAATCCATAATAAAACATGTTCCCATAGACTAATAACTCCCGTGACCCATCGTAATGACATTATAACGAATATTGAAGAATTCGTGAATATAAAAAAAAAAAAAAAAAAATTAAAGATCTAACAAATACAGTTTATGTCACTAATCTTATATAAAAGATCGAGAAAGCGAACGTAATGTATCAAGCAATTACTTTTCTTCTTTCTCTTTGTTTTTTTAAATAAAAATCAGAAGTGGTATGTTTTTCGAAAATGCTACCGTCAGATACAAGTGATGGAAGAAAATAATGAGAAAATGATATAAAGTTAAGAAATAAGAGCAATACGGTATAAAGAGGGAATAACCATACGACTTCCTTACTTGAGTGTGTGCTTCCATGTTTGCTCCTAAAGACATCAAGACATGAACAGTCCGGACATAACCAGCAAGACATGCTTCATGAAGTGGTGTCAAACCGCGCTTCAAATGAAAAGAAACAATCGAAGATAATGGAAATGACGACGTCTGCCTATTTGGAACTCGAATTCAATATTTTCAAACAATTTTTTACATCCATGGGGCTGTATGCATGAAAAGGGTATCTGCTTTTACTAGGATTTTAGTTGTACACTTACTTATAAATTCAATTCAATACTCATTTATTCCGTTCCCAAATGATAAATTTTAAACAATTACAATTATCCTCTTTCTCATCATGATCATCAAATGTTAGGGGAGACCGGGTATGGAAGTTACACGGGTCAGTTGTTACAGTTCTCAGTGTGCTAAGATGGAACAAGAGAGGATGTGCTAACTGGCATCTATATACAGCCTACACATAGCTGTGATGAACTGCCGGTCGTGAGGTTTCTCTGTTGTTTTATTAAAAAGTAAATCAACAAAAACCATTTTTTACAGTTCAAAGTAAATTTTTGACAAAAATTGAAATTTGTAATAGCTCTTACAACTGAAGGCACATGATGATAGTCTGGTATTGTAAAAATAGTACATGTATGTCACTAATATACCCCCTAGCCATGCCCTGTAATTCTGCCTCATGACTGTGCTACAGTTGATTTCTGTGTGTAAAATCACCCATGGGGTAGGTTGTTACAACAACCTACCCCATGTTGATGTAACAGCTTTCCCCCAATTACATTACATATGTAAAATTACATTTTGTCTCAATTTTCAGGTGTTAATATTTTTATTTTTCTATTATTACTTTTGTCTATTCTAGAGCTCTACTTGATCTACTTTTAACGATGTTAAGAAACTGGAAAGTTGAAATTAAAGTATGGTATAAGAGATTTACACATTGTCAACTTACCCCGTATGTTTACATATTGTAACAATTGACCCCGTATGGTGTAACAACCTACCCCGTATATGGGGTAGGTTGTTACAAAAAAATGTCTTCACTAATTAAGCTGTAGTTAATTAGTGTTTACATGTTTTCAAGTTTTATGTGCCTCAGGTTTTAGCCAACATAATAGGCTAACTACAGACCCAAAATGGAGTGTGTGAGTACTTTCATTAGAATTATCTGGCCCAAAATGTGAATTCTGTAACGTCCATACCCGGTCTCCCCTACCTTACTGCATCCCCTATAGTAAGAATTTTACACCAGTGATTATGATCGGTACACACCCTTCCTCTCTCCTCCTCCTCACCCCCATCCTCCTCCTCGATGGTCATCCCCCTCCCCTTCCTCTCCTCTTCATCTTTCAATCTCACCTTACTCTTAGCGTTGACGTGCCACATGAGTCCCCGAGTTACGCCAGTCATGATGATAGCAACACACCCGCTTTGAGCGGCCCAGTGTAAGACTGTCCGATCATCCTACAAAACGATACACGTAAAATTTGTTTGCCTTTCTATTTCATCATGTAAATTAAGAAAAGAAAAACAAAATAAATAAACAAATTCATGTAAATGTATAATTAGAGGAAATCAGAACCCAACTTAACGAATGTATAGTTTGATTTGGTCGGTATCCCCACCGATCCACGCCAGGTTCAGTCAAATTTTTAGCGAATGGTCAAATTACAATTATCGTTTTTTAAAGCATTCATGTATCTTCGAGAGTAAGTCCGTGAATAAAGTTTGGTTTAATGTCCTTGCTCATGTAACTCGACGAGTTGATGATCAGTGGGGTCAATCATCTAAAACAAAACATGGATTAACCTTATCTGTATCTATAAATGTAGGTGTCTGATCAATTCACCTTGGTACAATCATGTAATCAGCTGTAAGTTTTGATAGTAATCATTATACAAGTGATGTACTAAAATATGTACCCTATCATTTAAACACAACAGCGGCTAGATCTTACGATGATTTAACCTTGTCAGTTCCGTACAGGCCCAGATGCAAATAAAAAAAGTGACAGATTAATAAAGGAATAAAAGCAATGAAGAGAGAACACTAAATAGAGAGTTTTAAAGCATATGTGATGTCAAACAAAATATTAAAAAAAGAATAAAAAAATAATTATTAAAAAAAACAGAAACAAAAACAGAAAAAAAAAATCACAGAAAGAACAAAACAAATCAAACCATAAAAAGGTTCGATCTCGGAAAAGGGTTTACATTGACACTACATCTTCGTCAATGTTGTTGCTCGTTTTTCCCGGCTGAGGTTATAAAGGAGAAATCTCAAGTTACTCCTTCAAACATTTAATTAGTTTCGAAAATTCGCGTCGTAATGTCAGCCTAAAAAGCAACTCCAGGCAACGAAGCGAATGTCGTTAATACGTTCCGTTAATCATCAAACAAATACCACATTGTTGGCTTTCATTACTCACTCTGTTTCTACATTAATCCACTCAAGTTAATTTTCGTGTTTTATATATATTCAATAGCGTGGACAAAAACGACATTTATGCTGCAGTCACACAGACACTTACGTTTAGTTACGTTTTAGTTATTTTATCAATATTTCATCTTCTATTATAGCATTTCTTATGTATTTCTCTGTTTTATTGGATGAACGAAATTATCACTATTTCCACTGCTGACTGTGAAAAAAAAAAAAAAAAAAAAAAAAAAAAAAAAAAAAAAAAAAAATTGGGGACGCAACGCCGGATGTAACTTAACGTAAGTGTCTGTATGACTGTAGCATTACATCGTATGCTTCAGTGGCGGATCCATGATTTTAAAATCGGGGGCACCGCTTGAAAATTTTGAAAATAAGGGGGCGCTGCCCGACAAATTGAAAAAGTAGGGCGGCAATCATGAGATGAGAGAAGCAAAAAGAACAGAAAATATTCAAAGTTTTATTAAACTGTAATTAGTTTTGAAACTTTGGCCCATAATCGCAGCCATTAACCCAAAATGATTCCCGGCAACGTACAGAATTGTATTGATCCGCATTGATGGCTTTAATTACTCATTCCGTTTCAACATTTCATTTATTCACTTGAGTTTAATAGAGGTTTTCGTGTTGCTATTCAAGAGCATGAACAGAAACAACATGTTAAGTACACTTAGTGTTACATCTTGTTCTCAATAAAGTTTTGATTTGACAAGAATTAAGTGAAAAGTATATTATTCACATTAAATCTTATGTTAGCCTGATTTTGATAAATAAGACTTTTCAAAGAAGGAAACACAATTGATATGGTAGATGGAATTGAAGAAAAATATTGAAAGATTTTGAAAACAGAAAATCAAAAAAGAAAAGAAAGTTTCATCTCAGAAAGAATATTGTAATTGAATTGAATAAACTGAAGGAAGGGAGACCTGGGGAATCGGGGAGGGGTTGAATACAAATATAAAAACAAGAACGCAAATTAAACACATATCTCGAGATATCAATTTATCCATCATGATGATAAGATAGAGTGAGAAATAAGCGGGGAGATATAGACATGCAGAGGCAAATACAAACAATGGTAGGAAAATAGGAAAAATTCTGATCTTTGTAAAATATAAAAATTAGTTATCAATTAGATAAAAATGACGCCTATAAATGTCGTCAAATAATTACCTCGTCTTTTTGGAGGACATCGACACCGTCTTCGATCATCTTCTTGAACGTTGCGACGTCAGCGTTCCTTGCAGCCTGCAAGAGAGGTGGAAGTTCATCCTCCATTTCTTCGGATGGCATGTCTTCTCCTGACGATGTCATTGTCGGATTCGACTGTCAGTGCTCGAAGTCTGGAGCGAAAACACCATCAAATCAAACTAATTAGGTTCAATTTATATAGAATCCTGGCACAAAAACATTATCATTAATTGAACAAAGAGCAAAATATATAATATAAAAATGAGTAAAGAAATGGAATTCTATTGGGATTCGAACCAGCGACCACCTGACTGCTAGACAGACGCTCTACCGACTGAGCTATGACAAACCCTATGTTAATGTTCGTCCCAGGAAATTTTCTTACTTTCTCAATGTTCGTCCCAGGAAACTTTCTTACTTTCAACGTTCGAGTGGTCAGAAGCTATAGAACATGACACAAACCCGAAGGATAAGAATCAACTTGAGGATGAATACTAGGTGATGCAGCCTTTTTAAATACCTGTGTAAATTTGAATAAAGAGCGAAACTGACCAGAAATATATAATTTGAAAAACGAAGAAACCAATTTAAATATAAACCGAATGCAACGAGTTTTTATTCAGATTATGCAATACAAACTACAAAATATACAATTTTTTAATGAGTGATAACGGTTTGCCTGTAGTCATTCAATTCCAATTCAATCGTTTAACAATAATCATGAGATTTCAAATGAACTCTAATATATAGAACTCACCAAAACAAAAACAATGACGGTTTAAATCCTCAAAAGAGACGACCACTTCACAGTGACTTACAGAGCGAGTGTCCAAGTTTTTTTTTTCTGTAGATTTGCAGACGCTGGTCATGCACCCAATATCTTTTGTAGGATACCTAATTAGACCACTTGAAGTTAGTTTAGTATCTATAAAGATACTTGTTTTATTGGTTGAAGCTATCGGTGTGACAAAACAGTGCGTATCAAGATAAACTGATCGCAGACTTTAACCCGATAAAACAAAGGTATCTGTGTCGACTCGGTAACCAGGCACGCCGTAATCTTTGCTCATAATACAAGGGGCGTATAGGTAATTTGTAAAGTTTCTTCTAAATAACGTACAATGATATTATGAGTAAATGGTAATTTGATTCAATTAATACAAATCTGGAACAGAATAATGGTTTCGGTACAATAGTTCAAAAATCACAAGGCGGGAGCAACTAGGACCTACTATCAAGTAACCTGTTTTCGTACTGAGACATCTTCCATATTTACTGTTTTGGTTTGGAGTTGGACACCATTTCGGTTGAGGGCAGTGACGTTGCACCTATTCCCCTAAAACATGTATGATGGAGGGGAGGGGAGAAAAAGTAGTTATTTCTAATTTATTTTCTGGCAAAAACCCTTCTCCTACCCCCACCCATCCCCATAAGGTCACACACGACGCCTAATTACCGACAGAGAGCAAAAAATATTCATTCGACCCAACCCTTCCGAAATTTTTAAACTTTGAACAGCTGTAGACAAAATGTGTGCATATGATTCACATTTAAGAATGGTTATCGGAAGGGCAATCATTAACTTCGTATGCTAAAACTGGGAAGAAATTAATGTTAGGCTTGGCACTATATTAGACGCGCAAGTTGATATCAAATTCTTACTTTTGATGCCAATTGAGTCAGTTTCGGCATGAGGGGGCGCTATATCGATTTATTTTTAAAATGAGCTGGTAAACAGCTATTTTCTTGGCTAAATTAATAAGGAGGAATAATTTGTCATTCCGTCCACATGACCAATCACCGAGTGAATTAAGGCTGATTTTATATAAATTTATCAAACCTCAAAATTAACACAAAGTCTCATGAGATGTAATTACAGGTGTGGCGCCCTGAAGGCCTTTTGAGGGTGTTTGATGACATTCGGATACATATTTCGGGGTGGTCCGTAGAAAAGGCTTAAACACGCCTGTAATTAAATGTATTTGGATCATAGGTCTCGTTTTAAAGTTTTAAGTATTTCATTCAAACTTCTATAAAGTCAAGTAAAAGAGAGAGAGAGAGAGGGAGAGAGAGAGAAGGGGGGGGACCAGATGAAACCCATGTCCATTATTAACGTGTTGTTTTGGGCTGCCAAGAGTTTCTAACCTCTAACAGAAGCCCGACCCCCCCCCCCCCTCCCCCCCCGGCTCTCTTCACTCTCTCTCTCTCTTTCTCTCTTCGAATGTTTTAAACCTGTTAATTTTTGTTTTATGAAGGGGGGGGGCTAGTTCATGATATGCAGCCCCTCCTCCTCCCAATCGTTGCAAGGTATACAATCAATTAGTAAACCAATACACGCTGTAGCCTATGGTGACTTCTATAGCTAATACAGCCGTGTGCAAGGGCTCATTCTTTCACCTCTAAGTTGACTTTTTACTAAAGTAAATTGCAAAAATTTGGTAGCATTCTTTTCAGTAGGATATGTTCGTTACGTTGAAATAAAAATATTTTTTTATTTTCGAATTAACCTACAATACAGGTCACACACGCCTAATACCACCAGAGAGCAAAAAATATTCATTCGACCCAACCCTTTCCGAAAATTTTTAAACTTTGAACAGCTGATAGACAAAAATGTGTGCATATGATTCACATTTAGAATGGTTATCGGAAGGGCATCATTAAGCTTCGTATGCTAAACTGGGAAGAATTAATGTTAAGCTTGGCACTATTAGACGCGCAAGTTTGATATCAAATTCTTACTTTTGACTGCCAATTGAGTCAGTTTCGGCATGGGGGGCGCTATATCGATTTATTTTTAAAATGAGCTGGTAACAGCTATTTTCTTGGCTAAATTAATAAGGAGGAATAATTGTTCTATCCGTTCCACCATGACCAATCACCCGAGGGAATTTAAGGCTGATTTTATATAAATTTATCAAACCTCAAAATTAACACAAAGTCTCAATGAGATGATAATTACAGGTGTGGCGCCATAAACAGTCATGTGAAGCCCTGCCGTAGATGGCGCCAAACTGCAATAAATTGTTGGGTAGATTCATGATAATAACAGAAATACATTTCCAGTGAATCGCCTGCTATTTTTACTCTTTAACAACAAATAAATCTTTTTCTTTTCCAACAGTAATTATATCAAAATGCTTTGCCAAATAGAGGGTGATATCTGAATATTTTTCTGTATTATTCTCTTGGGATTACATTCATATATTTGTGGCAATGTTTCTGTATTTTGTTTTTCAGTAAACACAACTTTAAAAGGACGATTCACAACCAGGTTGAAGATGCAAAACGCATTTATAGAAATACAAATTTAAACATTAAACTCATTTCTAGAAACTCATCTTTAGAACTATTTAGACGGCGATATAGCTGAAAATTTTAAAGAAATAACCAAGGAATAGTATTCCGCATAAATTTTGAATAGACTATTCAGTAAAAAAAAAAAAAAAAAAAAAAATATTATACTCACAGTTGAAAAGTAGAGCTGATAGTCTCTTCAAAATCACGTATGTCCAGCAGTTATGCAGCAAACCTTTGATCAGTGAATAATAGGAATTAGCATTCGACTAATCGACAGTAATTCCACATCATTCATGTTTATTTTTTTACAGTCAGTACCTTTCACTTGAAGTTATTTCAATTTGACATGATTTTTTTTTTATCGCGTATAATCTGATGAATCATCCTCATTTCGATGTGAGTCAATTGAATAAACAATTATTCACAGCTAGACCTTTAAAGCATTCTAAAATTATCGTCAGGTGTTCGGGATTTCTCGATCAATTTACTCCGAAACTATATCAGTATGATCAGCATCCACTTCAGCAAATGTGGTCCTCTAGGTAGATCGCAACGTAATGTTTTAGTGAAAGTTCCAGTGGTGTCCCGATTGCCAATATTAAAAGCAAATGAAATAGCCCCATGATGTAATCTCAATCCACCTGTAGTTCTTTCAATGAAAATGACTAATGGCCCCTTACCTGGGATTCGCTTTGATCATTAAGAACAGGATCTGCCCCCAACAAAAGCTCACTGGACACAGCGTCTTTTGTCCCTGAGGGTCACTTGCTGACCAATTCTGTACCAACACCCTTGACCGTTTGGGCCCATTGTCCACTATTCCGGCTTCTCGAGCTTTTTAAAGATCATGGCATGACCTCTACTATAAAATATAAATTATCTTTCAATATGATTTATAAAAGGGCGTTAAATGTATCTTGTCTATACAAAGGCCTATACATGTATACTAACAACGTTGTTGTTTCCTCAATGTAGGGGGCCATAGACGTCAATGCATATGCTTCGGCGGCAATTATTTTTCTGTTTTATACTGACCCTGTAGTCCTATAATACGGCCACATGTCATGAGTTGGGTGGAAAATGCGTTACATGTCCAAAAAATTGTAGAAATGTACAGTGTCAAAATCAAACATCTCTAGTTTCTTAGTAGTAAGTCAGACATGTATAAAAGTATATACATATTGAAAGCAGAGATTGAAAGGAAGATGATTAACATATTTCTGTGCCTGTAAAAGGTGTGTCATAAAAGCTATACAGAGTGTTACAGGAAAAATGGTTTGAAAATCTTCACAATTTTTCCGGCGAATAATTTCTTAATCTTTTCACCAAATGAAATGAATCATCTTGGATTGTGTTAACAAGACGCTATGCTTCTAAAAAATATAAACTTGTAATACAAAATTATTTTTTCTAACCGCGCTACAGGGTGTCAAAAAAGACAAAAAAAATATTGCAAAAAGGGCAGAAATCCTGTCTTTTACACTTGGATTACTACTCAAACAAAGTTTATTGCAAGTAATATGTTTCCACTTAATTGTGTATTTACATGCATGCAAAGAAAATGACGAAAAAATAACAATGATTGTTATAAAATTGCATGTGACAATTTTTGATGCCTGCAATGCATTGTCTATGAGGATATGTGCATCAAGTATGTTTTAATTGATTAATTAATTGATTAAATGACTTTTGAAAAAGCTTCTTCACATTTATTTAAAACCACATAAATTCCCAAGAGAATGATATATCACTCAACCCATAAGACCAATTAGCTGCAAAGACATAACGCAGCAAACAATAGGAAAGCAACAAAGATAAAAATTCCCTATTTCCCTATGCTTTAACACGTGCCTCCACCGTAGGATCCTCCACCGTAGGATCCTCCACCCCTTACCCTACTCCACTCAAATTATATTTGTATTAAAACCATGAGCATAACAAAGCTGAAACTTCACAGACATATAGCCTGATAAATTATCTACAATGTGAATGATTGCACAGCTTACGACTGTACATCATTTTCATGCTATGTGAAAAAATGTGATAATTTTCCCTCCAAAATGTAACGCCTCCACCCTTTTACTATACCCCAACTTGTGACACATGACCATACGTTTTATGTTGCAACCCGAAATACAACTTTCACATGTACCCGATAATCATAGACAACTTCGAGGACACCTGTACAGTCTACTTACCAAACATCTCTCAAGTACAATCTGAGCTTATGTAGAGCAGAATTATGCTCTAAAGGGAGAGCGAACTGGGCAACACTCTCATTGACTGTGTGTTAAAAATAGCTAGTCTTAGTGTATACATTTTGAGATAACTATTAACAAAACGTTGTAAAATTAACCTACGATTTAATTTGTATTGGGAAACTAGAATGTTTTGAGGAGAAAAGTATGTGTTTTGATACTTAGCAACATAATTATCATGGTGTGAATTCATTGAGTAGTGAAAAGATGTGTTTTAATTCGAATGGGACTGAATTATAAGACTACACTATGAGGATGTTGCATTATGGGTTAGGAATCGGGGCAGAACCGAGTAGTTGAGGACTTGAGATGGTGCTATACAAGGCTGCTAGTTCGTACTGGTTTTAAAGAAGAATAGAATCTCATCCCTGCTCATGCATCTTCGTTCATGCCCTCTTTAGCACTTTATAACCCCTTCCTCCTCACCCTCTCTTTCCAAGATTCCTCTCTAGCTTTCTCTATTTCTCCCGCTCGCTCATATTCTCCTTTCTATTCTCGTAATATGTGCTCCCCCCCCCCCCTCTTTTCAGATCCAACTGTCTCTGTCACTGCACTTATCTCTCCACTCTCGAGCCTACATGTACATCTCTACCGCTTGCACTATCTTAACCATCATTACAATAATACCCAATACTTTGTATTCCAAGCACGGCGGTATACTTCTATTCGAAAACCCGAACCCTTAATTACCCGAAGGCATGAAATATAACACACAATGTGAAAGGAAATATTGATGCTAACAGTTGAAGTGTCTTCTACGTTCAGGTTCAAGTAGCAAGCTAAGAGTAGGCAGAGTCCATGCAAAGAGCAAGGTCCGCATTCGCTTCACCACGTTTAAAAGGATTAGTTTTGAAAGAGATGGAGCTTTGGATATTTAAATATCTTTGTCAGCTAGAATAAAATTGTGTACATATTATGATCTTAAAATACTAATTTTTAAAAATATATTCACCGTTTTCAGCAAATTTAATCCAGAATATACGGTAAAGATAATCTTTTCCGAATGGACGTAAGTACACGTTCATTTTGAATATTTAAAATTTGACAGAATCCATTATTATGTCACACAGTTTCTCACACAAACTTTTTTTTTTTTTAATGCAAGCAGAGAAATATTAGACTACTTTCTGCAATATTCAGCAGAATTTCATTGCCGTTCCCTTTACTAATTTATCTCTTTAAGCCTAATTTGAGATGTCTTGCTTAGGGTTATGCTATACAAAATGGTCAGTGAACAAACTAAAGGAGAAGAGGCTGGAGAAGGGGATTGGAGGAATAAGATAAGGAGGATAAGGAGAGGAAAATAAGAGTTTGTAAATGAAGGAGAGGACAAAGAGAAAACATACAACAACAAAAATTTTAACCGTGAAGAGACGAGAGATGAAAAAAGGTCATTCATTGAATCATTCATAAGGGTGGTCACTTCGCGGAGACGTCCTCCGCGACGGATAAAAAGTATTAGAGACGTCTCCGCGACATATTTCAAAAACTGTGACAAAGCAAGTTCAAAGAACCGTCTCAAAGTTGTTTCCGCGACTCATGAAACGTCTCCGAGACGTCTCCGCGACGTTTCATGAGTCGCAGAAACAACTTTGAGACGGTTCTTTGAAATGCTTTGTCATAGTTTTTGAAAAAATGTCGCGGAGACGTTGCGGAGGGACATCTCGAGATGTCTCTAATACTTTTTATCCGTCGCGGAGACGATATTTTCTATTCCGTCGCGGAGACGTCTCTGCGAAGTGAGATACACCCTTAATTATCAGTAATAATGAACTATTTGGAGCGCTAAAAACAATAAATACCACGGCGCCTACCAATACGTTTATCATGAAAGAACATCTCAATAATTCACTCACTCTATCATTGCAAGAAATTAATATGATAGCCAAATCAATTTGCGAAACAATTGAATAAAAGAAAAATAGCTTGATTGCCTAACTATTTAGTAAAAAAAAATAATAAAGATAGGCCTATTCAAAATAAGAAATTGGTATCAATGCGATCTGCATTTTGTTTTTCTTTTTTATCTCGAGTGAGTTATACAAAATGTATTAAATATCATAAAAGTTCATTACAAACACCACGCATATTAATACATTTTTATCTTATCTCACAGCATATAATATTATTGTTCCTTTAAATCTACTGTGGAAGGTATCATTTAAGTGAGATGAAATGTTCTTTATTCCCCCCCCCCAAAAAAAACAACAACAACAACAACAAAAACAAAAACAAAACAAAACAAACAAAAACAAAAAAAAAAAAAAACGTAATTATTGTATTAAAGGCTGTGGGAAATCTCAATAATTAAAGTGAACGTATAAAAAAAAAAAAAATGAGAATCGAACCTAATTAAGTTTAACGAGACTTTGAATTAATTTGAAACATGATAGAAGGAAATAACAACCAGTTTGGAAGGAACGATGGAATTTACCTATAATGTGTGAAAAGGAACTCTTATGTCAGATGACCTTATCGTACTTCTCACACCGCTACTAATGATACGATATGTCCGCTCTTAAAGCACGTATTGCATTTCGCGCCAATTTTTTTCCCCAAGAAATTTCCCTGCTCGCATCCGCACACAAGTTCACGTGTTTATTCAAAGCCAATACGAACCGTCTGCCGGATTGTTTGAAGTCAATATGATATGATCGAGCTGTGCTATATGAAAACATATACACAGACAGTGCCGCTGTGTTAATATATCATTTAATATTGCCTGCAGTCTGTGTGGTGGCTGGATATGGCTTAGTGGAATGGAGTGATAATAAGCGTAATTTAGGAGGAATGATATTGGATGATGGTGGTTAGTGGGAGTGCATTACTTAACATTTACCCATCCTCATCGTTTACACCTCATCCTCGTTTCATATTACTAGCTCCATCTCTCCGCGTCTTGTTTCTATGGGAAACCTATATCCATGCGATGTGATAGACGTACTTAAAGGGAATACAAGCGTTGGTTAATTGCATGACATGCAAAAGGACATGCCCTTCATTTCGATATAACATACGTGAGTATAATAACCCAATTACAAAAACATTATATTGATCTGACTAAAAAGGTATTTAAAGGGAATACATGCACCTAGACATTCCCATATACATGCATGGACATACGCCGACCGTTTCGATACTTTAAGCCTATTTAAAATAATATTTTCTTATCACGTTTCTTATTAAGATAATTATGATATAATAATTTGACTTAAGATGTATGCCTATTCATACATGTATTTAGATGGAATATACGCATCGTCATTATAAACGGTCATGTCATTTCAATATGAGACTATATATTTTAATTAAAAGTAATTCATACTCGTATAAAACATTTTGTAATAAAGGTAATTGGTCCATGCAATACATTCACGACATTATGGATGCAGTTTTTATACTAAAGCACGTGAATTTAAACCTGATTACAAGTATTTATAAACATTTTGAACTATTCAAGTGGATTGAGTTCCTTAACCCTAATTAAATATTCCAAATCATAATTATGTTAAGCCATGCATTAAGAAATTAAAAATGGATTGTCTTTTACATGAATGCATTGAATTGTGAACACATTTTGGAAAGGTATGCTGGACTATAGTTCTTTAGTCTAAATATTGTATTGAAATTTATTTGGTCATTGCAGCACAAACACTTAAATAAATCATGTTTAAAAAAATCTGCCCACTGATGAACACGGGTATGAAAAGACTGACGAATTGTTTGGGAAGAGCCATACTTTCCTATAATCAAGATGATTAGACAAATCCATCAATATGAATTAATAAAGCATGACTTGCATACACGTGCAGGTAAGCAGCAAATTAGCTTCGGGGCTAATGTCGTTTATATTTCAGCATGATTAATTTTGTGGAGCCGCTGTTTCAACGTCCTATCTATACTGGACACACATGCTCTGTTTGTACATGTATTCGTAATACACATGAAAAAATGATTTTATAAATATAAATCTAATGATATCGATACCAATTTTTTAACGTCTCTATCTGGTCAGTAAATTAAACACGATATTGAAATGGTGGATATATGAACATTCCTAATTAATACACGTAAGTAATAACTCTGACTATATTTGATAATGAACGCATGTAGAATTAATATAGTGAATCTTTGTCGAAATGAGAGAGAAGTCGGAGATCAAAGATCCGAGTAAATCGACAAACTAATAAACATCAAAATTTTGAGGAAATTTTTTTTTATTATTTGGTTCTACCATGCTTCATCTTTGCTCGTAAAAAAATGAGTGAAATGATAACGGGAAAGTGGTAAAGAAGTTTTTCGGCGAGTGTTTTTTTCGGTCATAATTTTTTTTTCCGGACATACAAGCGCACGTCCACGCTCATTTCCCCTCTCCGTTTAGCTCCGCCCTTAGCACAGCATGGCTTTGTTTGTTGGACGTTCACGGTCATGACTGTTGTGTGATTTCATTTGGCTTTTGTTTCGTTTTTTGTGAGCGAATAGCGAACTAACTCTCTTTAGCTACACTCAGCTGTGCGATGCCACACAACCTGCTGTGAATAAAGCTGTTTCATCCGGGATAGCGGAGCACGCAAACGAATGTCAAATCTAACAATCGGTGGGGGGGGGGGTTTAGTGGGGAAAGCTACTTATTGCTTGACTTAGCTATCTGGATCCAATGAATGTTAATTTCAGCATTTTTTTAGGGGCCGCGATATCTGTTGTCCTGATGGGAAATTAAAACCTCCCTATAAACAAATTTGGTTCCATCAGGGAAACATAGAGCACACAAAAGATTGACGTGATCATAATACTTCTGATACAAGTATTTAGGTTAAAGTCTTAAGACGCGTAAGAGATGCTAATTTAAAATTGAAAATATGGTTTTAAAATTGGTTGATATTGCATTATGTAAACCAAGAGCTAAGGGGGGGGGGAAGTGGCAAATCAATCTAGTTTATAACTGCGGCTGGTATCTCACTTTTGGGAACTACTTGAAACAACTATATGACGGCTTAGAAACAAGTTTGAGACGAGTTGTTGAGACGTCGCGAGACGTCTCCGCGAGGTGAGATAGCACCCATACTAGCAATTTCTGCAGTTTTTTTTACAAAGTAATGTGTTTAAGAAAGTAGCGTTTTACTAACACGACGAAACAAAATACGATTAACTCTTAAAATAATTCATTTCTAAAAATTATTAATATCTTCTTATTACTGGTAAAAGTTTGATCAATAAAAGACGAGATCGAGCAAATCATTTACGTTTTTATTTTCATTGTCTTAAGCTAACCTAGCCACTCATAAAACGTGATCAGAGAAATTCAATACATTCGTGAGGCGCAAATAATTTATTAAAACATTTTTGGAGGCATATCTCTCATCATATACTTATTCAAAGAATATAAACAAAATGGCCCCTGTACAGAATAATTTAGTCTATAGACATATTATGTAAAAATTCCAACAGAGTTCAGATCAAAATGACTCGCTTTATTATGAGTAAGAGTACGCGATTGACATTCAAAGAACGCACGCAAACATCGGAATAAAACCCCAAAAAAGGTTTTAAAATAGTTTTGTTTCTAACTAATTTAGCGCCAGGATTGGTAAACACTTTTCTTAAAAGAGCGACTTTTTCTTAAACAATTAGAAAGAGCATGACGTTTTCATTTATTTGACGAAGATATAAAACAACTAACCAAATTCAGCTCTTTTTTTTGAGAAGATGAACATCGCCGTTATGCGCTTGCCTCGATCATGCGTGACGGACGAGTATTGTTCTCTGTATACCTGAATGCAGCCTCCTCATTGGTCAATCGTTCACCTTTGTAACAAGTGGTTGCTAGGGCATTTCGGTGAGTACAGCGGTGACAGAGTGTTCTTATTTTCTGGCGCGGGTACAAAGGAAGTCAAACTTCGCAGACGTTTTTCTCTTGATTTTTGATTTCCAAGAGCCAATTCTCCTCTCGCGTTCAGAGGCATATAATCTCCACTTCTATTATTACTCTTTTTACAGTCGGGTTTATATATCAAATTCAAGGCATGAATCAGGGATCAATATATATATCATAATGGATTTCAAATTCGCGAATAGTCTCTCCTTTCGACGTGACGCATCACATATTTACACGAAAAGAGCTATAAATAGCTTGTCAGAGTTAAGCCCACCTCGTGAAACACGTATACTTGTCTGTTGCTCTGGATAAATCTGAGATCTACTCTTTCACTGATATTGGTATACCGCCATAAATATTCTCGACGGCTGGTTCGCTGAGTAGGTGGAAATGTATTAACAGCGAGGATTCAACTGATAAGAGGGGAGCTTTAAATCAATTTCTGAGCAATAACGATAGACTAGAGAGAATGGAATATAAATCCACAATCCAATATCATTCTCCTGTTTATTAATAATGTAAATTGACGGTTACAGATAATTACTAAGGTCCGTTACTCCTACTGCGAAATTGGAATAAGATTCGTTTATCCGAAATTGAAATAGGATTCGTTAATCCGAAGATGAAATAACCCTTACGCTATTACCCTCTTCAATTTTTAATTAACGAACCTTATTTAATTTTTGATTTATTGATTTTTATTACAGTTTCGGTTAAACGCAAATGAGATGTGGTTGAGAATATCGAACTGTTGTAAAAATGCAGATCGAACCGTGTTCTCTAACATTTATTTGAAGGAAAAATGAACCTAAAAACCATTACAACGAATGTTTGGGGGGGGGGGACCGAACACTATTTCCTTTTTAAAGTATAGAAAATCTATCTTTGCGGATTAACAAAACTTGGGAATAACGGGTTGGTGCCTAAATCACAAGCTAGCAGCTAAAGATGCAGACTTAAAATGTCGGATTATTTGGATTCCCTAATCATAGTGTAAATGAAAATTTAAATAGCACTTTATAGATACTCGAATGGTTGCACACAAATCCCACTTATTGTGTAGAGTAATAGAGAAGCGCGTCTTAACGTTCAGGCATACTTGAGGTTTTATTGTTATAAATCCATTAAAAATCAATGAAAGTCTGTGGTTTTGAATGAAAAAAAATAGAAAAACCCACTCTAAAATAATGAATATTACTCGTCACTGCAAATAATACGATAATTGGTTGCATTGATTAATTTGGTAAAGTAACCGGCTTTGTGTGAATCATTACATTTAGGGGGAAAATGAAATTTACATAGACACAAGTAGGTTAATATAGCGTTCATTGAACTATATAGTTTCTTTATTTCAGCAGCCACAGTCCAGATCGGTTTCAATAATAACCTCCTTCGGTTACTAATCTGTTAATCTCTAGATATTTAAAAAGATCGAAAATAGCACTTGAAAGTAGCAAGTATAAATAGGAATTTAATACAATACAGCCCTGACTTATTTAGGTCCAGGACCTATGTCTGTTATTAGTGGAGAAACAAATATGCAATATTTTAATCGGTGAATAATTTCTGTAAATGCATTGTCGATAAGGGAAATATACAGTGTGTTCCTAAAAAATGGTAACCGAAGTTCAAAGGTCAGTCATTTAATAAAAACATGGTTAATTCTTATGATTCGTTTATTAAAATACTAAGTAACTCATCAGCTTTAATTTAAAACATTGCTTACATCCAAACTGTCATGGGTCACAGAATTAGGGATCTTTGAAGGTGATAGGTACAAAACCCACCTTTTCCAAGTTTTTCATTTGTAGGTTATGAAACCAACTTTCCATAAGTTTTTGGTTTCATCGTTTTGGGGTTTTTTCCACACAAAGTTTCAATGAAATGCAATCTCATTTTTCAAAGGACCTATCTCACTGGCAATGAGATGGGTTCTTGATTATGAGTCTCTGGAGTCTCGGAGAGGTCGCCGCGACATATCCTGAGTCTGCAGGAAGTCGCGAGAAATATCAAACAAATGTTAAACATGTTCAATCTTTTAGTAGACTTATTTAAGACGCGAGCAAGTCTCTGTGGCATCTTTGCGGGGTTGCCGCGACGTCCCTTAAGTATCCATGACGTCGCAGAAACGTTGTCGGAACTTGCTAACGATTAAAAGAAATCGAACGAGTTAATTATTTTTTACTTGCTCGCGTCTTAAAGAAGTCTACTAAAAGATTGAACATGTTTGACTTTTGTTCGATTTTCCCACGACGCCCACAAGTCTCATGAGAAGTCACCACGACATCTCCACGACTCAAGAGACTCATAATTGCGAAACCATCTCATTGCCAGTGAGAAAGGTCCTTTGGCAAATGAGATTGCATTTCATTGAAACTTTGTGTGAAAAAAAAAACAACCCAAAACGATGAAACAAAAAACTTATAAAAAGTTGGTTTCGTACCCTACAAACGAAAGACTTGGAAAAAATGGGTTTTGTACCTCTTACCTTCAAATGACCCTAACTCTGTGACCCTTGACAACTTGGACGTAAGCAATGTCTCAAATTAAAGCTGATGAGTTACTTAGTATTTTAGTAAACAAATTACAAGAATAAACCTTATACTTTAATGATGACTGACCTTTGAACTTCGGTTACCTTTTTTTTAGGAACACACTGTATAACGTTCAAAGTCATGTATTTTATTATAATTGATTGTGATATATCAACGTTTACTACAGTACATTACTTTTTGAGCTGTAAGTCTGAAAAATTAACAAAATGTTTGACTTAATTCTGACCCTTCCAAGTGGCAAAAGATGTGTAAGCATCTCGGCTACGCCAATGTGCGATAAGCAGGGAATAAGCAGAGACGTCAAAATTGTACGCAAAATTTTGATGAGAATAGGTTGTAATATGGCCTACACGATCGTGTATATTATATGAAAATTTATTTTCTCTAATGGCAGCCCCCTCTCCCCCCCCCCAAAAAAAATAAAAATAAAAATAAATAAATAAATAAAAAAAATTAAAAAAAATAAATAAATAAAAATAAAATAAATATATAAATAAATAAATTAAAAAAATAAATAAATAAAAAAAAAAAAAACGTTATTTCTATGAGAAATACAAATTTTTCTCAAAAAGTGAGAAAATTCTTTTACTGCCCTTTATTGATGTTTGTTGTAGATTATGATAGGCTGTAGCTCAGGGTTGGAATATCATGTAGTCAAATTGTATATTTATGTATTATTTCCTTTGCTTATAAAACTAGGCAAAGCTAAGTTCGAGACGAAAACAAATCATCGTCTATCCGTTTTCTCCCAAAACATGTTTGGCAAAATGTTCTAATCAAGTTTATACTCTTTATATCAAACTAATTAAGTACAAATCCAGGTAACCGCTCTCTTTCCTGTAGCCGAGTTAATGTTGATTTAGAGTAGATAAAACACTGACATATTTTTAATATCCGTCTAGTCGAACCTGCACTTGTCGAGGATGCCAAGACTTTTAAATCCCTTTGGAAGATATTTAGGCTCCTATACTCAAGTTCATACATCCCCGCCTACAAATCAACTCTTTTCTGAGCCTTTACCGGATTAACGGAAGCCAGATTTTGAACATGTAGAACGTCAACGCCCCATTCTTAGGCTGTTGAGGTGTACCAGTAATCTGGCAAATTTGGTGGAAATCTCGTAGATTTCCTAAGATCATCTTTCCGTGATTGGCATAGAATGTGGAGCAACTTCTGTGGAGATTCTGAGGAGGAAATCAAGATTATCTCATAATTCTTCGTTTTGTGATACAAAAGATGAGATTAAACTTCATGGATTTAACATGTTGTAGTATTTTAATGAACAGAACGACTTCATGTAAAAAAAAAAAAAATTAATTAATTAATTAATTAAGTTGCCTACATTTTGTGTGCGATTTTGTGTAACGTTTCCGCCCACTTAACCCCTCGGCTTTCGACCTCGCGATCACGATGGAAATGGGCACGCACGACACCCACGCCGTAATCTACAAAATTGTATAGTCAAATATATATATATATATATATATATATATATATATACATACAGTGATGGCCAAAATTATTAGAACACCTGAACCTACACGAAGTCTATGGGATTATCAATGCCCGAGTTCATTTGCCGAAATCAGATTAAGATATCTTTTGTGTGCCATGAGCTTTCACGACTTTTTATCATAGGGTCTTAGTATATGATGATACCAAATTTATATAGTTTTGACCATCTGGTAATGCGCAGCATTAAAAATAGTTGCGCTATGCGCTTTTGGTTTCCTCATAGACCTGTGTATTAAACATGTAGTCAAAATGCAAAAAAGTAAAGTCAATTACATATGCCGATTGCTCAAAAAGTATTTGAGGTAGAAGTATGAAACTTAGCAGGCTTATTTTTCTAAAATACATCAAGTACATGCTAAGTTTCAGGAAATTTGGTCAAATGGGGAGGGTGGATTCGCCCCACCCTTGGGGGGTGAGATGACCAAATAACCATGCCCATTGAAGGTCAAGACTATTTTTTCATTTAATGAAGACACTCCTTGTAAATGTTTTTTTTTTAAAGGAAATTTCATGAACAATTCAAATATGTTGAAATATTAATGGTCATTGGAACGGGGGACTTAAATAGGGGCACTGAATTAAAAATTTGGGGCCCTTCAAAAATAATTTTAAATCCCTACATAAGCTGTAACTACTTCACCCTGTGTTGTTATGAATGCCATTTTTGGCATCCTCAGGAAATTTTCTTTCAGAATATATATACTTTGTAGGGAGAGGCTTAACATGTTTAACGTTATGACACTTTGATCCTGAAAAGGGCAAGATTTTTAGATTTTTCAATTGGTGGTGTAATATAAAAAAGGGGCGACTTAGGGGCGAGTTCCCAACGCATGGATTTGTTATTTAGTTTTCAAAGCATAATGATGATATTCGGAGACATTCTAACCGTTTTATAGGTATTTAAATTGTCAACTGCATTTATGCATAAATTATTTATTTATTTATTTGAATATGTTTATACACGAATAAAAGATCAGCAAACATGCTGTTTTACATCAGTGTCCTGATAAATCTACACATTGCCTAATTCATTTAAATGAATTTCCAAACCTGCTAGTTTTTGGTTTATATAGTTTTTGTAAGATTCTGATGAAATGGATTTTGAATAGATTCGGTATCAAATTTCATTTCTTATGTATTTAATTGTTTGTTGTTTTTAAATTTGATGTATTTCTATGTTTTATTTCACTTATTTTTATTGAGTTTCGATCAAAATTGTCGGTAACATTATTGAACCCACATAAAACCAAAAACTAATTAATTTGAAGCAGTAAAAACAAAAATAGTCAAACATTTATCATGTTTCAGACAGTTTAACCTGCGTGTATACTTTTGTCAAAATCAACGCAGCAAAATGATATATGACTATAAACGCAATAGTTACGTCATCTCATGGGAATAAAAGACAAGTGACATTCTACTAATTGCTCGATATTAGGCATCATTAAGTCATTTAAGATGAGGATGAAAACTTTATCATCTATCTTATTTTTAATTTTTTTTTATCAGTCTTGTTTTGTTTTGTTTAATAAGTTTTCGTAATATTTTTTTTATGGGGGGGGGGGGGTGTAAATGAGACACGGATTTGCTTGTCATAGTTTGATTTTGACATCAATTTGATGAGCCCATACTTTCGATCCATATTTTCTTCCGCGTTTATTAATTGCTTGAAAGTAACATATTATCAACTTTAAAACATAAAAAGTATATAGATTATATTGAATTGTATTCTAATACCGTATAAATTATTTTGATAAAGGGCAAAAACTCAAAAACCACCACAACAAATTCATATAATTATTTACATTAATTCGTATAAATGGAATTTAGAAAACAAAGAAATGGGGAGAAAGAAATGCCGGATAGGTTCATTATAATGAATAGTTTCACATATTGTTTCTCTAACTCACTCCAAGTACTAAAATATCTGTTTGAAGTTGTACTTTCTGCTCAAACATGTCGCAGTCGACCGCATAAAATGAATGTACAATTTCACCACCGAGCAATATTTGAACGATAATCCAAAGAGTGTTGGAATAATTTTCTTTGCATGCCTTGTCCATCAGACAATCTGTCTCTATCAAAATATTTAGAGAAGCTCGGAAAACTCATCTCTTTCCCTTAACCCGCATGTTTTTGTTGGTTCATATTGTATGAAATTGTATATTTCTATCTTAGTAAATCTTAACAAACCCCTCAAAAGAAAAAAAAAAGGAAACACGACCTTGGACTTTGATAACTTTCAGGATGCTTTTTAATATTTCGTGAGTGTAATATACTGCCATCGGAAAGTTCATTTATTCATTTTGTCACTATAATCATGATGTCATGCTGGAATGTATATAGCATGGGACTCTTGAATGATAAAATATCCTAAAAGTTATTAATTATCAAAGTGGCATCCGTTTTAAGGGTTTGTTAGTTAGGACTATAAGTGCATCTGTGCCTTAATCGAGTGGCGCCCTTCATACATGTTGTATTGCCTGGTGGTCATTGGCGGCGATCCGGGGGGGGGGGACGGGGGACAAGACGGGGGACGTTCCGACCTCCCCTCGATTTTTTCTGGGGGGGGGGATCGTCCCCCCCTGATTTCAATGCTTAACATAATCTTTATGTAGTGATTAGCTTGTGAAGCTAATAAAGAGGTAGAATGTATGTCAAATACTATGCTAAATATTATTACAAGGTAAAATTTTTGGCTCGCGCTTCGCCCTCACAAACATTTTCATTAGTTTCTGCATAATGTGCAAAGTATGCGAATTTTGAGTGTATTATTTTTCACTTTCGGGTGTTTCCGCCCCCCCCCCCAGTCGTGACATGAAATCGCCGCGCTTGCTGGTGATTTTTAAACATCTTGGAATCTTCTCTGGAGCTAAGATCGGCTGAACATCCGTTGACATCCTAGATGAAGATGAACGACTTGGATTGCAGTAAATCATTGAATGCTCTTAGCTTCAATTTGGGCGAGGAATCGCTACACAACTGTCAATCAAATTTGTTTAAAGACTAAATTAAGATTTGAGTTGAAGCTCTTTTGAAAGCACAAAGAGATGTTGCCGTATAATCTTATACAGGAACGCTACACGGATTGACCTTAATGCTGGGAAATTGGGAAACGGTATACATGTACTTCTTTTCTGCCTATTGTAACATTATGCTGCAGTCACACAGACGCTTACTTTTAGTTAAGTTTGTGTTGTTTTGTCCTTATTTCATCTTCTATTCTATCATTTCTTATGTATTTCTTTGTTTTATTGGATGAATGAAATTATCATTATTTCCACTGCTGACTATGACGGGAACGCATCCGTGGGGATCCGTACAAAAGAAAATAAATTTTGGACGCAACACCGGACGTAACTCAACCTAAGTGTCTGTGTTATGCTGCAGTCACACAGACACTTACGTTTAGTTACGTCCAGTTGCGTCCAAAATTTATTTTCTTTTCTACGGATCCCCACGGGTGCGTTCCCGTCATAGTCAGCAGTGGAAGTAGTGATAATATCGTTCATCCAATAAAACAAAGAAAAGCATAAGAAAATATAGAACAGAAGATAAAATAAGGATGAAACGACAGAAACGTAAATATACGTAAGTGTCTGTGTGACTGTAGCATCACAATTTATTGCAATTCCTTGTACACAATGAAACACATATGAAACTTCATATTATTCCAAAGCTTGTTCTTGCCATCGGTTAAGGGACACATTATCATGAGTTGCAGATTGTATATGAATACACAAGTCAAATCAACATGATCCAATGAAGGACAGGCTTGATACGTGAATAGTATAGTATAGGCAAAGTTATTGTTTTGTGAAAGATTCAACTCATTATTCAACCATAAAAGCAGAAGAAACGACGAAGCAGCGAGTGAGAGAGCGAGAGAGAGAGAGAGAGAGAGAGAGAGAGAGAGAGAGAAAGAGAGAGAGAGAGAGGCCTGACATTATAGGAAGAGAAGGAAAAAAAAATATGTTGTCAAAGATGGAAAAATTGATATTTTTCCACGATCATGAAGCGAAATAAATCTAATTTCTTTCTTAATTCAATAGTCACTGGTATACGATGGCTGCTTGCAATGACTTCTTTATAATATGCGGAATAACATCGTTTGATTTTGGTTTCATTGCTTTTTGTGATAAATAGCGCAGTATAAAACTTAAAGTTATTAGTATTTTTTTTAAAGCAAATAATCATTATGTATATCAGTAGTCAGTAATCAATTGAAATTTTTATTTTTAATGACAAGATTATTTTCTCCAGTGTTTTTCATTATCAGTAGAATAAAACCCAAATGTGCATGTATACGAGTCAAAATTGATGTTTTTGTGTTTTTTTTTTCTAACCTATCGTTCCTATAAGAGTCAACGATTTGAAATTGTAACTCCTTGCAAAAAAAAAAATAAAAATAAAAATAAAAACATGAAGAAATGTAAAGTGGCGTACCTAGCCTGATTAGACACAGTGAAAACGAGGGGGTGCGCACTATTATGCACAAACAATAGTGCCCCCCCCCCCCCCCCCCCCCCGTTTTCATTGTGTCTAATCAGGCTAGGTACGCTAGTGATGTACATGTATGTGTCGAGCAATTATGACTCAAATTACCGTAATATCCATGGGTACCTCAATAGTCCAGTTGTATAGGAGGTTAAGCCAAAGACCCGGGTTCGAATCCCGACAACGGACTTGTTTCAATCTTTCCATTATAGTAGCTTCGATTCAGATTGCTAGTCGTTAAATTCCCAATAACCCAGTTATTTTTCCGCACAGTATACGATTTCTTGAGAGATTTCAAAAGCTGTTAATTGTACCAGTTCATCCATTTTACAACTTAGTGCGTGAAGCCATATCGAAGAACAGCTTTAACAAAGACTCGTTTTCTTTCGCATAATGTACTGTTATTGCGCTATTTAATTCATTGTTTGATCTTTTCATTTACAATATATATTCTATAATGTTTTAATGAATTGTGGAAATAAATTTGAACTTGAAATTCAAATTTTGTTTTGCCCATGTCAAAGTAGAACTCAATTAATATCAAACATAATTATGATGGTAACGTGTCAAATGCTGAGGTGCAGTGAATCGAAACTAATTTTATTGATTGAACGATTTAGGCGATTATGTCCACGCTAATTGCATTTTAATTAGGATAATTAATTTTGATGATGTTTTAAGTATAGGAATTCGGACTATATAGGCCTCCCATAATAATTCTATATAACCTTGGCCTGTGTTTGAGGATTGAAAGATGAACAAAATAAGGGAAAGAGATAGAAAGAGGGAGGGGAAGAGGAAAGGTGTGAAAAAAGCACAAGAGAAAGGAAGATACTTTTGATGGGATAGAAAGGGAATTCCACACCAAACGTTAATTTCCTTCAGCAAGAAATTCGTCCACGATGTGCTGCACTCGACCCAGGTGAGGTGAATTAAAATGGGTACCGGTATAGGAAGCAATTCCTTGAATGCTATGAACATCTTTCGGGGTAGCCTAGCTAAGCCGGGTAATAATTATAAGTGCTTAGAAACACCAAGGTGGACGGATATATGTATTAAGCGCTATAAAAATGTAATTGTTATTAGTAATAGTGGATACGATACATAGAGAATAAAGGACGGGTTAAAAGTCAAACAGTTTAATAACCAGTCTTTTATCCATTTTTAGATGATACATTATAAGAAATTTAAGAAGAAACCACACATACACCACACAGAATATTCATATCTGACTATACACTATGATTGTCACCCTCTCATTTTGATGTTGCACACAGTATGTCAACCCTACTTGTTGTTAGCAATGTCAATATCAAACACCGAGTATTTGCACATGTCTTCTCGCCAATAAAAATCTGACTCTTGAGAAATGAAGAAAAGGATATCTTGTTTGATGAGCAATACGTCAGTCACACTATTACACCGATTGAAGACGGACTTAAAATCAACACCTTTCTTGCCGTACCCTGTCACGTAATGTATTGGTCGGCTTGGAGTCCTAATTGGCGTTGCCCACCCGGTGTAACTGTCTTAAGGTGCAAAGGTGCGCCCTCGATTAGAACTGGAAGACATGTCAATGTAAGATAAACACATTATAGTGTTTGGTATTATAACGAATCTGTGTCTTTAGCTCATCTGTTTAAAATTAAAGGGAAAATACTGATTTGAATACGTAAAGTACAACCCATTTATAAAAATAAATAACGATAATTATGCTTTGCTCATAACCCTCATATACCCAAAATGAGGCGGTCAGAAACAATTATGTTTGGAAGAACTTTTCAAGCGTGTCATTACTAAAGGCAGCAAGGATGTTCATTGTTTTCTATTTTTGAAATCATAATTCAAAATTACATAAGACTTGTCGCTTGTGCCTTATATCATAATTGCATTTCATATTTGTTTCATGTCACTGCCAATGATGATTTGATTTCGTAGTGGCATATTCACCTTTATCGAGCTCATGTTTTGGACATGCATAAGTTCGATACAACCAATTCACTAATATACACGAAACATTTTGTTATTGAATAAGTATGTTTGTATACCATACTCCATCTGTTTGGCTCATAACGTGTATAATATACACCACAACAACACCATGTCATTATGTATTCATTTATTTAATCTGATACTGATGATATTATTCATAACCAAATTGTTTTATATATATATATATATATATATATATATATATATATATATATATATATATATATATATATATACTGATGATTTTTCGTATCATATTATAAATATATAACTTTGATTGATGCTCGCCCAACATACCAGTATATCAGCGTGCTTAAAAATAAAGAGATTCCTCCTGTATTTTAGAAGTCATACAAATCCCACAGAAGAAGATTTAATATATATATATATACAGTGGTGGCCAAAATTATTAGAACACCAAGTAAATTTAAATGATTTTAGTTGTTTTCATTCAGTTGACCATTTAGATACCTTTAAAATGCCTAGAATGTCTACAAAAGTCATTATTATAATTTAAAAACTAAATAACATAGTCATGCGTTTGGAACTCGCCCCCACGCGCCCCTAAATCGCCTTTTTTTTGTGTTACGCTACCAATTGTAAAATCTAAAAAATCTTGCCCATATCAGGATCAAAGTGTCATAACGTTAAAAAAATCAAGTTGAGAATGTCAAAAATATCATTCACAATACGATAGGGTGAAGTAGTAACCTGTTCTGTGGGAATTTTTAAAAATTATTTGTGAGGGGCCCCAAATTTTTAATTTAGAGCCCCCATTTAAGTCCCCTTTTCCTCTGACCCTTAAAGGAGGAGTCCGGGCTGAAATGAAAAAATTTTGTAAAATTAAGTATTTTTTCGACACACGAAATTTATCAAATCGGATGAAAATACAAGTTATGCATTTTTTAGGTCTTGTTTTTTTTTGTAAACGTTCTTGCTTGTTCATTGTCTTCATTTTGAATTTGATTTCCAATGAGCAAACTGATGATGTCCGTCCCTTCTCTGTGTAATTTTATTATATGATTCCTATTATCTCATTTTTTTATTTGGTATACAGAAATCTGTCCCTCATACTGACTAAGTAAGCACTTGTGACTTGAACATCACAGGATTAATCGTGTTTTTGTCCTTGGGCAGAAATCTTGATATTGTTTTTTACAATAAATACAAGAGTAGGGGGACTGAGACATCATCAAGTTTGCATTTGAAGAACTGTTTCCTAAAAATCAAAACTAAGAAATTCCAACTTTGCTTTTCTTATCCGATTTTGGATGAATTTTCCGTGTGTGCTTTTTCGATTTTACTTTTTTATTCTTATAATGCAAACTCCAGCCCGGATGAGTCCTTAATATTTCAAATATCTGAATCGCTCATGAAAATTTCCTTCTAAAAATTTTTACATAGGAAGCGTCTTCATTTAATACAATAGTCTTAACCTTCAATGGCTATGGTTTTTTTGGTCACTCACCACCCAGGGAGGGGGCGAATCCACCCCTCCCATTGACCAAATTTCTGAAACTAGGCAGGTATTTGAGTGTATTTAGAATAATAAGCCTGCTAGTTTCATACTCTTAGCTCAAATGCTTTTTGAGCAATCGGCATATGTAATTGGCTTTTACTTTTTTTTGCATTTGGATACATGTTAATACACAAGTCTATGGGGAACCAAAAGCGCGAGCGAACTATTTTTTATGCTGCGCATTACCAGTGGTCGAAACTATATAAATTTGGTATCAATATACGTAAGACCTTGCTAAAAGCCACGAAAGATCATGGCACCAGATTATCTTTTATCCTTATTTTCGGCAAATGAACTAGGGCATGATAATTCCTAGACTTTGTTGTAGGTTCAAGTGTTCTAATTTTTGGCCACCACTGTATATATATATATATATATATTGTGTGTGTGTGTGTGTGTGTGTGTGTGTGGTGTGTGTGTGTTTATTATCCAACAGAAGAATATATAAACATGTGTGATTATGATTCTAAGGTGACCGATGCTAGTCGCTACTTCATCACTGATATGTCTCCGTCGATAAGAAATCGGTTGTATGGGAGCACGGCGATTTGTAATAATGACCTTATAGTTGTCATGCCAACCGTTATTTGTTGTATAGTTGTAACAGCGGATCGCATGCCGTTGCTAGCTTTTGTCCAGCCAGAACACTAATGCAATGATTTTTGTGTGTTGTGTTTGTGTGTGTATGTGTGTGTGTGTGTGTTGTGTGTGTGGGGGGGGGGTATGTCTGTCTTATTGCCGGCCAGGAAATATAAGAACAATTGGATAGTAGCCTGCTTCTTATTTCTGTGATGTCGTTACCATTGAGTATAGTAATAAACGTTTTCCAAGATATTGAAGATTCCCTACAAGAACGCATATATCACTTTCATAATTGGAGCCCACCCGTCCCTGACTGCTTTATAATTGGCAATTTGGATATATTTTGTTTATCATGAAAATGATGAGCGGACCGATGTCGTAGGCCTTTTCAAACCTTCAATTCAATATTTGACAGATTGATGATGTCATTTACTGCGTCATAATAATGTCAAAATAATTCGAATGACGCTGTTCATACATGACATGCCCCAGTAAATTTCGTTTTGTTCGTTTCAAATTTAGTTTTTAAATATTTTAGGTTATTTTCTCTTATCGAATGTCAGCTTTATTTGCAGTGTGATATAACATTTTATCATTTCTTTTCACTGAACTTCGACATAAAAGCTGTTAATAGCGTTTCGCTGGCTGATCGTTGTATAGGCGAAGGGGTAATTTTATTCATTTGGACTATTGTATTACCACCCATGCGATGTCAATACGTTAATTAATATTGACCTTGTAGTGCAAGTGGAAATGGCAGATTTTCCAACTTGGTCCTTTGTTTTTTTGGGGTTTTTTCAAAGGGTTTTCTACTTTTTGCAATAGATATTGACTCGTTTTCGACTCAAATGTAGGCCCTCCTACACTTATAAAAAAAATTACATAGTTATATTTATCAGAATTTTTTTTTTTCAATAAATTTGATTTCACTAACATGAAAAAATAAGTAAATAAAAAACACTTCCCGATTTTTCCCCCATGCCTTAAAAATCCTCGGGAACTTGTCATGAAATGAAATTCAAAAGTGAATTAAGTTTCACACTAGAAACCTTAGCTTTATATCAATTTTTAATATGACTTCAATATCCACCATCTTTCACACACCCGTTCCGAGCCTAAACTGACACCTGCATAATGCTTTTCATTGAGCGTAAATTGCTCCGGGGATACTGATGTTCAATATCAATTATACGAATGACATCATTACCTCTGATGTTCAAATTGCAGGTGGATTTGCGCCGATGTGATTTATTTGATAGATTATAAGATTATTGATTATTCCACTCCAATTTATAGACACTTATCCACTATTGCAGGGTACAGAACCTTTAAGTGCTTCTTTTATTTTTATTTCCACCTTGTTTCATAAATATATCAATATAAAGCTAAATATGAACCCGACATCGCAATTTATAATGACTCTAAGGTGATAGGTTTTGAGTTTCCAATCATGTTCTTGTTCAGTTGTCAATTGTATGTGCATTTATTTATCGCGAGTTTATATTTTAAATATCTCAGGTGTGCAGGCGAAAACGTCCGGCCAGGTGAATCCGTCCGCCATGCGTATTTAACGTGCATAATTTAACATGGGAAGCAATAGCGTGCACCATTCAAAACCTAGCACCCTTCAATTCCAACCCTTTTCTGGCTCACTATCTGATCATTATAGGGTAAATTGAGGCAAATTTGTTATTAATTATAGTCCCTGAGACTGTATGCAACATTTAGATCATCCATTTATGCTTGGGCTACTTTCTCAAAGCTGAAAGTATCTCGCCAATTCCATTCCGAGCATGGATGTAGCTACGTTTAAATCTTCATGTAAAGTATGCATGACGGACGGATTTTCCTGGCCGGACGTTTTCGCCTCCGACACCGGCACACTCGATCCAGGTATAGTTATTGGAGACCTGGGAGGGATTAATTCCATGTGCTGCTAAATCGTCATAAGTGCACAGTTTTATCATTGGCAATTAAATTAATTAAATTGACTGCATTGTTTATATGTCTAACTACAGTCACAGTATATACCATCATGTGGCATTATTAATTGTAATAGGCAATCATAATGAGAAAAAAAAATAACATCAGAGAAAATATATTTTGTTATTTTGTAATTGTAATTTGGGTAATT